>CM049398.1:22797500-23200000 GCA_026929865.2 Hyperoplus lanceolatus
GTGCTTCTCTGTCCCATCTTTTTCCTCCAGTTTTCATCTGCAGTCCAGAGAAGCATCCATTCCTTGTCTTGTCTTCATTATTAGTCTTGCTGTTAGCTGGTTTCCCCCACTCACCCTTCCCCCCGACCTCGCTGTCTACATGCATTCCTCCCTGGGTTGCTTTCTGTCCACACGTAGCACATGCTCTGTATTTCCGCCCCGTCTGCCTTGACGCCGATCTCCCCTTGCTCTTCTCTGTTCCTCTTAACTCCCATCGCTCTCTCGCTGTTATCTCTTTCAGGTGAGCTCTTTGACCTTGATGCAGCGTCTCTCCAGCTCAAAGTCATCAATTATGTAAGTGGTTGAGATTACTCATACGCTGTCACACGCTCACACACACACAAACACGCACGCACTCACACAAACAGAGAGATTACATGCAAAACATGAAATCCTTCCCAGTAACTTCCTCCCCTTTGCCTGTCATTACCTATTACCACAAGCTTTTTATCACGCGCTTACTTCATCAGTCTCCCCATAGTCTGCACCTGTCCGTATAGATGATAGACTCTGTGTGAAAAGGAGCGGGGAGAGGTGTAAAGATTGATGGTGAAGGAGAGAGAGAGGGGGGACATATCAAGATCCAGCTAATGGTTGTGCAGAAACCAGACAACAAATGTAATGTGTGATATAAAATAAAAAGATGTAGAAGGATAAGGCAAGGGCAAGGATAGAGTTTGCACCTTGTCTAAATTGTGAGGATTTTTTGCCTTTTCTTTTTTTCTTGTGTGATAGTAAACGGAATATCTTTGGTTGTTGGTCAAAATTAGACATTTAATCACGTTATCTTGGACATATAGTTGATCCTGAAAATAATACTCCCTCTGTCTTATGAAAAAGATGGATTGTAAATCATTTATACAAAACGCTTGTAAAATGAGATTTTACAAACACCACTTGTAGGTTTAGAGTTGAGCGGTTAAACTGGTCATTTAATTTTATTGTATTATTACTTAATTAAAGAGACTTGTGAAAAATCAGAATCAAATGTTTGCCTTTTTTGCCATTTCCCATCTTCATTTTACAGCCGTTTTTATCTTGGACAGAAAATGTAGTGGACATAAAATCTGTATTACAAAAATGTCAGACTACCCTAAAGGATTATGCTACTTCTCAGTGAAAGTATATCAATCTAAACAAATTTTACCTTCCTGACCATCCCTAGCGTGGTGGCTACCTTGAGGCTGCAAGTCTAGATGCACAGGGTCAAACCACTCCACCGCAGCGGCAGTGCAGCCTGCATGTCAATCGTCTTGATGCCTCTAAACCTGCTTCACCCTTAGGCAGAGAGAGAGAGAGGAGTTGTGGCATTGTAAAAGGCTGCGTTGGGGTTTTAAGATGTATTTTGAATGTGATATGATTAGTTTCGCCTGTTTATTGTTACAGTTGTAGAAAGGGTTAGGGGGAGGGAGGGAGGGAGGGAGGGAGGGAGGGAGGGAGGGAGGGAGGGAGGGAGGAAAAGGAGCGGGCTATTGTTGCTTCTGAAGAATCTTCAGTTTTTGGTGGGAAGTGCTTTAGGCAGCTCTTATTGGATTAACAGAACTTGGAAGAAAGGCTTGTTATTATATGTGCAGTGACATTCCTCTCGTGTGTGTGTGTGTGTGTGTGTGTGTGTGTGTGTGTGTGTGTGTGTGTGTGTGTGTGTGTGTGTGTGTGTGTGTGTGTGTGTGTGTGTGTGTGTGTGTGTGTGTGTGTGTGTGTGTGTGTGTGTGTGTGTGTGTGTGTGTGTGTGTGTGTGTGTGTGTGTGTGTGTGTGTGTGTGTTGGCAGCGGCAGGTGTTTATCCCTGTCCTGCTTGTTCTCTATCCAGCTCTGTGGATTACAGAAAAAAAAAACGCTGCCGGTATGACAGTGTGTGTGAGTGTACATGCATTTATGTATGGGCATGTATGCCTGTGTCTACCTATAGTATTTGATGTGTGCTTTCCCACCTCTGAAACTGAAATTCAGTCTATGAATGTGAATGAATTGTTTCCCATCATGGATAGCAGCAGGAAATTGGTTGCATGGGGGCTCAGTGAGCGCAGACACACACACCTTGGCCTACACACACTCAAGCAGATACACAATCACTGTCTCGTTTATGTGGGGATTTCCAGCTCTCACTTTCAATGGAAAACCTTCATCTTGTGCTAGAATCCCCGCAGGTTTCTGTCCTTTACAAAGTAGGAATGTTTTGATGAAATTATCTTCCTGGACGGGAAATATAAACACTTACCAAGGTATTCATATCAATGGGAATATATGATTGTTGACCATTTTTAATTTTATTTTGTGAGATATTTAATTAGTTTTTCTGTAAATTATAGAAATGTGTATCAAAGTTCTGTGTGTTTGCAGCCTGATGCTAAAAGACAAGGAAGATAATATAGAATCCTTGCCCTCTAATGCCAGTCATTTTCAATTGTCATTCCCTCTTGTCTTTTCCCCCACACTTCACTCTGAGGAATTTTAAAATTGAGGCTATAAAAAAATTATCTGTCTGATAAAGAGAGATTTTTTTTTCATGTTTTCAGGACTGACATTTGTGTTTGCGTTCTCCTTCAGTTGCAGCAGCAGACTGAGTCACAGTGTTGTTGTTTGCTACTGGTGTCCGAGGACAACCACCAGGTTTTCTGCCAGGTACACACACGCACACACACACACACACACACACACACACAAACACACACACACACACACACACACACACACACACACACACACACACACACACACACACACACACACACACACACACACACACACACACACACACACACACACACACACACACACACAGACACACACACACACACACATACACATACACACACATACATGACATCCATTTACAATTCAAGCAATGATTAATTCACCAAATATGGACATCTACAACTGAATAAACACATGACCTTTGACCTCTGTGACCTTCTAGGTAGTTGGAGACAAAGTCCTGGAGGAGGAGATCAGCTTCCCGGTGAGACCAACAAACTCCATAAATGTAGTTTTATAAATATTCATGTGTTCCCTGCCTTCCTTCGTTCACTTGTATTTCTTGCACTGGGGGGCAGTGAGATGATCGACTAAGATAAATTCAGGAAGGTTTGCAACCCTGCTTGTTGGTTTCTTTGATTGCCACGATAGAATAATAAACCTCCCACATGTCATCTTTTATAAATTGCTTGCAGGGCTAATGCATAATTAAGAAATTTGGGCAGGAGAAGTAATCATTTCCCTTGGGTCGCCTTAAGTCTCTCCCGTCCCTGTTGTTGGCAGAAGCAGCATTTTTTTTAAGGTGCAGAGAGACTGAACCCAAGGCTAAATTACGTGTTAAATCTTGATTGTAGTTTCTATTGAAGATTTTAGGACAAAAACTATTTGTGCTATTTTAACAAAGGAGATAATAGACCTCATACAGAATAAACAACCTTTATTTTTATATATGTATATATATATATATATATATATATATATATATATATATTACCCCTTAAAGAATCTCTTTCAACAAGTTGGCTTTCTTCTTGTCTCTCCGCTTCCTTCCAATGTCTCTTAACCTCCCTTCAATTTTCACTGTCTCTCTTCTGTTCAGCTGATGTTTGGACGCTTCGGTCAGGTTGTCGAGAAGAGAAAGTCCATTACTCTTCAGGACATCAGCGCTGTAAGCAGACATTTTTTCTTTCTTCCTTTTCTATCTATCTATCCATCCATCTACAGTATACAGTCTATCTTTTTTGTTTTTCTGTCTCCTTATACTGATCAGATTGTTCTGCCTCTCTTCCCCTCACTCAGGAGGAGCGCAGGCAGCTTTCCAGCATGTTGGGCTGTGAGATCTCCTCCATGCTCTGTGTACCAGTGGACAGCAGGGCCACCGGTCAGGTGGTGGCGCTGGCGTGCGCCTTCAACAAGCAGGGTGGGCAGAGGTATGTGTAAAATACTCTGTTCACCCCTCTAAGCTACCATTGACCTTTTTACCTTTTCACTTTGTGTGTTGTTTTGCCCCTCCTCGTAAATCATCACAAGTAGAGTTACAGCGAACAAACAGATGCACGTAGCTTAACTTAGTCACCGTTGGCCCACCGCTTAATAATAATATTTAAAACGCCAGTATATCAGTCTGTAGATGATTTGGCTCGTCCTAATTCCTGAAGCGCTGACTCGTGGTAGATCCATTGATTTATCTGACAGCGGCTTACAGTCATGTTGGGGATGGGTAGGCTGATTGGTTGAGCTCAACAGCTTGGATTTGATGAGTTTCGAGCAGTGGAGTGTCAAATCTGCCATCAAACAACATCACGTGCTTCATGTGCCCTGTGTACGGTCATAAGTCTAACAGGGTGGCTTGGCTATCTATCTATCTATCTATCTATCTATCTATCTATCTATCTATCTATCTATCTATCTATCTATCTATCTATCTATCTATCTATCTATCTATCTATCTATCTATCTATCTATCTATCTATCTATCTATCTATCTATCTATCTATCTATCTATCTATCCTTCCATCCATCCATCCATCAATCCATCCATCTATCTTTCTATCTATCTATTATTCTCATTCTCTCAGAAGGCAAAGATAGATGATAAGGGATCATGCCTATACTTTTTCCCACTGGCACTGATGACAGAGCTGGCGTCTCATCGCCATAGTAACAGCAGCAGGTTTACGGTTGCAACTGTGCATAAAATAGGATAGATCTATCCTTCGCTGCAAGCCCAGTCATCCAGCTTTTTGTGGGGACTTCTATCTCAAGGATACATTCCCTCATCATATATATTACTTATTTATAGGCAGAGTTCGTGGAAACGTCTCTCTGCCAGGCCTCTTAAAAGTGTAATGTAGCCTCCTATACCTTTGTACACAAGTGCATTAAAGCCCATTGCGACACAAGTAACAGATCCATAATTCAGTTTTGTTGCCAGCAGACAAAAACTCAAACCATTGCAAACAGAATGTAATCTTGTTGTACAAGCAAGAGCAGATGGAGAAAAGCACAGTACTGCATTGTTAGAAGAATGAGCAGAAATAAACTGAGGATGATGTGCATCTCTTGCTAAACGAAATACTTGTAGGCCAATACATGGTAAGTTTTTTAATGTTGAAAAGGACACATTAGTACAGGGTACACACACTCATTCATTCATTCTATGTAAATACTAGTTTGTTTGTGCAAAGTGTTGTGAGGTTTCTTACTGTGTGTATCCGACTTCTAGCCTTTGGAAATAGGACACCTACTGGTTTCTATACTAGCTGTGGAAATATTCAGACTATTGCCCTGTATCACTAAAATAAAAGGGAAAAAAGATTTGTGCCTCTAGGGCGAGATTTGTACCTCAGTGAGTCTATGCTCAGGGCAAGATAGCCCTGGAGATACAGAGTACTGATATCAACACAATACTGTGCTACTGCCCTCTGTAGGCAACCAGACATAACCGCAGTCAGTTAATGGTATTACTGAGGTCACTGCAGATCATTTCATTCGTCACTCTTCATTTGCTTGCTTAATGTTTTCAAGCTCTCCCATCATTTTATTTTAAAGTAGAGTGACAACCACATTCCCCATGTGCAGGAAAGTACTGGGATATTTCATTTACTTAAGTGAAAGTATTTCAATTCTCCTAATGCAAATTGGTTCCACTATGAGTAGTGAAGGAGTGATGATCACATAATGAAAATATCTAAGTAAAGCCCATTAACATGGACTTGTCTACAACCAAAACTCAAGCCCAGGATGATGTTTTGTATTGTCAGATCAAAAGTCCAAAACCCAACGGTATTCAGTTACAATTACATACAACAGAAAAGACAAACTGGAGCCAGAGAACTGATTCGAGATTTAAATATTCAATCTGTTTAATATATGAAGATATGTTTTAATTTGATAGATTTAATAATCAATTTGTGTATAATTTCAGCTGTACCGTCTCTATTTAATTTTTTATAAAGGTATTCAAAGCAACTCAAAATTTCCCAAAATGTTTATGATTACAAAATCTGATGTTTGGTTTTCAGAGTGCCAAAGTCCCATTGCAGCTTATTAGCCCTGTCTAAAGCCCTGTGTGTGTGTGTGTGTGTGTGTGTGTGTGTGTGTGTGTGTGTGTGTGTGTGTGTGTGTGTGTGTGTGTGTGTGTGTGTGTGTGTGTGTGTGTGTGTGTGTGTGTGTGTGTGTGTGTGTGTGTGTGTGTGTGTGTGTGTGTGCGTATGTGTGTGTGTGTGTGTCTGTGTCTGTGTGTCTGTGTCCTCCCCACTGCAGACACACAGAGGCAGATGAGTATGCAATCCAACACTGTTTCTGCTACACTTCAACGGTCCTCACTTCAACCTTGGCCTTCCAGAAAGAACAGAAACTCAAAGTGGAGTGCCAGGTACTTTGCATGTGCACACATAAACAAACACACACACACACACACACACACACACACACACACACACACACACACACACACACACACACACGCACACACTCACACTCACACTCACAAACTGTTTACATATACATAAATAAAAAATAAGCTGCCTTTTAATGAGCGTCACGTGTGCATTGTTTCTCTGCATAGGCGCTCTTACAAGTGGCCAAGAATCTCTTCACACACTTGGGTAAGTTTCCCCAACTCTGTCTGTCCGCCTATGTCTATCTCTGTGAGGGGAGACACACTGTGGGACACTTTGGGCCAGTTTCACAGACATGGATTAAGCTTAGTCCTGGACTAAATAGAATTTTGAATGGAGATTGTCTATTGAAGGTACAATTTAGTCCAGAACTACGCTTAATCCATGTCTGTGAAACCGGCCCATAGTGTGTTAATGGCCCATATTTAAGTGATCACCAGGGGAAACTAACGGCACACGTAATTGAATGAGATATTAGCGACCCGAGAGGTGATTACACCCAAGATCATAACCATAAAATCAAAAGGGCATTAAAAAATGATGGCTTTACCTCTGTATCCTATAATTACGCCGAGGCTTTTTAGATTCTTATTCCACAGCGAGCACAACAGCAACAGCAGAAGAAGTCATGGGTGATTCATCGTGATTGATCAGCTTGTGGAGCAAATTGCCTCTCACTGTACCAAACCGTTGATTACAAAAGCTCTTATCAGCGGTTACAGCTGATCCAGCCGTGCTCTCTGTATAATCTGGGTCGCTGGCTATCTGTGCTCTGCTGTATCGCCGTATCCCTTTTAATTTCCTCTCTCACCCGCTCTCTCTCTCTCTCTCTCTCTCTCTCTCTCTCTCTCTCTCTCTCTCTCTCTCCTCTCCACTTCTTCCAGATGATGTGTCAGTGCTGTTACAGGAAATTATAGTGGAGGCCCGGAACCTCAGTGATGCAGAGATGTAAGCCCTCCGATTCATCTTCAAAGGGGTTGCTCAATGTTGTGTATGTGCGTAAAAGAGAAGAGAGCGTGTGTGTGTGTGTGTAGTGTATGTGTGTGTGCCTGTGTACCATGCAGATGTCTTTATTGCCATCTGAAAAGGCTATCTTGGCAATTTGCTCTCAAGCGACTAGCGACGTTTAATTAAAACCACAAAATGACCTGAGATGAAATGAGATAAAACACTTTCCTTTTCTCAGCTTTGCTTTGTTCTCCGCTGACCCTCGTACCTTGTTCCCTCACTCTGTTTCTCCAGCTGTTCAGTGTTCCTGCTCGATCGTGTCAGCCATGAGTTGGTGGCCAAGGTGTTTGATGGGGGCGTGGTTAGTGATGAGGAGGTAAGGCACGCAGGCATTTAGTTGCCCACACACACACACATACACTGAGACAGAGCGGTGCTCACATGTAATTTGCATGTGTCTTTTTTTGTAACCTTTGTTCCATGCCTTTATTACAGGGTTGACTGTAGAGACACTCTGGAATTAATGAGAGAGAGGGAAATGGGGAATGACATGCAACCAAGGTCCCCCATCCCGATTAAACGTAGGAAGTTGCAATTACCCTGAAACCCCTACGGTGCACCCTACTTGGGGGCCATGGTTGCACGTCACTCTCGAACCCACTTTTCCTTCCTGACTCAACTGACAATAATCAGTTAAAGAGGGAAAAAGATATAGGGCCAGTTTCACAGACATGGATTAAGCTTAGTCCTGGACTAAATGGAATTTTGAATGGAGATTGTCCATTGAAAGTACAATTTAGTCCAGAACTAGGCTTAATCCATGTCTGCGAAACCGGCCCTAAATCTCCTATTGACATAGGCAACTGTTTGTGTGTGTGTGTGTGTGTGTGTGTGTGTGTGTGTGTGTGTGTGTGTGTGTGTGTGTGTGTGTGTGTGTGTGTGTGTGTGTGTGTGTGTGTGTGTGTGTGTGTGTGTGTGTGTGTGTGTGTCTGTGTGTGCACGTATATTTGTGTGCGTGTGTGTGTGTGTGTGTGTGTGTGTGTGTGTGTGTGCACGAATGCAGAAGGAGTTTCGTATGCCAGCAGATCAGGGTATCGCGGGTCACGTGGCGACCACGGGTCAGATCTTGAATATTAAGGACGCCTACTCCCATCCTCTCTTCTACCGCGGTGTGGATGACGAAACCGGCTTCAGGACCCGCAACATCCTCTGCTTCCCCATCAAAGACGAGAACGATGGTAAGCAATTATGTCTGAAAATTTTTGCTAGACACACACACACACACACACACTCACAACAACTCCTTAGCTCACTGTCTCAGTTTGAACTTTCTCAATCAGACTTTATTTGCAAAGCACCTTTCATTCAGGCTCGTCAGTCACGGTTGCGGTGCAAGTGACTGACGAGCTAAACATAGTCAAACAGTGGTGACACATGTATACTTAAAGGGAGGTGCCCAGTTCCCCCTGTAAAGAGGCAAATAATGCTCTTATAATAAAGGTGGCCACTGATAAATCTAATATTGACTTTTTCTTTCACTGTCAGGTTTATTACATTATTGGCTGTTTTATCGCTCCTCTCTTCTCTTCTACTCCTGTACAAACCCTCTCTTCCCTTTTTTGCCTCATAAAAACGAAGCTACATTTCCACACAGCTGCTCGCTCGGAATAGCTCCTTAATGTTGGAGTGCATAGAGTGCACTTTGGAAGGCTGACTCTTTCCAGCATGGACAATAGAAGGACACTTAGACATTACAGAAAACTTGTCTTACTGTGGAGATACTTGAGATTCTGTATGATTTGTCTCCGTATTGAAAAAACAGTTTGAAGCTGAGATTAAAACTTCAATTTCTGGTATTTTTTGTGCATTTATGTTCAGCTCCAGTGTCAAATGAAATGACCTCAGCAAACCTTTTTTAATACAACGCCTGTTTTGCACCTTTCTGACTGTCATTTTCCTTGTCCTTGACTCTCATCTCCCACAACTTTCTTTGCTCAACTCACTGCCTCCCTCCACGCATCACCTTCCCTTTTTGTCCCTCATTTGCTCTCCTCTCTCCATCTTTTCTTCTGTTCTCTTCCCCCCTTTCTTTTAAAATTCATTCTTCCTCTAGAGGTGATCGGCGTTGCTGAGTTGGTGAATAAAATGAACGGGCCGTGGTTCAACCGCTTCGACGAGGACCTGGCCACAGCTTTCTCCATCTACTGCGGTATCAGCATCGCCCATGTAAGTCTCTTCACCGACTTTAAAGTTTCTGCTTTGGTAGAGTATGTCGTATTACCACAGATGTCTCATATGCTCATTAAAATGATGAAACCACAACCAGCATATTAAAAATAAGCTTTAATAACAATGAAAAATGCACAGTGAAGATGCTAATTAACTAACTTAAACTTCTCACTTTACAATAGAACACAATTTCTTTCACTTTATCTCATTATCTCTCAGCGAGGGTAAATAATGAAAAGCATTAAAATGCAGCATACTTTAGCTACACATTCATCTTCATAAGCGCTGGCTCATTGTAAATCTTAAGTCATTAACTCACTCAATATATGTAATGTATAATAATGCCTGCTCTGCAAATTCTACCTATATCCATTGCACAAAAGTATGGTCAGGAATAAAATAAAGTTGATCAAATTAGCATTAATAGAATATTCATGTTGAGGATTGGTTACAAGATTGGTTGCAGTGCGGGTAGTGCTGCCGTTAGAGACATCGATCCCTGCTAGTAGAACAGGATCAGTCCAGTGTGAAGGGGGGGAGGGGGAGTTCAGTCAAAGGAAGAGTGGAGCAAAGTCTCGTGGGAAATTTTAAGAGATTTAATCTGTGACGGAACTGAGTGGCTTTCATGGCATGGGCATTATATGACTGCCGCAAAGGCATTAACACACATTAAGCTGCACTGGTGTAGGTGGTTCACATGGATGATGGTGGTGGATATGATGTTTGTGTGTGAGAGAGAGAGAGAGAGAGGTTTGCACTGCTTTGTGTTGTCACCACCCAAAGTGCCATTGAAGGATTGTTCTAAGTTTTACAAATCTATAAAACCCCTTCAGCAACCCAAAATTTGTCTCGAATCCAAAATGTTTTTTTTATTTGCTGTGAAAAGGATTTAAGAAATCTTATTTTTTTCCAATTATTGAAGCTCCCCTATTTTCAATATCTTACCAGAATGTAGTGGAAGGGTGGTTACTCTGTGTAGTTGGACTGATTCCTCTTTCTTCTTAACAATTCCCTGGAGCAGTAACGCAAAAATTAACCATTTAAAAGAAAAACAAAAATGATTATACATATTCGCAAAACTCATTTCACATCATGTGCCAGAAGAAAGGGGCACTATAATTTAGTTGATGGAGCTAAAGCAGAAACACCAAGATGGAGGAATATAAGATATTTTATTCAGTATTTTTGATCCACCTTGGTGTTAATAAGCTCCTGTAGCGCCATTTGATTGACTACAGGTACTCGATAGTATATCGACAAACTATAAAGACATTGGATTGCATAAAAAATTGCCATCTAGGAATCTCATTAATCATTTAAAGACGACCAAATGCATTATTTATCAAGGCGTTGTCACGTTGTATCACAGCTTTCAGCTTGCTGTGGGTTGTGAAAAAGCATTTCCTTTACGTACAGAAATGTAGCCAGCATTCAGATTGTCGTACAGTATACTCCTGTGTGTACCCTCCGTGCAAAGCCAATGTGGTGTCCTCTTGACTCAGCAGAGCGAACACAATTTCAGTCTGCACAATGTTCACTGTAAGCGTTGTCACTATACAGAAAAAGAGGGAAAAAAGGAAGAGATATTTTTTGCTGGTTCTGTGACAGAACAGTTCATCATATACAGAAGGTACCTTTTGACAAAAATATTTAAAAACTATTTTTGTGTGTGAAAAAAAAACGATGTGTTTTTTTTCTTCAGTCTCTGCTCTACAAGAAAGTCCACGAAGCTCAGTTCAGGTCCCATCTGGCCAATGAAATGATGATGTACCACATGAAGGTAAAATCCTATTTGCGTGTCACGCCGCTTACCCCTCGCACCTTGTATTCACTAGACACTGTCAATACTATCTACTCAATATGATTCAGTATGTGTGCATTGCAGGTGTCAGAGGAAGAGGTGTCTAAGCTGCTGGTGGTCGGGGTGGAGCCGGTGATAAAGATCCACCCCTGCTTCGCCGAGTTCACGTACCAGCCTCGCTCGTTGCCTGATGAAACCACGCACCTGGTAAGCAGCAATAGGGGCTAGGAGGGGAAAAAAAGTGGGAAAAAAGAAATAATGATAACTGAATGATCCTATTTTGTGTTTCCGCAGTGCGTCCTCAGCATGTTTGAAGACATGGGTTTCATCAACAGATACAAGATTGACGTGCACACTCTCGCCAGGTCTGACCACTCCATCGTTAAATTTATTTAATAAAAGAGCCTGTGCATGACCATATGTTAGTACTCTGCATTAATACATTGATCCCTAGATTTCTGCTTTACGGTAGATGTTTAACTTTAGCATGTCCCTGTTTTTTTAAATCCATTTTCATCATCTGATAGCCTCAAAACTGTGTTATAAATAGACAGAATTTGAGTGCTTTTGGGGTTTCATTATTTTAATATTTCTTGACCTATCAACTGTCATCTACAGTATAAGTTCTAAACAAAAACTGTATGTTTTAAGTCAACATGTTTCATTACATTTGGACAATTTCTGGTGCTACTTTGTCAGCATTGCAGCAGAGTTTTAACATTATGTGTTGTAGATATAAAAGTTAACATGCTGTCTGTTTGTCAGGTTCTGTCTGATGGTAAAGAAAGGCTACAGGGACCCTCCCTACCACAACTGGATGCATGCCTTCTCCGTGTCACACTTCTGCTACCTGCTCCACAAAAACCTAGGGCTGTCCAACTACCTCGAGTAAGTATAAGAAACTCTTCTCGCTTTTTGTGATATAACTTGGAAAAAACATCAAATTTTTGCATCTGCAGGTAGTATTCAATCAGTCCTTCCCTTTCTTCTTTTAGGGACATAGAGATTCTTGCTCTCTTCGTTTCCTGTATGTGCCATGACCTGGACCACCGCGGCACCAACAATTCATTCCAAGTCGCTTCGGTGAGAGCACACGTTATGTTTATGTTTCTCCTTTTTATTAGAGAGCTCACAGGGAAGCCTAAAACAATATATAAAGGGGGGAAAAGGAAGAACATCTATTCAGTGGGGCAGCACTGCGCCTGCTGCACCGGTAAAATTCAGACCACAATTTACTCAGGGTGGAGCATGTCAATAAGAGCCAGACTCTGGGTGTCTCATGGTGAGATCCGAGTTGTCTCTCTTCATCTGTCAATTCCAAGTGAGACACATTTGAAGTCACTGGGATTCGAAGCATGTATGTTCAGCTCCACTGTCATAATGCAAAAACTCTCCAGCACCTGAATAACAAACACACACACACACACACACACACACACACACACACACACACACACACACACACACACACACACACACACACACACACACACACACACACACACACACAGTCATTATGCAACAAAAACATTCATCATTTTGTCAGCTTCGTTTTGTGTTCTTTCAATCTGAAGATGAATGTTCAAGCTGACAGGTGCATTTAGATTTTGGGGTTTAAAAGAGATGCAATTGTACCCATTTTTACATAAATATTGCCAAATTTGAATATTTATTCAAATCTTTCTGAGTTCTTTATTTTCCGCCATTCACCTGAAGTGATGATACTAGACATTTTATCCAAGGATGTTGTTTCATTTGAGTCAATAGACTTAGAGGATTGCGTGTCATTTCTTTCTTTTTCTATTTTCAGCAATCTGTGCTGGCTGCTCTCTACAGCTCAGAGGGATCAGTGATGGAGGTAAACCCTTCAAGCAGTTACTTCACATCACAGGGATGAGGAAGAGCTGACTAGGAACCAATCAAAGATAAACGTTGAATAACAGGGATATGTGCCTGAATAGATCTTTATTGCATGTGCTCACTTTATTTGGTCCAATGCCATACATTGTACCTTTTGCAAATATTACTATTGTTTTTGGTGACATTGTATTACATTGTACACTTTGTTTTGTGCTTGGACAACACCTAGTGGCCAACAATCAAAATTGAATTCCTTGTTTCAGTGATGAGGCAATTGGAAGGCATGTCTATTGACTTTGTATTGCAACATGACTCACCGCTCCTCATTCCATTTTGCCTCCATTTGCCCGTGACAGAGACATCACTTTGCCCAGGCCATCGCCATTCTGAACACGATAGGCTGCAACATCTTTGAGAAGTTCTCCAGAAAGGTACGAAGTTAAAAAATCCACATTACATTTGTCTCTACTCGTTTTCTCTCACTTTTAATTCTGATATCTGATATAGGTACGTGGGAGCTAAAGTTACTTTATGTTTTTTGTCTCTAGGATTACCAGCGTGTTTTGGATTTGATTAGAGACATCATCCTGGCCACAGACCTCGCTCACCACCTTCGCATTTTCAAGGACCTGCAGAAGATGGCTGATGGTACGTCCTTCAGTATGCATGGCCACATCTATATTGTTGCTTTTTATATCACAACCTTGAACAGCAAAAGGGAAGCTTTGTTCACAAGATTAAGTCCAAAGCAGTGACACAAGGCCCATACATTTTATTTCTATTTTCCTTATTATAAGGGGCTGATTTCACAAGAGAAAACATGTCACATGAATGATATTGAAAGGATAACGTTAGAAATTAACATTTTGTTTTCTGCATCATGAATCACACCCATGTCTTAATTTTTTTATTTTTGGCATATTATAGCAGACAAATATAGGGACCTTGATATTGTGAACCCATTCCCTCGCCATGCTGTATGGCTTAATTATTGGCTCCACAGAAAAAGGCTCATACTGACTCCAGATTTTCGTTACGTGACTTATTTTGCAGACATCTGAGGGTCAAACTTGAGGCATTCATCACTGGCATTTCTAATAATCCTCCACTTTCAATGGACTATTTACCCTTTCGAGGGAACAATTGCTTACTGCACTCTTACGTCATACAATTGGCTGTAACCTTAGCAATCGTGGGCTAAATAGTTTGAGCAAACAAAGAATATAAAAATACAATAGAAAGATGCCTTCTAAACATGATTTCTTATTACTAATTAAACAAGATGCCCTAACCTAACAGACACTGGTTGATTCTGATCATCAATATCTATTAAACACAGTAACTGCACATTTTCAATACAGGAAAGTGTTTTCTTTTTTTCGATCTACAAAGCTTTCATATTTTGAATTCCAACACAACTGTGTGAATGCAGCCAAGATAGTAACCTTTTTGCATGTGTGGGTTTCAGATGGATACGATCGAAAAAACAGTAACCACCGTTCCATGCTGCTGTGCCTATTGATGACATCGTGCGACCTGTCAGACCAAACCAAGGGCTGGAAAACCACACGCAAGATTGCTGTCAGTTCATAGTCTAAAACTCTAAAATGTCCATACTTTGCCCTGTATGAAGTGTTTATCACAAATGTATCAACAATGTTTTGTTTTTAATATACGATGATCTGTTACATGTTGTGTAACAGTTTTTACATTATAATACACGAGTCAGCACATAGATATTTAGATCAAACTCCTGTGAACGGCTACACCCATTGACAAAATATACTGCAGCATATTCATTCTTGCTAATGGTTTAGAGTGTTTGTCCAATTACCCTAGTAATGTGAACAATAGTTAATCATTCTATTGAGAAACTAATGCAGCACAAATTGCAGAAATATAGTAGTGGAAGTCATTTCAAATATAAAACATATTGTTGCACGTCCAAACACACCCTAAAGGTTTGATATGATGTAATTGAAGGACACTGTCTGCTGTATGTGACAAGAAGTTTCTGCATAGTGCTACAGCAGCTCATGCCTTACAGCAGTACATTCCCATAGCTTTCTCATTCCCTCTGACTGTACAGTAAGAGTAAAACTGATCCATTTCTGGGACAATGAAGATGATTAGATTGTTTACCAGTACCTGTCTGTAACAACCTTTCAGTCTACGTATATCTATATTCAATACTATTCAATGAACCTGCACTATATTTTTAGATTATGTTTTAATCTTTGTTTGCCCCCCTTTAGAACAAACAACACAATCCTCTGACCCCTGTACTAAATCCAACACCATTAATCTCCTAGCTTCTAACACATACAACACTGTGCTTAAATGAAATGCTTACTCCAAAAAACTGAACACACACATTACTGATTCACTCAGAGCCAGGCTTGTATTGATCTCAGTTGCTACATGATTTTCCAGAAGATGCGTAGGGATTAAACAGCAATCACGCCAAATATGAAAAAAGGTGATAAATGTCATAAAGGGGGATGGCATTTTATTTTAGATTGGTATGTCCCCCAAAATAGAGTTTACGCCATAGTTAATCCTGATTGTATTTGCCGCTTAATTGCTGCGTAATTGTGTAAAATGACATAAAGGTTAGATGTTTTTTTATGTGGAACTCAATCACTCTGAATATGAAACCATATAAACAATAACCGATGTCCACCTCTATGTGTCCACAGGAGCTGATCTATAAAGAGTTCTTCTCCCAAGGAGATCTGGTATGTGTCAGTTTATTGTAGCTGTTAAATAGCACCTGATATGATCTAGCAAGTGGACGAAGTTTGTGTCATTCAACACACATGGTGAGCTCATTACTCATGTGTGTGTGTGTGTGTGTGTGTGTGTGTGTGTGTGTGTGTGTGTGTGTGTGTGTCTACAGGAAAAAGCCATGGGAAACAGGCCCAGTGAGATGATGGACAGAGAGAAAGCATACATCCCAGAACTACAGATAAGCTTCATGGAACATATCGCCATGCCAATTTACAAGTGCGTACGAAAAGCTGAACCATCTCATCCTCCCACACTCTGTTCCATTGAACCACATAGTAGTAAACATCTGCATCTTAACCCCTCGTGCCATTACTGTCCCGTATCCTTTCAGGCTGCTGTCTGAACTGTTACCGGGGGCAACTGAGCTGTATGAGAGAGTGGCGTCGAATCGGCAGCAGTGGCTCAAAGTGTCCCACAAGTTCACCAGCCGCGGGTTGCCTAGCAACAACAGCCTGGACTTCCTGGACCAGGAATATGAGCTGCTGCAGTCCCAGGGAGCCTTTGGGAGCGACGACAAATTCTTCAACGGTTGCCTTGACGACGATGAGCGAGGGAAGGGTCAGTGACGAGAGCGGGAGGGGGGGGCTTCTGGCGGTTTTTCTTGCAAGTTTCCTGTGGTCCAATAAGAGGCTGAGGATACCTTTTCAGTGACCCTGAGAGGGAGGGATCTCTCTGCTGTCAGTCACTTAGATGCTTAGCAGGCCATGCAAAGTGGACGCGACAAAGTTTCAAACCATTTGAATCCGACGAGTGATTTTGAAACGCGTGGATCCATCTGAGCCAGTTCAGTGATTTGATGCTACATGTTGCTTGTGTCTCCAGTTCAGGAAAAGTCGAGAGTGGCGAGGCTTATCTTTTTCAGCAGCTGCACTGAGGAAATAAGTGTTTTTAACCACGTGTTCATTCATACAACAGTACTGATCTTGATTAAGATTGTAAAAACAACACACACACACACACACACACACGCACGCACGCACGCACGCACGCACACACACACACACACACACACACACACTACTGAGAAACATATGCACATACTGTTAAGACCACTACAGAGGAAAAAAACATTAATTTTTATGGAAAAAAGACTATACTTTAACATGTAACAGTGAAATAAAGTGCTATACTTTCTGTAAAATGTTTCATAATAGCTTTGATTTAAAATGGCTCCGCTTTGTTCACACACTAAGCAGCTGCCATTGTCCTTCACCTGATGCTTATGAATGCATGCTGTATGGACACACCTCACATGTTTCTCCTTCTATCAATTCCTCATTGATTTCCCTGTGGCTATGAAATGAATGCAGTCCATTTTTATACCACAACAGATTTTTGTATTCAGCTCTTCAAAGTATATTTGATTAAATAATCACGGTAGGGAGTTGTACAGGGGAGATTTGGTTCATTCACTTAACCCCTCATCCGTGGAGATTCACCTTTACCCCATCTTTGGGGGGGTTAAAGGGGACAACTTGACAATCAGTGATCAATGACAGAGTCACAGATCCCTGGCCATGACACCCCACTCCCATCCATAACACTTAAGAACACATACGCCCTGTGCATATTTACTGCATGTCACTAAATAGAGTAAGCATCTATACACCTCCACCAAAAGCCAATCATGACCCAAAACACACCCTCGGTTTATTTTTCTCAACCATTCTTCTCACTCCCTTCTCGCACCATCCTCAACTTAATCTTTAATTTCTAGTTTACTGATTTCCTCATGAACTACATTAGATAGAGATCAACCGAAGCCCTTTAAAAGATCCATCTCATCCTTTAGTGTAAATGTGCCAGAGTAGAGCGTGTTATATGGAGTGTGTCATGGAGTGTGTCATATGGATCTGCCTTATTGCGCATCTTTGCTGCCTTTCTTAGAGCTTTTAATATATGAAAAATTTAAATACAGAGTCTGTTTAGTACGTATGTTGTATATTTGTTATAGAAATAGTTTGAGTATCAGTGTTTTGGACTGAATGATCACCGTTCTCAGAAGATGTATATTTGTGAAATACGCGTGTGGAAAAAACCTCAGATGTCATGTCATCACTCCGTTCTATTTTTAAGTTATGTGCACAATCACCAGTGGAATACAAAGGCAGACACAACGGCATTTCTTTCAGTTCTCAATGCACTTAAAAAAAACGTTTTTGAAGAATGAACCGGAGATGTAGCCATCAGAGAAATGACTCTTCCCTGAAAGCGTCAACAGTTCACTATTGCTGCATCCCAAAGGAAACGTTTGAAAAAAAGTTAAGTTCTGAGATTGTGCCTCGTGTTAGAATATTTTTTGATGTGGGAGGAGGGGGGTGGGGGGCATGGGGTTTTGTGTGACTATATTGCCATATTTAAGTTTTTACCTAACAGTGTTTAACCCTTGTGTGGTGTTCATATTGTTGTTACACAGCCAGTGTTCGTGGGTCTGGTGGACCCACTGCATTTTAGGAGGTTTTAATTCAACACAATCAAACATTTTATGTTAAAATACTCAACAGATGTTTACTTTATCCTATTTGCAAGAAATATAAACAGCATATATGGTTAATATTTGCCCTTCACCTTGTTAGATCCCATTTATGAATTAAAGTACCACTCGTTTTTTGTCTGTTTTTGAATAAAATGTAATAAAACAAGAAAAACAAAGATATTAGGGGAATAAATTCAACAAATTTACAAATGAAGCAGGGTTTTTCACAACTTTTGATTTTAATTTATTTGAACTTAATTAGAAATTTAACCCATTCAGGTCAGTTTACACTACAAAACTAATGGGCTTGTCCTAGGGCTGGCTGCTGAAGGCTGGTCCTGTGTCTTCGTTTTGGAACTAGCTGATGCTCACTCTCATTCTCTTCTTCAAAGTCACTGTCAGACACTGAAATTTCAGAAATGTGATCCTCACTGTGAGCTCATCACTGCTTTATGCAAATGATGTGGTCCTGATGACATCATCGGTCTGTGACCTTCAGCTCTTACTGGATTGGTTCACAGCCGAGTGTGAAGCAGTTGGGATGAGGATCAGTACCTCTAAATCTGAGGCCATGGTGCTCAGTAGGAAACCGATGGATTGTCTACTCCAGATAGGGAATGAGTCCTAACCCCAAGTGAAGGAGTTCAAGTACCTTGGAGTCTTGTTTGCGAGGGAGGGGACAATGGAGCCTCAGTTTGGCCGGAGAATCAGAGCAGTGGGGATGGTATTGCACTTGCTTTATTGCAACGTTGTGACATAAAGAGAGCTGAGTTGGAAGGCAAAGCTCTCGATCGATCTTGGTTCGTACTCTCCCCTATGGTCATGAAGGCTTGGTCATGATCCAAAGAACTAGACCGCAGGTACAAGTGGCCAAAATGGGTTTTCTCAGCATGGTGTCTGGCACTGAGAGATAGGGTGAGCAGCTCAGTCATCCTGAGAGATTTTGTAGTACAGACGCTACTCCTACGTGTAAAAAGGAGCAAGTTGAGGTGGTTCGGGCATCTGGTAAGGATGCCCCCAGGGCGCCTCCCTAGGGAGGTGTTCCAGGAGCGTCCAGCTGGGAGGAGGCCTCGGGGAAGACCCAGGACTAGGTGGAGAGATTATATCTCCACCCTGACCTGGGAACACCTCTGGATCCCCCAGTCCGAGCTAGTTACTGTGGCCCGGGAAGGAGAAGTTTGGGGTCCCCTGCTCAAGCTGCTAGCCCCGAGACCCGACCCCTGATAAGCAGTTTATGATGGGTAATGATCATGAGATAGTGAGTGATCCTCACATTCTGAACCCTCTAACTCTACATCATCTTTAAAAGCTTCTCTCTCTTCCAAAACCTACATTTTCTACACTTGTATTAGCCCTGGGTCCAGTAGACCCGAACATCCTGAATGTAATATAAATGTGTAGGGGGGGTGTACAGCGTGTGTTGACCACATTTTTTTTCTGATATATGTTCTTCACAGTAAATGAGCCAAGGCCAATGAGTCTCAGTTTGAAATCATAATAAATAGTATCAGTTTTCTTTTGATAAAAAAGAAAATGGGTCCCACAGACCCGAACACCACACAAGGGTTAAAATAGGAAATGCTGCATAGTAAGGGTAAGTTAACCATAGTTAACACAAAGAGGAACTTCTGTAATGAACACTACTTTACTGTATATCTGCCGTGTGTGGGAAGGGGAGAGTGAATGAGCCAATGAGTGGATGGGTAGATAAGGGAGAGAAAGAGAGAGAAAGTTGTGCAGGTCGTTAAACGTCAAGAGAAAATAACATAAGTATAACATCTCCTTACAGAGCTGATAGTAATTGATGTATTGGAGATAGATGAAAGCAAAGTAATTGCAATTAAAGAATTTAAATATATAATGTGTCTATGAAAGGATCTCATGGGGATGCATTATGGAGGAAGGTTAATTGGTTTGCAAAGTGGTTTGATGTATGTGTTGCACCTCCAATCGGGATATGCATTAGCAGGATTGGATGAAATCGTTTGATCTGCCTTGGTCTGCTTCGTGGACTGAATATTTTTTTACTAATCATTTCATAAAGGGCACACAGATTTGTTCACAGCCAGACTTTCTCTCTTACTCTTTCTATTTCTTGAGCTCTTTCTATCAGATGTGTGTGTTTTCCAGTTTCTGTTATTTTTAAAACCACTGTTTCATAAGTACCTGCCTTTTTCATGTGCAATATGAAGTGTCCGCTCCTGTGACGTTGCATAGACTCCTATGTAAATACCCTATGCCTCTTGTTAAATTATTACTTGAGTTCTGAGTTCCCATAAGAATTGAAGTGTTTCCATTGGAGGGGGGGGGGGGTTGGGGAGGGGAGAATTGAAATACCTGTGACAACTTTAATCCATAAATGCTTTTGAGAGTCCAGACCTAAAACAGTTTTCTATACTGTGTCTCAGTCCCTATATGTTTTTTAGGGTGTATTCACACATGCCGTGTTTAGTTCGGTTGAAACGAACTCAGATGCACTTCTGCCTTCAATGCGCATCTTTCAGGCAGGTGTGAATACAGCAATCACACTCGGGGGCGGACCAAACAAACGCTCCGAGACCCAGCTGAAGAGGTAGTCTCGGTGCGTTTCCAAACGCACTCTGCTGCAGTTCGTTTGTGGTGTGAATTTGTCCGGACTCGATCCGACCCAAATGAAGGAGGCACTGTGCCTTTTCTTTCTTTTCTTTTTTAATAGATAGCCGTCAGCTTCACATTATGGGAAAGTGTTGTTGTTGCCATTGTTAGGACGATAAGTTGTGGTTTGACCGGGAGCCCAGAACAATATATTACATTTGATCGAGAGGACGCATAAACATGCTGAATGTGTTCAGCGATCAGATGAAGGAGAGGGGAGCGTCTCTCGCACAGTGCCAACAGGTTCACGCTGCGCAAGAAATGTGTGTTTTTATTTTGCTTCCCATGTACGGGACCGTCAATACCCCGTGTCAGTTTGGAGCTGAACTGCGCCGACCCAGCTGATACACAGCTTAATCAGCTGAGTGTCAGCTTGAGCCTATTCTTCTCGCGTGACGCGCGTCCAGCACCAAAACTACAGTAAAAATGATATTTCACATTGTAGGCTACACGCCACATAACGTTGCATTGACATAGGGCTACATATTATAACCATATGAAACAACAATAATCCGATGTTTTTCCTCTTTATTTATAGGTTAGATGTTGGCCATTTTATTATTTTTAACCCCATATTATATCAATGATATATATTTCGTAGTTTTAACTTCGTGCTTCCTGTTTCTCTCCACCCCAGAATGTCTGTCCAATGAATGAATAACCTCAGATCACGTGTGGTTTTGCTTCGTAATGCTGGTTCACTTGCAAAAGGGGCAATATGAAAGTGGACCACACCAAACAAAAAAAATCAAAACTCCATTTGGTCTGGACCAAAGCAAGTGAACTAGCGGACTTTCCCAGTGTGAATACACCCTTAGAGAGTCAGGGCTAAATGTGCCAAACATGGTCCACTCCCTGGCCAAGCTGCAAAGTGAAAAACATGCATACCTTCTATATATACATCTTTTTTTTATATAATGTCGGAATGAAGTTGAGGGCTGTGTTCATATAGAAAAAAACTTCTCTGATACATCATGACGGCTCCTCCAGGAAGTATGAACCCTATCTTTTCCCCATTATCACAGAGCAAGCGGGACTCTAAACTGTGATGTAATGTCATTGTAATGATCATCTGTGACCTATTTGTTTAAAAGTGGCAACATTGATCATTGCTGTAAATATCAAAGTTTTAAAAAGAAAACATGTTACTTGATTGTCTGTCATTATAACAATGGGACGTATTTCAAATCTGTAATGTATTTAAAGTGGTTGCATCCTGTTCTCCTTTTTTCATGCATTTCTGAACAACCCCCTTCCCCCTCCCCCCTTTCAGGCTTAGACTTTTAGACAGAGGGGACAAAAGAAAACTGTATGTGTATTTAGGATATACATGTATATTCTGCCACAAATAAGAACCCACACAAATCTGAAATGTACACATGATGCTTATGCGGAGGACTTAACCCATTCATCTGTTTATTTTATTTTTTTGGTTTCGTTGAGTTTTGAGTGCTGGTGGTCGTGTTCTTATTCAGATGTGATGAACAAGGACATTTTTGACAAGAAGACAAATGGATGAAATTTTCTTTTTTTTTCTTTCTTGGAATAAATCTGGTGAAAGGCTTTTTGGTTTATCTCTCTCTCACTCATTCTACAAGTGCACACCACACTACTTAAAGTAGCTTCCCCATACTCAGTGCAATACCATGGTATCAGGTGACACTGTGACACAGATTTAGTAATCACAGTGGCATCTCTGTAGATCCGGTTGTCATATCACACATACTGACACTGCATGGCCAGATTAACAAACTGGTGGCCCTAAAGATCACTACTGACTCATATCTCAGCAAAATCTATTATCTTACATTTAGAAAATGTTGCCTTTGTATATTGGTGCATAAAGTAAAAGCAAGTACTGCTGAACCAAGAATAAAATCTAGAAAAACATGTTTGTTCAGTAGCTGAAATTTGTTTTGGGAAAATGTATCACTTAAGAATTTGACAATTGCGGGCTCTTCAACTGATATTATAATGACTTTAACCTGACTCATCCGGGTTGAATCAAATTAAACCAACTGAAGCATGAAAAACCTGGCTAGACACCAAGCAAGGAAACCATTGTATCCTACTTAATTAAATATCACTGTAAAAATAGGCTATTTTAACCACTGTAAATATGAATATCATATTTTAAGAATGGATTATATTAATTTAAAATACTAATCTGAAAAGTAACAAGAAGGTTCAGCTGTTGATTGACAAAAATGATTAGGCTAGCCTAAATTAATACGATAGGCCTATGTTTCTTTGATAGCTTGAGTAGAAGTAACATCAGATGGATTCTAGGTCTACTCTTCTTTGTATAACACTGTGAGTATAGATTGTAAAGTCACTTGTTAAGTGAGAACATAATGAACTTAGGCTACTGTTCCCAGTGTAATAATAGACCCCTAAAGTAGGCCTATAAATCAGTATGCTACATAATTGACAACTACTAGGACTAAATAAAAGCTCCGACAGAAAGACAGAGTCTGTAATATGTTAGAAATCTAGATTATTCTTAAAGTGCAGGTGTATTTAAAAGTTGGAAGTAAATAATTTCTCGCGTGAGTTGGAGTGCGTGAGCTCTGCGCAATGAGATCTGCAGGTAGTCCGCCATTGCTGTATGAACAACTCAACTATCGGATTTGACGTTTGGCTGTCAACAATAAACTCGCGGTGCCGGGTCGCGGAGCTACGAGGTCGAGTGAAAGCTCGTAGGCTTCTCCATTAACCAGTAGTTGCCCCCGGTACCTCTGTGCAGAACAGTTTCATGTGAATACAGAGCCCAGGGACGGAGGCAACCATGTCCAATCTCAGCAAAGGCGGCACCAAGAAGGACACCAAAATGAGGATACGGGCCTTTCCTGTAAGTGCATGCCTCAGTAGGTGCTCTGTCTGTCGGACAGGCAGGGACTCGATCACCGTGGTCTGCGCTGCTGCTGGCTACATGCTAGCAGGCTAACCAGCTGAGCAGCAGATAGGATTTGCCTGTCCGTAAACAGAGTGCAGCTTCTAAATGTCCCGTCGACCACACCTTTAGCTAGGTTGGTTAGGTGGCTACTGTGTTGTATCATCAGTTCAGTGGGAAGTGTAATACGTCTATGTTATAGTCCTTAACGTTTAACTTCACAACTCCCCTCCAACGTTAGCTAGCAGCCTTGATCTGCCGACGCTAACGTTAGCCCTGGCTCTTGACACTTGTTGTTTTGACTGCTTGGGGGGGGGGGGGGTCTCTTTATCAAATGCATGGCGTGTTTGTATCCGAGCTCATCATTTGACTGACTTTTTGTGAATTGAAATGCCAGCCGGATTTCCAAACCGTGTGCAAGAACAAGCAGCAACGTTTGTACAGCTGGAGGTGGATGCTAACAGAAAAACAAACCGGACATTATATCTGGGTTTAAGTGAATGGCTACATCAGTAATGGATCGAAATCTTATTCATTATTTTAGTGTTAGTTTTATATTCAACGACTCTTCTCCTCGTCCATCTGGCACTCCCTTTGTCTGCTACTATTTGAAAGACCTCATTAACGAACTGACCTAATTTTGAAGGCTGTCTGTGACTTGCTGAGTGCATCATCCAGAAGTTACCTGTGTGGTTACTCCTCTGAGTAGTGAAGTAATTTCAAGTT
Organism: Hyperoplus lanceolatus; assembly: GCA_026929865.2. NCBI lineage: Eukaryota > Metazoa > Chordata > Actinopteri > Uranoscopiformes > Ammodytidae > Hyperoplus > Hyperoplus lanceolatus. Next base: position 22,822,273 of record CM049398.1, read on the forward strand.
GTGCCCTTGTGACAGTGGCCCACTTGACTACCAAGAGTACATATTTGGTCCTATGATCCTGTTAATTGCGGGCCATGTCCTGACAAGAGACTTTTTTTGTTGTTGTTTTTTTGCGGTTGGAGCAGCATCTTGTCATGCATGTGTGTGGGCTTGTTAACTGGGAAGGAGCATGTGTACTGTTCCTCTTCACTAGCTAGCGGTTGCACATATTACATTAAAAATCCCCAAGAATGCAGAGAAGAGCCACTTAAATTGAAAGCTTTCCATAATTGTAACACAATGATTAACCACAGCTGATTACTATGCATAACTTCATGTTTCCCCCCTCTGTCTACTAGAGGCCAGAAAAACTTGCTTCTGCATATTCATTAATTGGCAAAATCTCGACAAATCAATCATGTTATCTTATTACATTGAACAAACTGGAACTGCCAGCTATTAAATGGCATGTGAAAACTGAATAAAATTAAAGTTGCAGTAGGTTTTAGTGTGTAAATAAGGAGGCGTTACTCCCACAAAGATTTATAACAAAGATTTCCTCTGATTGATTCCTTTTCATTATCAGGCACACTTCAGATGGACATGGCAGAAATGTAATATCGTACCCTTTATGGGGTAGACTGCCTAACTAAATTTTGCGTTGAGTGGGTTACTTTCAAGTAAGATGTTGAAGGTAAACTGAGAGAGAAAACAGGAAGATACAACTGCACCTAATTTAGATTCAGTACGTATTAGCTTAATTGTGACCGTTCGGTTTTTTAATCAGAATGGAGTTTTTTTTTTAAACTTTGGCTGTGACATTTAAGTTTAGTCTTTTTTCGCTTTGTGAATTTGTGTGGATTGTGGAATACAGCTAGATCTTGGCTGTATTATCATAAGCTTAAAACATCGGAACCTCACACCAAACACGGTTCAGACTCAGTTACCAACTCTAACTATCAGTACTTTAAAGTGTATGATAGTTGGCGATTTTGAAAGGACAGTATTATTCACAGCAGGATTGGAAACATCGCTTTATGTATCATTTTGGATCAGGGCATAATGTCCTATTACCAGTGTATGTTCTTTAATATTATTATTATAGAACATACACTGATAATAGTAGGATGTTTGAGCCAACAGTAAAATGTTTGAGCTACTGGAAGAAGTGTTCAGGAAAAGCTGTCATCTTTAGAATGATAGAATGCCCCCTGATAGTGGCTCATTTTCAAAAACAGTGAGTAAGAAATGAAAGATTGACTATTGAGAAATATGGTAGCCCCTTTACTGTGCTTGTGCTGCTGAGTAAAGGGGACCAGTCAAGTCAAGACCATTCATTCTGCACCCGTTGTAGTCTGCCCAGGAAGGCTTAAGTTGGGAACAAGATCCTTGGTTCCAAGTGTGTCAGTACCAATAATCATAAGTGATGGTCATCTTTTTCCAGTCATCGAAGGAGAAGGACTCAAAATAGTTCTTTTTAGCTAACTTCCTGTCAGTTAGCGGTCCTCTCCCTCGTCCCTACGTCACCACATAACGCACAGCAGTCTTCAAGCAGCGAGTCATCTGGTATCATCCCAGATCCGTAAGTGCGATAAAACATGATAAAAACCGAAATTGGTAAGGATTTTCACCTGCCCCACCATTGTAGACGCATACACATTCACCCCTCTGTCGCACTCTGCACGTGCACGGGTAGAGAGACGTGCCCGTTTGTGGCGTTCTCTCTTCTGATTGGATATACCGGTTGTGGGATACCAGAAAAGTTTCTTGACGATTACAGAGCGGAGTTACTGAGATACCTGTGTTATGCAGGGTGCACACTATATACGTGATCACTATATATGAATTTAGAGCGATTTAACACAAATATATTGATTACTTCTGCTTTAACGGCTACTCCTTTTTTTATTTTTTTTGGCAGATGACGATGGATGAGAAGTACGTCAACAATATCTGGGACCTGCTGAAGAATGCCATCCAGGAGATCCAGAGGAAGAACAACAGTGGCCTGAGCTTTGAGGAGCTGTACAGGAACGCCTACACAATGGTGCTCCACAAGCACGGAGAGAAGCTGTACACGGGCCTGCGGGAAGTGGTCACTGAACACCTTATCAACAAAGTAAGACTGGCTAACACAGATTGCAGGCCTTTTCTTGTTGCAAAACAAGGCACGATTATATTTTGGCAGCACCAGTTTGGGATAATTACACATATTGCAACATTCACAACAGGGTAGTTACTCTTGTTGTTAACACATTAGTAATTCCTTCAACTCCCTTTTAAAATGTCATAGTGTCTTATCCAGTTCCTTCACATTATACATAAATGCTAATTTTCATGAAAGTTATTACTATCTTCAGCAAGCTAATGTGCTTCCTTCCTCTATCACAGGAAATTATAAGACACGGAAAGGTGCACCTCTTGAGCTTGGTTTATTTGATACTTAAAGGTTCGCAGAATCAATTTAAGACATGCTTTATGCCACCATTATTGTTGTGTTTAAAGTATATGTGTATGTATGCTATTTTGTTGTATCTCTATCTATCCTGTCGAACAGGTGATTTCCGATACTTGTCCTTAATGTAAGAACTTGTCTTGAAAATCTAAAACTGATGGTGAGAGAGTCTTGAAAAATTGGAGATTGTTGAAACTCTTTAAGGATTATTCAAACCCCCTTTTGACAGATTCCTCATTACTCTGACTGGCTAGGATGTGCTCAGATGTGTGGAGTTGGTCCATGAGGTATAATATAGTTGTGGGGTTTCAGCTGTAGCAGATGAATTTGGCCTGAATCTGTGTTGCTAGCCTTTTTGTAAAACCGGTTTTGCCCCGTGGAAGTGCAACAGTATGTTTTTAAGCCACATCTTGATGGAGCACAGTTATCTCAAATTGGACATTGAGTTGACTTATTTGCCTGGAGAAATCCATTATAAATTAATGAAATGTGAGTAAATTTGATTATTGGAGATAACTGTATAACAGAAGATGCACTGGGGATGGAAATCCACAACCGATCCCATAAACCACAAGATGAAGTTGTTACAATATTCTTGCTGAAGAGTTAAAGAAGCCCTCTGAGTATTTTTCAAAAGCCGACACTTGTTATGTGTTGATTCATAATTACAAATTAAGAATGATGTATGTAGTGGAGGCTTCTTAGCAGTTAGCCCCAATGAGCAATTTTCTCTGCAGCCAGCTGTTGAATAGCAGCCAGATAGTTGTACAGCTTAATCAAAAGCACATTCTCAATTTGGCAGCTTTAGTAAATCAGCAGTTGGGGAAGGTCAACAAGCAGCAGTTCAGAGAAATGACATCTGACACCAAAGTGTGTCTTCATTCTTTAATAATGACCATGATATCACTTTAATGGAGAGACGGTAGTAATGATATCTCAGGTTGCCATTTGTCTGCTTATTCCCTTGTGACAGTGACTATACTTTTCCCCTTGACGCTCATAGATTATTTAGGCCTCATAATCGCCTGCCATGAAGAATTATTCACTGACGGAATTCTGAGATGGGGAATTTCTTTCAACAATGACACTGTTTTACTCTCGGCTGGATTTGCCGCTGAGCAGTAACCAGGGCGAACAGGAGAGCGGATGAATTTTGAGACTAGCAGCACAAAAGAGGCGACAGATACCATTCACCATCCATCATCTTCTAGACTTTGAAAAGTTGACAATGAGCTTAAGCCATTTTGTCTTTTTAAAACGCCTGGCCTCCAAAAACATGGCAACGATCGCAAACACAAGTGTCCATAATAACAGATCATTTCTAGAAATATGCACTCAGGTTTTGTCTGCAAGTATTTACAAAAATGCCTTATATCCTTTTTAAATATAAATGATTAATTTACCATCATATACCAGTATTTCAACATGTGTATTACTGTATATAGGTGTTGTTCATTTGGTGAAAATTGTCTGCACAGCAAATAATAACAACTTCATATTGTCAGCAATAAAAGCAACTGCATAATACCATTTATAATATTGCCATTGTGTGTGTACAATGTATTTATGGGTTTGCACCTCAACATTTAACCTGAATGTGTCTCAGAAGACGTGAATGCGTCTGTGGGTGTTGATCCCGTGTATTAGTAGAAATTCAGAAGAGATTAAAATGTTTCATGTCTGTTGCGAAGGAGAAGAGAGCTAGCTCGGTGTGCCCTTAACAATTTGACTCTATAGAGACGGTAGGTTCACACTTTGCTGAGTCACACTGCAGTGTGACGTCTATCAAGCTGTTTTATGACTGACTCGTAGAGAAAAAGTATGAAAGAAACAGCAAAACGGCATCACAATGAAAAGACTGAACAAACATGAAATCACAAATCTGTATCACATAAAGTTTCAGCTTGATGCAGGAGATTTTTTTTTTGTCCTAGGTCAGGCTGTGTTGTGACTAACACTGCATTTGTGTTTGTCCCCACTTCAAAGGTGCGAGAAGATGTCCTCAACTCCCTAAATAATAACTTCCTCCAAACCTTAAATCAGGCCTGGAATGACCATCAAACAGCCATGGTGATGATCAGAGATATCCTGATGTATATGGTGAGTAGCTGCTGTTGTTTGGGATTCTTACTGAAGAACTGGACACAGCTAAATAATGGCGCAACACTGTGAGAAGACTACAACAGAATTATAAAAGTGAATACTGGTCTTCATTTGAGGAAAACATGTGCTTCAGTTACACAGGGTTACCCTACAGCAACAAAAACTATCCTTACACGTATCATATGGCTATTGGCCTAAACCGAACACACCTGCCTCACTTTCAGTGGATGCTTACAAGTCTGTGAAGGACTAAGGTCCCCATGGTGATGGACTGCAGTGAGTTGTATGTGTTGTCAGTGCCAGGACTTGTGTTGAAATACACTTTGGTGTTACACTTGTGAAATCATGGCACGTCACGAATGCTGAAGGCTGGGTCAAAAATGAAACTATTATTCACTGCAGCACTTAATCATGCTGCTAATAATGGGGTGTATTTTATAAGTTAATTAACATTTAATATAAGAGCTTTTAAAAAGGATGACACAGGAAAGCATTTACATATTTTTTTGGGGGGGAATGCGTATATCTAATGTTGTGTAACATAATAATTCTCCTTTATGTCCCTTTTTGCCTCACAGGACCGGGTGTACGTACAGCAGAACAATGTAGAAAACGTCTACAACCTGGGTCTCATCATCTTTAGGGATCAGGTGGTCCGCTATGGCTGCATCAGAGATCATCTCAGACAGACTCTGCTGGACATGATCGCACGAGAGAGGAAAGGGGAGGTGGTGGACAGGTAGCCAAAAACTCACAGCCCCAACTGATTGCATGGCCACCTTTATTAATTGCCAATTGATGTTGAAAGGTTCATTTTCATAAATCAAGGGAAAAAGCCTCTTGCGTTTTGTGTATTTTTATTTTGATGAATAAATAATTAAAAGAAAGTGTGAAATGAACATACAGAAATGTTTGTATGTTGGTTTCTGTTTTATATAAAATTGCAGTGTTTTTTTTTCATTCATTATTGAATGTGCCTTCAACACTTGTTCTCTTTCTCCTCTCCATCAGGGGGGCCATTAGAAACGCTTGCCAAATGTTAATGATCCTCGGCCTGGAAGGGAGATCTGTTTATGAAGAAGACTTTGAGGCACCGTTCTTAGAAATGTCTGCAGAATTTTTCCAGGTTTGTTAGTGAATGTCATTCTCCTGACTGTTCAGTGTTTATTTTGGATCCCTATTTGTAGTTGCCTTGGCTACATCTTCCCTCTTTGAGCGGCCATATAAATACAATTCAGTGCGACTACAGATGATTCTCCAAACATTGAAAATGGCTTTGAGAAATATTTCTTTCATCGGTAAAGTGTTTGTTATTTTCACTATAGATGGAGAGCCAAAAGTTCCTTGCTGAAAACAGTGCCAGTGTGTACATAAAGAAAGTAGAAGCCAGGATCAATGAGGAGATTGAGAGGGTGATGCACTGCCTGGACAAATCCACAGAGGAGCCCATCGTCAAGGTGGTGGAACGGGAGCTCATCTCCAAACACATGAAGACCATCGTGGAGATGGAGAACTCTGGCCTGGTCCACATGCTCAAAAACGGCAAGACGGACGGTAAGAGTGGTGCAGCCACGTGCTGCTTACACCTCATGTCTTTTAGCACTAGAAATGGAATCAAAACAGATATTCCCAACGCTCAAATAAACCTGTGAAACTGTCACTTGCAAGACCTCTATATGTTCCTGGCTTGGTTAATGCAGTCAAAATGTTCTACTCAGTCCTGTCACAATAAGACGCACAGAAAGGAATTTTGATGATTAGGTTTAGGTGGAACTGGGACAGAGGTGTTGTAGGTTCAGAAAATATTTTAATTTTGGTGGTATCTATATTCACCCTGCACAAATAAGCCTCCTAGAAAGATAACATTTCTAATTTGTGTGTGCTTTGTGTATCCATCCCAGATTTGGCGTGCATGTACAAGCTGTTCAGCAGGGTTCCCAATGGGCTAAAGACCATGTGTGAGTGCATGAGCTCGTACCTGAGGGAGCAAGGCAAGGCACTCGTGTCAGAAGAGGGAGAAGGGAAGAACCCTGTGGACTATATCCAGGTAAGAAGATCTAGATTGCCGTGATGTTATTGCCCAGTCATGTAAAGATGCAGCCTTCTAAAATCTGACTTATTTTGCGGCATACCATCGTGTGCCAAGCCTTGACCATGATGCACTTCCATAACCTCCCAACAGAGGATAACTGACATTCTGCATCTGTGGCCACAAACCTTAGTGGCCTCTGTCCCCTTCACTGCACTGTACTGAGTTTCATGAGGACATTGAGACGATCAGAGAAACTTGTGAAAAGTGTTTTGTTTTCTGAGTGCTTTAAAGCTCCTCTGTTAAACAGTCTCTGTGGTTTGCAGTCCCACGGCATGTGTTCCTGTTCTCACATTCATTTAACCAACAGTAGCCCAACTCTTTCTGTTAGTTGTATTGCCCTATTAAGCCACTAATGTAAACTATTGCTGCATTATTCCTACTCATGCCCATTTCCCGGCCTCCGTCCTGCAGGGTTTGCTGGACCTGAAGTCCCGTTTCGACCGCTTCCTCCAGGAGTCCTTCAATAACGACAGGCTTTTCAAACAAACTATCGCAGGCGACTTTGAGTACTTCCTCAACCTCAACTCTCGCTCACCGGAGTACCTCTCGCTATTTATTGATGACAAACTGAAGAAAGGAGTGAAAGGGGTGAGCCCTCTTCTGGATCCAAACTCTCATTTTAGGGCGCAGATGTTACTGGCTCTGTTTATTATTATCAGATTTCAGACTCTGTTCATGGCACTCCGATGTAACCTGCTTGTTCTGTGTGTGTGTGTGTGTGTGTGTGTGTGTGTGTGTGTGTGTGTGTGTGTGTGTGTGTGTGTGTGTGTGTGTGTGTGTGTGTGTGTGTGTGTGTGTGTGTGTGTGTGTGTGTGTGTGTGTGTGTGTGTGTGTGTGTGTGTGTGTGTGTGTGTTTGTTTGTTGCAGTTGACAGAGCAGGAGGTGGAGTCTATATTAGACAAGGCCATGGTGCTTTTCCGCTTCATGCAGGAGAAGGACGTGTTTGAGAGATACTACAAGCAGCACCTGGCTCGCAGGCTGCTCACAAACAAGAGTGTCTCTGACGACTCTGAGAAGAACATGATCTCAAAGCTCAAGGTGAGCAGCACTGTGACTCAACAGTAATGTTGAGTCAGATAACAAGATTTCATTCAAAACAAGAGCTAGTTATCTGGTTATCTCCATCAAATTATTTAAAGCATCAGGGGCTGTGATAATAACCGCAACAATGCCATTATTTGATTGATTTAGTTTTTATTTCAGACATCCACATACAACAAACAAAATGAAAAGCATGGAAATACAATAAATATGCCTGAAAAGGAGCAGGAAGAAGTATACACTTATTTAATCCTACCCCTTTCCTTAAAAAAATTAAAAATCAAAATATTTATTAAATAAAAAAATAAAATAAAAAAAAATAAAATAAAATGAAATAAAATAAAAAAATTTAACATAACTGCGGGTGTGGCGTCATAACCGTGATCACACTTTTTCCCCCCCTTACCTAATGAAAGTTACATGAGTGCATAGGCTTATGGTTTGTACAAGGTGTAAACATATACACATTTAAATGCATTTGTTATTGACTTTCTCCCATTATATAGTCATGGCTTTTCATTAGCCTATATTTTCATTTTTCGTTGGCTAAACCAGCCGGGGCCACTCGTCATTTCAACTGTGGCCTTGTGCAAGGGGAAACACACCTATAAATGTGTGCGTCCTTGACTCCCATGTTTTTGTTTGTGAAACAAATAAAGTGAATAGTTCATCATCTTGTCTCGCAGGGTTGGTAAAGGGACGATCGACAATAGTTTATTTTATTTTATTTAGTTGATACTAAACTCCATTCGTTGAGTCACCCTGTCTGATAATGTAAGCTGTAACCATGAATAGCTTTTGATGGTTAAATGATATCCTTGTCCTGGCCTTCATTTCTCAGACCGAGTGCGGCTGTCAGTTCACCTCTAAACTGGAAGGCATGTTCCGGGATATGAGCATCTCCAACACCACAATGGATGAGTTTAGAAATCATCTACAGACAACGGGGGTGAGGACACACGGCACGCCAAAACTCATTCTGTCTTAACAATGAGCCCACTTGCTACCTGTAATTAGTACACGGCTGCTTGACCAACCGAGCACTGCTGCGTTGCTCAGTTACATAACCACAATCATGCACCGAACTATCCATATCCTAGGAATACATTGTGCTAATTTCTCGCTGTTGCAGTTACATGGCTTATTTTCACCAGAGCCTCTGTTACTGTATTTGATTTTCATTGTTAATTTCTGACTCAAGCGTGAGTCATATTTAGCACATAGTAAAAGAAAGCTATACTTTGGAGTATACAAAACATGATTCCTACATGTTATTTTGGCACATTTTCTTCTAATTTATCTAAATTATTATTTTGTGAAATAATGAGTTTGAAATACTTTGCATGCAACACCGTGAAATGTAGCAAGTTTGTGTCAATGATCTATATAATATGTTTTTATTTTTTGTATAATTAAGCTCTTCTTGTTTTTATCTGTGTCTATCCTTGTAATTGCATCGATAGAAATCTGTGTACAACAGCAGTGAGCTAAAGGGTTTAATAACCGCAGCGTAGACTGAAACCTGATTTGTGCGCCTTGTGTTTTTTCTAAACTCAGGTGTCACTTGGAGGGGTTGATCTCACTGTGAGAGTCCTCACCACGGGATACTGGCCAACACAATCAGCAACACCCAAGTGCAGCATCCCCCCTTCACCGCGACATGCATTTGAAGTCTTTAGAAGGTAAATCAGTCATCAATGCCACCACAAAATTAGAGGTTTGGTGCTTATGTGTGAATGTTTCTCTGTGTATTTTGTTATTATTGAAAAACTGACCAGAGTGCTTCTTTAAAAAAAAAAGCCATGTTGTATTTCCAAGGTCACTCTTCTCTGGCCCGTCGCCATAACTACTTAACTCTCAACATTCTGGATTAATCTTGGTACATTGAATATTTTTATATGTTAACCTGGAGTGACTCAATTCTGCTTGTAGGTTTTATCTTGGTAAGCACAGCGGCCGACAACTCACGTTGCAGCACCATATGGGCTCTGCAGATCTTAATGCCACCTTTTATGGTCACATAAAAAAGGTATGAGCCACATTAAAATGGTAAATTGACACATCGCTAAAATATTGAATGCTACAATTATGCCATGGTACAGTTTCTTTACTAGAGAAGATGTATATGATATGAGCACCACATGGAGGATTTATTAATAACAGTAAAACATCATTTCTGGTGGAAAGGAATTGTGAATCATTTTTATTTAGATATTTCATCCCAACATTTCAACAGGACGACGGCTCAGATGTTGTAGTGGGCGGAGCCATGGTCACCGGCAATAACACCAGGAAGCACATCCTACAGGTCTCCACCTTCCAGATGACTATCCTCATGCTATTCAACAACAGAGACAAGTCCCTCTTTGAGGTACACCTAATGATTTGTAAAAACACAAACAGCATATAAATGGACAATTTAAGCAATTTGCATTCCTGTTTCTCTGTCTGTTATATCTTGCCTATTGTTTTGTCCCTGCCCTGAACTTGATTTCTTCACCCTTTAGGAGATCCAGCAGGAGACGGACATCCCGGAGAGGGAGCTGGTGCGAGCGCTGCAGTCTCTGGCGTGTGGGAAGCCCACCCAGAGAGTTCTCACTAAGGAACCCAAGTCCAAGGAGATTGAGAATGGTCACATGTTTACAGTCAATGACCAGTTTACCTCCAAATTGCACCGTGTCAAGATCCAAACAGGTACCCAAAATCATCAAGATAATTCTCCTTGCGTTCCAAATCACATACCTTTTCATTTAACTATACTATATACTTTGGTATGCTGGTTTGCATACTGCAAAATGCAATCAGATTCCGGAGAATTATTTTTGTCAAAATCAGTGAATATGTCCTCATGATCCACTACCTGTCCGTACTGTGTGTGCGCACTGAAAACAAATCTGGTGTTAATACACAGCCTAGGATCCATAAACAGGCATGTTGCTAGCAACGGTGAGCTCCCTTTGTTTCAATACCCTCTGTTTACAGAGCCTAGGCTATGTATTCACACCAGAAATTCTTCAGCTCACACAAAGTCCAGACAGGTTTCATTTCATTTTATACAATTATATTATGACAAAATGTTGTGTACAGAACATGATTTTCACTGATTTTGACAAAAAGCATCACCAAATTCACTGACTCCACTTTTAAAGTAAAATAATGTTAAAGGAAAACCAGGAAAAGTCACTAGGTATAAGAATAAAGACTCATGGATAGCAGTACACCACATCTGAGAACAGCATATTTCTCTTTATTAGTCAAATTATTTAAAACACGTATTTAGGAAAAGAACATGTCTTCCTTTAGTAACACTACCTGTGCTTTGCAATAATTTGACTTTGTTGTGCAACACGTAGTGGCTGCTAAACAGGGAGAGTCCGACCCAGAGAGGAAGGAGACACGACAGAAAGTAGACGACGACAGAAAGCATGAGATCGAAGCTGCCATCGTTCGCATCATGAAGTCCAGAAAGAAGATGCAGCACAACGTCCTAGTATCAGAGGTCCGTCAGCTGTAATTGTTGCAATTGGGCCCATATTAACTTGTTTGACATTTTGCACCTGAGCCCCCTAGTGGTTAACTTTGTGACTTACAAGAGGTGAGTTAGGAAACAAGGGCACCAGATTGACTGGAGTTTAAATATAAAAAGAGGAAGTCTAACAAACGTCTCTCAATTTAACTTCATACAAATTGCCTCAGTATTGGGCACAGGGTTCGTACAGACTCTTAAGTGCTTGATTTTAAATATTGTTTTTTCCATGTTTGAAATGGGCTTTAAAATCTGAACACATTACTGGAAAATGCTGTATTTTCTCCACATTGACCAGACTGACTGAGGGATCGTCACTAAATGTGTTTCAATAACTTCATGCATTGCTTACTTAGACATATTATTGAAAATTATGTTTGAAAAAAAACATACTAAATAAGGCTATGTAGCACACTTATTTTGATTGATTATATTTGATTAATTTATTTTGAACATATTTTGATAAAATAATAAATTTTTCTTTAATAGCTTCCACGTTTTGTGACCTTGTCACTCTAAATCAGCGCCATGAATTAATACTGCACAGGCAACAACTCTTTATATTGGATTTTAGTGCATATTCTATTTTACAATAATATTTAATGGTATTTCTCAATAGCTTTATTAGGTGATTGTTAATATACTTTATATGAATCACGTTCAATTTGACTGATAGGGCAATTAATGAAATCATAAGCATGTTTTTTATTTTCATATACATATATTTAAAGCTTTGGGTTCCTTGAAAAAGTGGAAATTTTATCTTAAAAATGCTGGAAAAGGGCTTTAATTGTTTTCATAAAAAACCTGTATGAGCCATGTGGGCAGTGAAGTATTGTCTAAAAGGATCAATTAAATCCTAAAATATAAAACAACAAGCAAAGAGCATGGTGATTAAGGTGTGACTTCTGATGGAAGCATGATGTGCTCATTCACTTTGTTTTGTGTCTCCGCAGGTTGTGCAGCAGTTACGATCACGATTCCTCCCTAGTCCTGTAGTCATCAAGAAGCGCATTGAAGGACTCATTGAGAGGGAATATTTGGCACGAACACCGGAGGACCGCAAAGTCTACACTTACGTAGCATAAAACACGTGAATTCAATGACAGCTAACATCAAGTTGAGAGAAACTGAGAGCCTTGTTTTTTTTTGTGTGGACTGCTATGCGTTCGAAAGAACTTGGAAGTGCTTTCATCGTTGATTCTGGGAAACACTGGGAAGCTTAACTTTTTCTTCCATAAAAATGTGTCGAAAAAAGAATGGAATTGTGCACAGAGGGAGAAGTTTTCTAGCAATATTAGATTTCTTCTGCTGAGAGAAATGAAAGGAGGGGATCTAGTTTTGTACAAAATCATGTTTCTTGTGGCCTTTGGAGAGAATTGGGTGAACGTGTTTGCCAATTAGCCACATGCTGTCGAGAACACTACGTGGAGACCAAGAAAACATTTGAATTCACTCCCGTTTTAAATGTTGATGTCAATGTGTTAAGTTTTTTTTTTCTGTGGCACATTGAGGCTTTTAAATTTAAAGAAGAGGACAAAGCATTAACTGGTACAGACCTGGTTTACAACTGCGGTAAATGCATCTCAAGTACTTGAGATAAACCTAAAGAGTGCTTAATTTATGTTGCAAATATGTCTGTTGTTGGGGGTTATTTTAATGTCTGTTATGAATTCAGTACACCTCGCATAGCTAAATAATATTTAATGCCATTTTCAATATTTTGGCCAGGTCTGTACTAGTGGTCCAAGAGACCAAGAGCTGTAGTTACAGCATGCTTTTATCTAACAAATCAATCAGGGGAATAAGACACATAAAAGCTCCATAAATGGTGTTTGGTCTCTCATGACACGTCTTTCACTTCAGGCTTACCTTATGATCGGCCAAAAAAGAATATGTATCTCCTCTTTGAATGGAGGGTTCCTTGTGGTGTAAGTTTCAAAGAGGATTTATTTAGTTTTGTTTTCGTTCTCGACTGCATTTTGAACGGGTGTAAACAGTCTAGCACCATGTTCTAATGTGTACAAATTGTAAAATAATTATTGTACTCACTGCAATGGTGGATTGTACAGGGCCTTGTTTTCATCATATTAAATGTAGAATAAAAAAAGAAGGGATTTTTTTTTTTACATCTTAAACAAGCCGGCCTTTGAGTACTTACCTCACCATAATTAACAAATGTAAATGGTAAGCCACATTCAAGAAATCTCCATGTTCACAAGAAGAACTTTGCCTCTTAAAGCTGGGGTGGAGGATTTGGGGAGAAAATAGCAGTTGGGATAGAGATTCGAATTCAAATAACTCATCCGCTCCACTTGTTCTCTTTGGTCCCTCCCTAACACACACTACACCAACAAAGTCGTGCCAAAGTGAATGGACAGTCCCAACAGCTAATAAGAACAGAATCGGAGCCTCGCTCTGATTAGTCAAATGCCTCGTTTCCACCGAGTAGAGCGGGTCGGATCGGCTCAGAGCGGGACAGCTCACTTTTAAGGCCAGGACACACCAGTCCGACACGTTCCGACTACCCAAAAACTGGAGTCGCCGTTTCAGGAAGCTCCAGTCTTCCCGTCGCGGCCACAAAACACACCGAGACGACTGCTTATTTTTCCGTACGCTCTGCGCTTGCGCGGGACGTAATGTCTCCACAACAGCAGGCGGCGCTAATCTGTATTGTGGCCCGAAAAAATACGAAAGCTGGAAATGATGGGACAGCTCTCTAGACCATAAACATAGATAGAAATACGTATTTATATTTATGGACCATAAGAGCACAATATTTAGCAGAGAGTGTCGAGCATGGTGTCGAGCAGTCAACAAGGGTTGATGCATGTGAGTACTCCCAAAACGAAACGAACAAACACATTAAAACGATGGCTAGCTGTTGTTAGCTGTTTGTGCTATCCGCCTCACTTCCGGGCTTCACTGATTCGCTAGCCCTCCACCAATCAAATTGCTCCAAATGAAAGACGGTCGGCCGCCGATTGAACATGTTCAATCGGCGCAAAACAAGCCCGACGACCTCTACGTCGGCCGACGTCACGGCGCACACCAAACAGATTCGTGTCCCGACCCCCTACTGACACTACGACGGCGATTATCTTGCCGGTGTGTCCTGGCTAGGGTTGCAAAGGGGTGGAAAGTTTCCGGAAACTTTCCGGAAACTTTCCACGGGAACTTTCGCTCGGCAATTTTGGGAATATTCAAAATTGGAAATTATAGGAATTAACTAAATGGTGGTAATTCAAATTATTTATTTTTTTCATACAAACATAAATCTAAACATTTAAACACTATGTTTGTTCATAGGCAGACATCCATGCAAAATAATACAATTAAAAAACATTACATTTGAACAGATTTAGGGGAGAGTGGCCTAAGTTGTGCCACTTTTTACTCTAAGTGACTTTAAAGTGAGGCCTTGACAGTAAAGTCTCCAACTCAAATATATACATAAATTTCAGGGTGTTGTGCATCCCCGACAATAAAAACTTTGGATCTGGAATAAACTTGACGAAATATAGCTTTCGGAAAAAAGTTGTCTTGTGGCACAACTTGCCCCCGGTGTGGTGTAAGTTGTGCCATTGGAGAAAATACCATGGGGTAAATTGTGCCATTGATATATATCTCATAAACTGTATTGCAAGACACATCCATTACTTACTCCACTTACTTAAAACTCACCTAGGCTCTTTGGCACAAATCACCTCAACCCCAGAATTTTGGATAATAAGCATGATGCAGCAGTTTAGGGCTGACATCGTCCTAATTATATAGACACAAAGTGTAGCATACTAAAGCACTAAAACATGTGTCAAATGTTTTCAAACTTGTCTATAATTGTTCAGACACAATAATCAAAAAACATTGATCATGGAAATGTTACTTTGAAAGGCAAAACACAGTTTTTTTGAGCTTAAATGTGCTTATTCCATGTTTCTCCCTTCTTTACAGGATGAGTCAAATGGATGGCTCTTCTTAAATATGTGGTCACATTTCCAATTTCTTCTATGGTTATCTAGAAACAATGGGTGGCACAAGTTGCCCACTGGCACAACTTAGGCCACTCTCCCCTATTTGTAAGAAGAGCTTTATCAAGTTTTGATTATTTTATGAACAATCAATAATTTCCCTGAACAACAAAAAGATGCATGTTGAGTAAAATTTTACTCATCTGTCTGACCCATGGGGTCTGACTTCACCCATTCAATGAATAAAGTCAAATGCCCCCCATGTGATGGAGGAATGCACAGTGCATGTAGGGGGCGTGGCCTCAGTACCCCTGCAGTAGAATGTGTGCTATGTGCAATTTGCCTAGTGTACTTGCATAAAATCTGGTTGTTTTAGTCAAGATTATGCTAAAATATATTGTCCCCAACTATATTTAAAATCACAGTTTAAGCCTCTGTAAACCTGGTCTAGCAAAAACAAATTTATGATATCAAGTTGGGTGTCTCAATAAACTTTAAAAAACAATCTGATTTGAAATTAAATGTTCATAAATATATTAAAACTTTGTGTAAAAAACTGTTTTTACAGTCTAGAACGTTTGTCTGGACTGAAATAACATAGTTGGGTGAATTTAGTGCATTGGGTTGCTTTAAATTTAGTAAATTCCCGTTTATTCCCAAAATTCCCATTAATTCCCAGAAATTCCTGTTAATTCCCATGGAAAGTTTCCAACTTTGAAAATTCCCGGAATTTTGCAACCCTAGTCCTGGCCTTTAAGAATCTCTGTGTTGTTTCCACCGCCGACCCTACCCTTACTGGTAGGGCGGGGTTTAGGCTGGACTGCGATAGCCGCCGCCAGAATGTGGGTCAAACTATCGGGCTGTGTAACAACTGTGGTCAAGCCAGCGGTCTCTTGTTTTTGCTTGGTCAAACCAGTCGCTTCTTTATTTATTTCCCCCGTGTTGTGAGCACAGAGACGGCTCGGTGCAACTGATAGAGACAGTGAGCGAACAGCGCTGGCTGCAGCAGCTACGTGACATCGTAGCAGTGGGACACAGTGTAGCCAACTGATTCATTTAATGACGAGGAAAAACACCACACAATAAACAGTGCCGCGCTCACATTTTCGCCAAAACTCTCTTCACTCTAGCCGAGGTGACTACAGACGGCGGAAATGATTCAAACCAGCCGCTTCTTTATTTATTCCCCGTGTTGTTGTGAGCGTGTATTTACTATTATCTATGGCGTAAACACACAGAGACGGCTCGGCGCAACTCAGACAGTGAGCGAACAGTGCTGCCTGCGGCAGCTACGGGACACAGTGTAACCAACTGATTAATTTATTGACGAGGAAAAACACCACACAATAAACAGAGCTGTGCTCACATTTTCGGCAAAACACAACACTATCTTCACTCTTGCCGAGATGACTACACATGGCGGAAATGATTCTTTCGGCCAATCAAATGACGGCAGTGTGTAGCTCCGCCTTTTAGGCACCCTTTGCGGCTAGTACCCCTACGGAGGGGTACTGAGATTAAACCGAACCGCTCCGATCCGACCCGCTCTACTCTGTGGAAACGAGGCAAAAGTGTAGGCCTACAGCTCATGTTAACTTTGACCAATCAGAAATCACATACCCCACTGTATAATGCTTACATTTCTATGGGCCAAGCACTACATTTTCCACAATGCAACCTAGAGCCACAGATCACAAGCATTTGTTATGATCATGGGGCTGATACAAGGGGGGGGGGGGGGGGGGGCTTGTGTCCGCCTCCTGCATGCTGTCTACTTTGAGCGGCTGTCCCTCCTGAAACTCCAGTCCGCGCAGTCTGTGAGCGTGGACCACCGTGTCACTCAACTCAGGCAAGCTACTGCTGCAGGATGGCAGGGAGCTGTTTCAAAGTTCGCTTCCTCTCCATGTTGGACTACAAAACGGAAAAATACGTGGTCGCCAAAAATAAGAGAATTGGGATTTTGTACAGACTCATTCAGTTATCTATCCTCGGTTACATTATAGGGTAAGTGAATTACTGCAGTGTCTTTTGACTGTCTTATTAAACCGCATTCCATAATGGCATCTACTGGTGTAAAGTAGGCCTACAGGCTATTTAACCCTCATAATTAAACATAATACATTATGGAGATGTAGCCTATGTCCAATGAGATGTTGACCCTTATTGAATTGAAAGTTATACATTTTAAGTATAGGCCTAATTTAATAAAAACATTAAGTAAACTTAAATGCAGCAACTCACATAGGCTATATTGGTGGCGTATTACAATGTCTGTATATCTCTACATGTAGGCTTTATAAGGATAGCCTTATAAAGCCTACATGTTCAGTTCATTGCATCAAAGCCCATGGATAAACACAAACCTACAGTACACCTTTTCTAGTAAGGTCATTTGAAACCTTTCAACTTTTTAGAGCACATCACAAAGTGCTTGAGAATAGATGACAAAAGCTATAAAAACCAAACTAATTTGAGTGCAAAATTAAAAGTTAAATGCTTGTTGTATAGAACAGTGTTTTTATAATATTATAGGCTACATTTTGGTCCTAACAATGTGCAGTATATGACAGTGATACCGCAAAAAATAAAATACATTTTTGAGTTGGCCTTAAAATGTAAATGTATTATGATTGAATATACTGTAGAATAGACACTTCAAGTCTATCTGGACATGTGTATTTTCCTTGATGTTTAACGCAAACAATGAGAGGATAATAATCCCACTGGACAGGATGCTTCTCAACCACTTATTTCAAGCTTGCACTTTTGCGCTTTTACTTTCACCAACAGGTGGGTGTTCATAAGCAAAAAAGGCTACCAGGAAACAGATGAGGCCATCCTCAGTTCAGTGATAACCAAACTCAAAGGTGTCTCTGTGACAAACACCTCTGAGTCTGGTTTGCTTGTGTGGGGACCGGAAGATTACGTCATACCACCACAGGTAAACAAAAAGAAATGTTTTACACCACAGCGGCAATATGTAGTCTACTTGCTCTCAGTGCACGATACTTCCACTGCAGACAATGTTGCACATGCTCAATTAAGAAGTTATTGATGTCTGCTTGAATTAATGGAGGAAGCAGAATTAAACTGAACAGCATGTAGCAACGTGCAACAACATGTGAATAAGGCTGTAGGGATGTGTATGGAATCGCATAAGACAGAACTGGTTGAGTTAAAGGAGTAGTTTGACATTTTCAGAAATGTGCTTTCTTGCAGAGAGTTGGATGGGAACATTTCAATTCCAGATGGTAAATATGAAGGTATAGCCAGTAGCCGTTTGCTCAACTTATAGGATAGTTTGTCAATATATGGTCAGGCAGATAGAAAAGCTATACAACTAGAAGGTTTCACAGCCAGAAGGTAAAATCAAAGGATTCCAGATAGGAAAAGTTGCAGCAGCCTAATACAGTAAGATAATGTGTGACACAGGTGTTGGGAATGAGGGCATTCCCATACATGTATTGTATACTCAGAGACCGGTCTAAAGGCAGGGGCAGCATCATGTGTTCAACATCATGTAATGATGGCAAGTTGGCAACAGAAAGACCCATTACACTCTTTGCTTAATTCCTTATATAGGGTGAAGCTGTTCTGTTTGTTGTGACCAATTTCTTAGAGACGCCGAACCAGAAGATGGGATACTGTGCAGAGGTAAGACTATTTTGTAGAGCTGATTGAAAAGTAAACGGGGACTGTGTAACATTTTGTCTATGCTTTGATTAGCTGTGTATTATAATGTGTGTGTGTCCAATTATTATTATTTTTTTTGTAGAGCTGAATTTTTCTACATTGCACTAAATACATTAGTGAAAACATAGTTTAATTCAACCAATTCGATTTACTAACACAGTGTTCCAGTGCTGAGCTCAAGCACTTGGGTGTACAATGTTTGTGGCATAGTGGCCACAGTTGTAAATGCAGCGTATGTGATGTCCCAGGAAGACTTTTCCCACATTGAACACTAATCAACATTCAAAATGTAAGTGAGCCAGAGTTAGCTGAAGAGGCTAGTTTTCATCTGTTGGCCCCTGCCAGATATTTAAAAGGCAACCTAAAATTACAGAGATAAAATACATGTAATAAACAAAGATTAAAAAACAACATAGTCGACTCAGAAAATACATTAACAGATAGTAAGAATGAATTGACAGACAATGGCAAACAAACAATAAAGTAAGCAGACAATCCCACACATTGTAAACATTATAGAAAAACAGTAGATTAGAGCAGGACAAACACACCTACAATAAAAACACTTATACAGCAGCATAAAGCACACACATGCAGCACAAACATATACAGAAGCATAAAGCACAAACATGCAGCACTAACATATTAATTTAGACACTAACATGAACAGCACAGGACAGGAGCACACAAGAGACAAGCAAGCAGGACACAACAGTTACTAAGAAGTCAGCAGGAGAAGCAATTGAAGTCCTAATGTACACATAATTGATTACTAATATAAGCCATATTCTGCTGTCCTGAAAAGGGACGTCAAGAACTAATTTCTCTAATATGAGCTGGTACTGAATTCCATTCCTGTGACACTGTAACTGAGAATGCTGAGTGGCTAAAGGCACTTTTTCTAAAGGGAACTACAGTCTCCTTGGGACAAGCCTCTGGTTGTTGACCTCTGAGTGATACACTGTTGAAGAGGTAAAATTAATAAAACAATTAGTATGCACACACAGACACCCCCAAATTAATGTTTGTATTATGTTAGTTTTTCGTGAATTAACTTTGCTTGTCTGATGTCTGACGTTATCTCTCTCAAAAAATGGTATCATGAGCCAGTCAGCTACCAGAACCGCCACAAATCAGTTAAATCTCTAAACTACCATCGTTGATAACAATCTTATTATACAGTATATCATTTTAACAGAAATATAATCAGTGGTCCCTACTCAATGAGATGTAAGAATTATATCAAATTTAGATAAATTCCAGACATGATTTGAGTATGGTGGTCAGACATTGCAGTGAAGTGAATTTGTCATTTAGGAAGTTGTGAATCGTCACTGTGTTGGATACAGTGAGCAGAGAGACAGACGGTAAGATGGACAACAATTGACTCCTATGATGGCACAGCCAGGAAGAGCCCTGGTATGCATTTTCCTTCACAGAGCTTTGTCAAAACAAAAGGCTAACACCTCCTCTTCTTTCTGTGCGGGTGTGTGTGGGTGTCAATTATGCTATTCGTCATATCTTTAGCTAGACAGTTCCAGAGAGTTCCTGGTATGTAAACTCAGGTTCACTCTGTCTGCTGCCTCGCTGCAACAGCCAAGAAGAGTAGAACACTCTACAGTCATAAAACACTGCTCTTGTATACATTTCAGGTCTCACCAGTTGAGGTACCCCTGTTTCTAAAAGGCAACTACACTTGGGCAGAAGTCTTTAACTGTCACACTCACATATCATGTTCCAGAATCCAGAGAGGCTGTAAGGTGTCACAAAAACAGAGTTTGGAGAAGAAATTTTGCTTCTTCATCGTGATATATTAAGTCGAAATAATTTAATACAATTTCAAAATTATTCAATTCTAAGTCACAATTATTGTATTCTAAGTCAAAATGATTGAATACAAAGTCAAAATGAGAGAATTCTAAGTTAAAATGGTTGAATACTAAGTCTTAATCATTAACTTCATACATACATACAGTATATACAGTATAGCTATAGTATATACTGTATAATATATACTTAGTCATAATTAAGATCTTATGTGACATAAGTATGTGACATTAAGACAAAATGATATACTATTCCAAAATAGTTAAATGTTAACTCAAACTCAGAGTCAAATTATAAGTCAAATGTAATACTTAATGTTGTCAAAATTACAAAGTACATTACATTTGACACACTATCAGCAAAACAACTTCTCATAACTTTGATTTAGTAGGCTTTTCTTTTCTTGGCCAAAATGGTCTTCTATAGTCATTCCCACTATGTGGGAATTCATGGTTCAGCCTTGGAGGGGATTTGGTCATATCTCTCTGAGGGAAGCTTCTGAGCTTCGGTGACTCTACATGGTCCTCTGAAAGTAAAACCGAGGTCATGCTGTTTAGACCAAAGGAAGCCTATGCTGCCTCTTCTATGGACCTCAACCTCCTGCAGTCATTGATGTTAAGCTAGCTGAACAAGTGAACTCGGTTGTCAAATCCAGTTTTTGTCAGTTGAGGCTTTTATCCAAGGTGAAGAAAGTTGTATTGTTTAATGACATGGAATGTCTTATTCATGCTTTTATCACTATCCACCTGGACTATTGTAATGTACCTTATTTTGGTGATTATAAATAGATGGTCCAAAATACTGCTGCTCAGCTTTTAACCTTCCTCCTGTGTTAACTTCCTGCTACCGTCCATGGTGTTAGCGGGTCGGTTTCGACTGAGTCTGAAATCAGCTGTAAAAAACACTAAAAACAATTATCTATCTTCCAGTTTGTTTCTCATCTCTTGGTTACCTTGTTAGGCTTCCTTATCCATGAAAATATTGTTTATTATATTTTTGGTGGAGGAGGCTGGGCCTTTTTTTTGTCAGTATGCGCCTCAATTTCAATAAAGAAAATGGTAAAATGAACCTTAAGAGAATCATATATATAAATATTTGGTTGTTGTGTTACCTGATTATTACTGAGGGGTATGAGAACACATTTCTTAACAAAATTTGTTTTATTTATTTTTTCATATTAATATTATTGACCTTTTTAACATCTATGGTGTTACTGGTCAATTACGAACCATAAATATTTATTTCAGAAAACAGCAAAACAACTTTTATTTCAGCATTACACAAACACACAATGAAAACCAGAACAAGTCCCAACACAAAATATAGATTTGTAAGGTCAAATAAACAGCAACCAATCAACAAATCAAACCAATCGAAATCAATTAATAGTTCCAAAACTAGTAAAAAAAACAGAGTAAAAGTCTCTGTGTGCATATGTTTGGTGTGTGTTCAGATGTGTGGCAAAGAACAACACTTTCAGTGTTCTTTGCAGAAATATTTCTTGCAGGTAAAGCACAATACTTTTATCTTTCTGTCCTTAGTGCTTCGGCAGACCTGACCTCTTATTTTTAGAATCAGGTGGCCATTTTCAGCAAAAACATGATCCAGAACTTGGCTCACTGTATATCTCCTCATTTTTGAATACTGCAAATAGGAGATGTGCACTCTTCAAGTCACCAACTCTATACTGAATTGACCTCACATGTCTGGATATGCCCGTCTGTTTGTTTCGCTTTTATGCAGGTATAAGGGCAAAAAAAGTCAAAATGAGAACCCCCCCCAGAGCGCACATGATTGGGAGAGGAGCTGACTGTCATTGTGTTGGCTGACAGTGCACTTATGATTTCAGTTTTGGCTCTAGTTATTGTTTCTTACATCTTATTCTGTAACCGGGTCGAAAACGACCCTAACATCACAAGTGTTATCATTTCCACCAGAGCATTTTATAATTAAGTGAATTTTTTTTAATTTTTTTTAATTTTGTTGAAATAGAGGTTCCTGACAAAGTCAAGAAATCTTGATGCAATAAACAAAATGTAAGTGGTTCTTTTATGCATTTGAAATCCAAAACGGGTCGGTGGCGACCCTAACACGAGAGGAAGGTTAACTGGCATTAAAAAGCAAAGCACATTACCCCTTTTCAATCATTAAATAGCCTAGGTCCACAATACATTGCAGTCATATTACAGGTATATCTCCCCTTCAGGGGCCGTATTCACAAAACATTTTAAGGCTAAGAGTAGGTCCTAACGTGCTGATTTAGGAGTAGGCTAACTCTCAAAAATAAGGGGCGTTTCACTCCTAATTTTAGGACTCCTAACTTTTTTAAATAAGTGTAATTCACAAAGCATTTTAGCGCTAAAACTAGCTCCTAAATCTATAGAGGACTCCTAAGTCACTAAGAGTAAATCACAGACAATCATTTGATGGTGTTTTGGATAGCTGTAAGAGGTTAATGATCTTAGTAAAGCTATATTTAGAACGTATAGACACATTTATATTTATTAAATGTATATAATAAAATATTTATTAAGTTCCTTTTCCTCCAGTTGCTTTGGGTTTATGATGCACTGAAAGTTACTGTTGGTGTCACGTTTGGGTTTAATTTCCTACTAGAGGCCTATATGTGGCGCTTCGCAGCATCTCCTCCGTTCCAGAGGTCCGCTACTGTATAGTTGCGCGTCTCGCCTTTTTCCTTCCGCATGCACTTTACGATGTTGTTTCTAAATGGTGAATTTCCCGGTTTGTCGTTGTCTGACTATTGCTGCATAGTCTGCCGTTGAGAGAAATACAATGAGAGTGCATGGCGTGCAGCTCTTCAATGAGGATATTTTTCCGATTTTAATCATTGTAGCCTACAATTTAAAATGAATAGACCTATGTGGCGCTATTGTAGCCTGGCTCCGCCCGCCCGCCTACTTCCGGACAAATTTTATTTTCCCTTCAGTAGTCAGTCTGGGTGTACAGCCCATTTCCCAGTTTTGCTGGAGATTCGACAGCCGGTCCAATCAGCGAACAGAGCGAGTGGCTGAGAACGATGACGTCGAAGTCGCGCTCCAGTTTCAGTTGCCAGAAGCCGGCTCATGACACACGTGACGACCAAACGTTATGCGATTGGTTGGCTAATCCAGAGTGGCACTGGGCAGATCCAATAGTTTTAAACTTTAACAGACACCCGCCTCCATGAGTTAACGTTTGCCAATTAAAGCACTGCCAGACCTTCTTTACAAATGAAATGAAGTACGATGGTCTGGTAGCACCAGGCTAGCGCTATTGTAGGCTAATTGTGTCAAGAATGTGTGGGAAACCCTGCAGTAGGCCTATCTTGGTTCCATGTTAAATCAGTGTCACTTGTCATTAATTGTATATAAAAACTCTTTACTTTAATACAGCGAAACAATATGGATATCTCTCACAGTGATTCTATTATAAATTCACTCTTAGCTCTCATTCCCTCTCAGCCAATCACTGTAGGCATAGAAGGTATGAACATGACATCATCCATAGCAACAGGGTCAACACCGCCCTCTAGTCTTAGCTTAGGAGTCCCTCCCATTCCTTAGTAAAAGTTGGTCTTATCAGCTTTGTGAATAGGTTTTAAGAAATTACTCCTTACTAAGAACTTTTAGTGCTCCTTAGGAGTACTCTTAGTGCTATGATAAAATGTTTTGTGAATACGGCCCCAGGTCTTTGAGGCCCTACTATATCATTACATGTGTTTTTTTGACTATATTTGGCCTATTGACTGTGCAGCACTCTGTTGTTTTTAGATGTGCTTTATAAATGAAGTTGGATTCAATTGGATGAGCTTCACCATACCCTGGCCCAAGTCCAAAAAGATTTCTCATCCATCATGGTTTGTTTTAGACTGGTAGAATAATATTGGCCAGTCTGTGTTTCTTGAACCTTGTTTCTTTTTTTTCTTTGGCGTTTGTTTCCAGAACCCCAAAGTGCTACATGGACAGTGTCAAAGGAACGAGGACTGTGAAGAGGGATCTATGGTAGTGGCTGGTAATGGTAAGGAAGATCAAATCAGAAGATCACTGATGTTAAATAGCCATTAGGTTGGGATGGTTTAAGTGCCATCCTGAAATATGATTTGGGTCTAAATTGAAAAAGCGTACATTTTGTCTTGTATCATGTTATTTTCCACAACAAGTATAAGACAAGTGGCTAAAATAAGCATGATGGAATGTTTTCAGCAATACTTGATGTGAGAATTATTTTCTGTATGCTCAAATTTAAAGGGCCAAGTTTCAGTGAAATGAAATTTGGAAATAGTTGCAGAACTTTGATCTGAAATGATTATATATTGTCTTCAAATGTAGTGTTGTTTCTTGTGTGATAAACTGTGTTATTATGCTGTTTATCCTAAGGAATAATGAGTGGCCGATGTTTAAGAAAAGATAAAGACTCCAATGGTACATGTGAAATCCACGGCTGGTGTCCCATTGAAAGACCATTCAAGCTACAGTAAGAAGCAACGCAGTTACATAAAAATAATTTCAGACATGATAAAAAGTTACTAATTCTTCTTCCTTTATTCTAATGAATTTGACTCTCACATTCAGGGGAGGTAGTGTAGTTGAGATATAAATATATAGATAAAACAAGTGTTATAGTAGCAGTAATAGGATTTCCATCTGACAGTATGTCAAGGAGCTTACTTAAACACACTCCATTAGACTATTATATAACAATATATTAATAGAAAAAGTCTTTATTGGTTTTTCTTTTTTCTTTTTTTACAGAGGGCCCCTGCTGGCAAATGCTGAAAACTTCACCATCTACATCAAGAATTTCATCCAATTTCCCAAATTTGCATTCTCAAAGTAAGTCCTCTTGTCCTGTGTTCCACACAGTGTTTGGCGTGTTGTGCCCCCAACGGAGCCTACAAGGCAGCGCTGCCTGGAAGGCTGCGTCCGGAGCACAAAACACCATCGAGCGTTCAACAATCAACACTCATCAGCACCCCTCTGTGTGCACTGCTCAGTTAACTGGAAACGTGTATGCACAGTGAGCGGCACATGCTCATATAAGTATACTCTCTGCAATACTGTGTTTTTCCTAAAACTTAGGTCCAACGTTCTTGAAACAACTGATGACTCCTATTTGAAGAAATGCCGATATGAGGAGGAGCTCCAACCGTACTGCCCCATCTTTCGCCTGGGAGACATCACCAAGCGTGCAGGATACAACTTCCAGGACATGGCCACATTGGTTAGCATTACACTCATTTCACCTGCATATAGTAAGGAGTGGGTGAAGGTTACACAACTTTACATTGGTTTTGGTATTTAAAAGAGACAAAAACATTGCAGGATACATCCAATCCACATCAAAAGAGCTGAAGTAAATACAAAGAGAGTTTTGTGGAGGCTTAATCAACTTTGTGTCAACTCCTTTGGAGATGAAAATATGTGATGAGTGTATCCCTAATGTGTACACGCTAGCTTCCAGGCTTCACTTCGGTCAAATCATCAGTCATTATTTAGGAACATTTTCAGCACAGCGATCCCAATAGTTTGGGCAGAACACTGGCAAAGAGTACTTGAAGAAATGATTGGGAAAAAGGCAGATTAATTCAGTTCATTTCCTTTTAATGTTCCTGTATATACAATCTCACTATGGAGTATTGTAGAAATTATTTTACATTCACCATGATTAATTATCATGGTTTAGATGCCAATATGATATTTTTGTTTTCTTTTCCCCCCCAGGGTGGCTATATTAGCATTTTGATAAAGTGGTACTGTGACCTTGACAAAGGCTACTCTTCCTGCCATCCAAAGTACCAGTTTACTCGCCTGGACACCAGTGTATCAGACAAAACCGTGGCCAGCGGATTTAACTTCAGGTGAGAAGGCTATGGTGCCCACAGAAAAAAAATCTTGTTTTCTTTCACAATGTAATTCTATGTATTTATTTAAGATTAAAAACACACAATTTGAAAGTAATGAAATATACAGGAGCCTAATGTAACCCCTGCCCTCTCAACCAGACACACTCGGTATTTCAAAAATGCTGCTGGCGAGAGCTATCGAACCCTTTACAAAGTCTACGGTGTCCGATTTGCCATCATGGTGCACGGAAAGGTATGGCAAATGTGTTTTCAAGATTAATTTTGTCAGAGTTGTTTAAGAGTGTTGGACAGCTTCATGATATGGGGTTTTCCTGGATACTAGAATTTCTTGTCCAAATGCTTCAAAGTCTTTTGTGGGAGAATGAATACACAAACAATTAGGACATATAATTACATTCTGACAAAAGCCTGTAGGTTCTTGGATAATGTACAACAGCTACATAACAGGATCAGATGTATTGTGATGTTGCTATTATCTCATAATAAATGATTGTGTCTTATTTGACTGAAAGTCTCACATGTTAATTTGACATGCAGCACTAACTTGAATTTTTTTTTAATCTCTAAAAGAAATATTTGATTTGATTATTTGTCATAGGCTGGGAAATTCAGCATAATCCCAACTGCCATCAATGTGGCCTCAGGACTGGCTTTGATGGGTGCTGTAAGTACGATCCATGATTTGTTAGAAATATTTTTTTAATTATTTATAACCTGGATTTTTTTCTACTTTTATAAAGTAATTTGTGACCGTCATGTCGCCGATACAAACTTTAACATTTGAACAGGGAGCTTTCTTCTGTGACATGGTCCTCCTCTACCTCAGCAAGAAGAGCACCTCTTATCGAGAAAGGAAGTTTGAACAATGCAGGTAAAAAAACACAACACACACGTATAGTTAAGCATCACAATACTTAATCATATATCATAACGACGGAGGCCATCAGTTTGGGTCCAACTCGTCCACAGTAGAATCAATAGTTTTGAATTAATATAAATATGTAAGATAACTGACGTTTGGGATTGTGGCTAGAGAATTCGTAATTTGTAAATCTGGTGAAAGCAACTCTAGCAGCAACAAGAAGCAATATTTTAAAAAGCTTACATTAAAGCAAAGTCTGCTGGTGTATTCCACTGCAGTTATATACAATATAAATGTAATTTGATTTAAGTTTGTTAGTACAAACTGGGCAATATGAAATAAATATTTAACCTGTTCTTGTCTAGCAAAAAGCAACGCATTTTCTAACTTGTTCATAACAACCTGTCTCCGCTCAACAGAAACAATAAATCGACACCCGACGAAAACAGTGTTGAAGACATAAAGGAGGACGATCTGACTTCTTAGTATTTGGACTGCGTGAGACCGGTTTGTAACATTACTTAAGGGCTGTACTACGAAGCAAGGTTATTGAGTTATAGGTATGTCAAGTCTTAAGCCAGAGTTTGCAGTGTCCCAAAGATGGCTCTCTTTCAACCTGACAAGATCCCCATGGTAACTTAGGCTGCACGGCTTGTTAATGTTTGTAACAAGATTGTATGCATTTTTTCACCGGTCATTTATTGAAAGTCTTTTAACTTTCTCATTTGTCTGCTGGTTTGAAGGTCTGTCTGTGTGTGAAGGACAGGAATAGCCTGAACAGTGTTGTGAAGGTCTGATCCAAAATAGTGTGTGGTGCAAAAGGCTACAATTATTTTTGACTGACACAACCACGTCCTGTCCACAGAATTCACACTAATGTCCTTAGACCGGCACTTTTTAGCTCCACTCAGAGAAACCAATCGCATTTAATCTGAGTTTTGAATTGCTTTTGTATCATTTGTCTTAGAACTTTATTAATTTATTTCTTTTATCATTCAACTGTATAGGCTACTCCTTGCCTGGCCCTCTTGTGTTGTCTCTGACGTACTCATGTGTCTGTCTGTTGCCTGTACAGTATGTAAATGTTTGTATAGTCTGTGGATTGTTAAAATTGAATTTCTCTCTGGGATAAATAAGCTTGTTTCTCAGCAAACTTGTCGATCTGTTGATAACCGCTGTCGTGATACACGTTATCTCTTATAGTGGGTTTCATTTTTGTTGAGGACGCTTAGGCAAAGAGAGCACTCAGCTCTGTTGAGTTTGCTTCGTAGTACAGCCCTCTTCGTAATACCCTTTTTGTTATATTTTAAATATTCTATATGGACACTATTGTTGCAAAGCAATATTTCAGAATTGTAGGTTTGTAATTTGAATTTGACTAATCTGTTTTCACTTTATAATTGTTTCATTACTTGATTTGTTTGTTGGTCATATTTTTTTAATCTTATATATGAATCACATATAATGTGCTAGATTCCCTCCAACACTATGTCCAAAAGTGTTGCCTGTCTTTCATGCTTTTTGGTTGTAGGGAGTCTTCTCTATTTTTATGAAAGATATGCACACAAAAAATGTAAATAAAACATAAGGTATCAGACTTATTCCATTTTTTTATCCATGTTAAAATATCCAGTTTTAACAGTGTTCATTTATAGATTACATAAATGTGACTGATGACCAATTGTTGAGCTGAAGTCTTCACATGTCCAGCTCAGATCAATTCATCATGTATTAGGGACATCCTTTATAACCCAAGACATACACTTTTTTTTCTTATGTATTGTGTTATTGTTTAATATTGTAATAATAAAACACAATAGGTGCTTTAGTTTTGCAAAAAGGTTGTATCACCTGAACCTGACATAGCAAGACACTCCCCAAAGTGAACATAACAAGTAAACAAAAGTGTTAATTACTGCCTTTGGGGGGACAAGTCACCAAGTGTACATTATATTTTTCCCCTCAGCAATGGTACTTTTTTTTTTGCTGTTTGTTTTTCTGAAGAAATGTTTACTATAGGAAAACAGTTGACGGTGTGTTCAAAGGATTATTCAGAGACTTGTTCTTGTATTTGAATATTTGAAGTGTGTTTGCCAATGCAGTCTTTTCAAATGACTCACAGTTGCAGCTGCTTGGTTAGTGCAAACTTCTCCACCCTCTGTGAAAGTCTGACCATTACAGGATCTGAGATAGAACCAAAAGGCAGCTTGGGTGGCAGTTAAAACCCGACATCCTGAACTGTAGGTCGTAAAATATTTTTGATTTGATGTAAATAAGCTAAAACATGCTTCAAAAATTAGTTTGGTTCTGGTTCATAAATGTTGGTATTAAGTGACAAACTATATCTTACAGTCTCCTCATAGATGTTTTTCATGAAATTTACAGAACTCGCATCACTGAAAACAGGTTTATTTTGGGAAAAAAAGGAAACCCTCATGCACAATGAGGAGTCTTGCACTTCCTCATTGTTGCCAACAGATGTCACTAAAGGACAATACATTTCAAGCTGGAATGACCTTCAGAGACCTTTAAAGGCTGTTAAATAGAACATAATATTTTATATAAAAGCTTCACTTATAATCACCAAAATTACTCTAGGGCCATAGGAATGTATATGTGTTTAAATAAAAACATTGTTCTAATAGTTAAAGAGGGTTAGGGTTAGGGTTACTCTAAACCTAACCCTAGGGTTAAAGTGTTCTTTGACAATAAAAAAAAATTAAGTGGCAGGTTTTGTGAAGGTTTGTGGAAATACTAATACAGTATTTTTATAATAATGTATTTTAATAATGTGCCATAAAAAAGGTTTTCAAACAAATATATATATACTTGTGTCACTATCCATGTGTGCTTTATGGTTCATTTGTCAAAACTGCTGCACAATTTATGTGAACGGACCCTGAACCTGTTATTTTGTGGTTACATTGTGATGAGTTCATGACGATTTGTGATTGATTTTTTATTCTAACTTTAAATACAGAAGAAATACAGATTGAATTCATCTTTTTAGAGTTTATTGTAGCTTTTATTATTTTTATTATATATATATATGTTTTACTACCAACCAATTCATAACCAATTTGATTTGAATCTACCTGGCAGTTAGATTCCGGGTATCTGGGGATGTACAGGTGGAGCCAGTGCTAAGTTTGGTTGGTAAAGGTGGAGGTGGAGAAAAAGAGAGAAGGTTGGGGACCCATATTACAGTAATGTTGGAAAAACCATGAAGAATTTTGCATAATAGTTGACCTTCATCTACACCTGTTTTTGATGAAAGAAGGAAAAATAAAACTTCTCACGACAAACTAAATATTTATATTACCTTTACTAATTAACATAATAACATTGTAGCAAGTGGAGAAGTATTTTTTTTTTCTTTTTTGGCATTTTTGAGCTTTATTTGATAGTACAGAGCTGAAATGGGGAGACAGAGAGAGAGGGGGGATTACATGCAGTAAAGGTCACCGGGTCACAATCGAACCCACGACCACTGCAAACGAGGCCTGCGCCAATATGGTACACACTATATCCAGCACGCCATCCGAATGCCCGGAAAAGTCAATTTTGACGGATTTTGTCCTTTCATCGGGGCTCATAAACAGGGGCTACAAGTGTGAAGTTGATCAAACAAAGACAGTTAGTAATCACTATGACATAAGTAATAGGAAGTAATTCTGCTGCTATGTGCATTTTTTATTTTTTTTATTTTATTTTTTTCGGGGGGAGGGGGCATATTACATAGAACAGAGCTAGATGAATCATTGTATATTTTTATATTTCCGTTTTAACAGGTGAACACAATCTAAATGATGGCAGATCCATTAACCCATTGATGACTATGGCAATCTAGGATACATGTCCTTAATGCCTGAGGGTTTTCTGAAAAAATAGTAGGAATTGTCAAGTCTACCAAAACCTTAATATCTAAGCCTGTGTAGCACATAGAAACATGACATAAAATACATTTAAAAGTTAAGGTTCACAGGTTTTATTTAAACATGCTCCCTTAGCGCTTACAAACCAAGAAATATTTCTAAAAATCGTCAAAATTAGATGAATTAGAAAATTATTAAATATTGTTAATAAATAGATGCAATGTGTTGTGTGATTTTCGTCAGTAGTCTATAGTAGACCTTGATTCTGCGCACCAAACGCCACTAACTGTTCTGTCGCCGACATAGCCGGCGTATTTTTTTTATTATTTTGTTTTATTTTTTTATTTTTTATTTTTTTGATTGACGTGATTTTCGGCAAACCACACAACTTTTAGGTGGTCACGTGTTCTTAAAAAAATCAACAAAACCCACCTCATGTGTATTTGAACCAATGACAGTGCATTCTATGCTGGGAATGCCATGAAAATTAGATAAAGTAATAATGCTGCGCGATGCAGCATCAGGCAGGAGAGCCAATGTGGCATCGCGCAGCAGCCGTCATCAATGGGTTAATGCGTATTACTGATGTGTTTGTTTGAAAAAATCTTAAATTGTTAAGCATCACCCATCATCTCATATCCTTTTCAAACTGTACAACACACACCAGTAGCTGGAGGCCTGATTTTCCTCTGCCTGAACTAGTGCTGGAAGCAGGAAAACCACGCATATACACACACACACACACACACACACACACACACACACACACACACACACACACACACACACACACACACACACACACAGACAGACAGACAGACAGACAGACAGACAGACAGACAGACAGACAGACAGACAGACAGACAGACAGACAGACAGACAGACAGACAGACAGACAGACAGACAGACAGACAGACAGACAGATACACACACACACTTGCACACTATTAATCCCCTCCTGATTCTCTTCACTTAGTGGGTCATTGCAACAGCCTACTATGTGGGTCGTTGTCTGTCTCTGCTGCAATAAAAAAAAGTTGGATTACTTTTAGATACAAAAAGTTGTTGTCTGTTACAGGAGAGGCAGGAAAACACCCTGTCTGAAGATTGTAAACAAATTTGCAGAAAAGCTCCTTGTAGGCCCAGGTGTGTCAAAGCAAGCGGGCCTAAGGAGCCACAATGGATTCAACGTACCCTTGTAAAGATGCATGTGTCATATGAAAACAAACAAATATCAAATTTAAGGCACATGACTTGATACTGAATGACCATTATCAACCCCAACTGAGCCATACAAATAGATTTTTTTTAAACGTACCAATAGTAACATACTGTACATATCAATCCAACTGTGGCTGCATCTACTAATAACAAGTGGCTCCTCCTTCTAAAAGAACTCATGCAGATCATGCGTCACAGATCATTCCACTTGTAGTAAATCATACGTTGGCATAGAAATATAGGTCATAATGTTAATCTTTCCATCTGTTTCTTCTTTACATTAGTGCAGCTCAGATATCAGAGGTGGAAAAGACTTATGGATTAATATACCACAACCATTACAAGGAATAATTACCACTTAATACTCACATTTTGTGCATGGAAGTCCCAAATTTGCTTAGATTGGCCCAATGGCTCCTCTTGAAAAATAAAATCACTGCATGAATTTTTTTTTTTTTTTTTTTTCTACATAATTTTTTTTGGGGAATGGCCCCAAACCAAAAAAAACAATATTTTAGAAAACTACCTTTGTTTCGGAATGGAACCACATTTAGAGCATGAAGAGAATAATTACAGTCATCTGCTGCTCGCACATGAAAGAGCTTTGGCTGCCAATGTGAGAACTAGCATCCCCACATGTTCGCTGTTTTTTGTTTGAATGTCTTAATGACGCTGACGCCTGCGAGGGGTCATGGTTGTTGTAACTGAAGATCCTGTCATTGACTTGAAAGTGCTTATTGTCAATGGTTGGGAGGTTTTTATAAAGAAATAAAAGACAGGTTGTAAATCACTTGTTTGTTCCTGGTAATACTTTGGATATACATCAAGTCTTCTGAAAACAATTTTTCTTTAAGGAACATCATTTATCTCTATCTAATTATAATTTGTTCCATTTAATTCTGCTGCATTTTGATTCAGAAATGAAGTAAGATTCGGAATGCACGTCTTTTACATGTAATTGAGTTAATGTTACAGTGTTGTTCTGGTACTTTGAAGTTTAAAAAGAAGTATGTCTGCCACAACAGAGTTTTCTTGCAAAGAGAGAGAGAGAGAGAGAGAGAGAGAGAGAGAGAGAGAGAGAGAGAGAGAAAACAACTCAAAACAAAGACTCATCCTGTTGCTCCACCAATGGGGGGCTTGTTGTCAAGAGTGAGTTCTGCGCACGCTGTTAGAGTAATGGTGGTCCATCTATTGGATTAGTGGAGGGTTTTAACTGTGGTATTAATCTGAGAAGACAGCAGCAGGCGACCCGGACTGGGCTCACACTGAGCTGTTGTACTCTCTCTCTCTCTCTCTCTCTCTCTCTCTCTCTCTCTCTCTCTCCCCTGACTGTCACTCAGCTCCCTCCACCAGATGCCCTGACGCAGACAGGATACCTCTACAGCCAACATGAACCTTTTCTGCTTTTCACTGGTAAGAGATGATTCATTCATTCTTTAACTAATGCATCTACTTTACCAGCTGTGTGCGAGTAGTTTAGGGAAAGAAAAACACTTGTGACGTGATTGAACTATGGGTTTGGCATCTTAGAAATGCAATCATTTTCTGTAAATCATAGCATGCTGTGTAACTAAGTGTCCATGTGGGGAGATATGTGTGTCAACCTCTGAATAAGCTGATCCCAGGCAATAGTAACTACAGTGAGAGCCCTGCTTGTTGTAAGATCATAAATCCACTGACTGTTCAATTATTTGAACAGCATGAAAATATAACAACACTACTTCTATACACTCATCCACTGTATTATGAGGTCCTTGTTATTACCATCCAGTTACTACATGAATATACAGTAGCAGTGCTATATAACGCTGTACTAGTTTAGGTATGAGTTGGTATAGGTCCATGATGTCAAGGAATGCTAGCCTAATGAAAAGTGTAGCGACACAAAACAAGTGCGCGGTGGCTGGTGCGCCGTTCACACAGATGGTGCCTCAGATGCTGCTGCAGCTGTTGTGCTACACGTGGTCACCAGGGGTGTGTGTGTACAGATGCTGGGGATGCGTTCCAATAATCAGGATTATTCACTTACAACTTGCAACAATAATACAAATGCTCGAACTTTGATTGAGCTGCACTGTCCTCTATGCTGCCGTTGTTCCGCATCGTGTGTGCAACAATAAATGAAAATCAAACAACGTTTTTAATTACATTTGTTACAAAGGTCAACGACACAAAAAGGAGTAAATGATTCTGCACATGAAACTGCATTGGGTGGAATGAACACACACACACACACACACACACACACACACACACACACACACACACACACACACACACACACACACACACACACACACACACACACACACACACACACATACATTACATGATTATATCCACAATCTACAATTCAACATATTTAAACAAAGCACTCATTAAAGGAAGGAGTTATGGAATATCAACAATACAGGAAACAAAACCATCAAGGGTACACAACATTATAATAACACAGACAGGATGAGATGGATGAAGAGAGACACTGCTTATGTGTTCCTAGAAGGAATCTGAACAGGCCAAACCCATTTTAATCCACTCAGAAATCTGTTCTGAGGAATTTAAATCCTCAGCTACATACATCCATGATTGACAAGCACATTTAAAAGAGCTTTAGAACAGCAGCAGCAGCATCATATCCCTGTAGACACATCAAATCCTCACAATTTGATGCTTTGCTTATTTGTTTTCTATGAAACAAGGTGGCATCTGTTT
The DNA here is from genome assembly GCA_026929865.2 of Hyperoplus lanceolatus. Taxonomy (NCBI): domain Eukaryota; kingdom Metazoa; phylum Chordata; class Actinopteri; order Uranoscopiformes; family Ammodytidae; genus Hyperoplus; species Hyperoplus lanceolatus. The sequence continues at coordinate 22,857,493 of CM049398.1, forward strand.
TGCACACTTGTTTGGGTTTCTCTCAGATAGGCTCTGGAAACAACCATTGTTAGTCAAGCGATTCTGGAGAAGCTTTCCAGTTTTATTCCTGAAATGCAGGAGTGTTAGGTTTGACTAAAACATCCTTACCACTGACATAAAGTGTGAAACCTATTAAACCTACTTGATATGTACACACTCTGTAGCCTACATCATAATAATTACTCGTCAGACTTAATCCTAAAAAATCCTTTCAGAAATCACGCCTGCTGCCAACATGTCATCCGTCTAACAGCTGTGTGTGTGTCTGCCTTTAGGAGGGCTCTATGGACAGCCTGTACGAGGCGGTGCAGAGCTCCAGTGACGGCCCTCCACCTCCCATCCCCTCCCGCTCCTCCAGTCGCACAACCAGCCGCTCCTGCAGCCGCTCCTGCAGCCCAGCGCTCCTGCTGGAAGACAACACAAATAGAAGAGGCTCCGGAAGATCTATTTCCATGGTGAGAGAGAGGGATGTATACAGGCCCCGTCCACACACATGTCTGGGCTCCATAAAAGGTCCACTGAATAGGCTCTCCTTTAGTCATGCTTTACTCATATCACTTCTTGTGCATCCATTCATTCCTATTTCCTACATAACTGCCTCATCGACGTCTGGTAGCATTAGCTGACTGAAAAATAAATGGTTAAAATATTGTTGTTGGGGTCTAAACAGGGTCTAAAGCCCTTATCCAGTATTTTCATATTCTTCTCCTTTCTTTTCTGGCACCCTGGCTTATATAGCCTAGTCTACAGGTCCTGAATCGCTGAAGAGTCAATTTCACGTTGATTAGGTTAGCTTGCTCATTGCGTCATTGGTACATATAGCGATATATTGAACACTCGTTTGGTTGACCTTTTGATGTCGCATGCAAAGGTTACGAAGGGGATACTAACTTTACGTTTCCAAGATGAAATAGGATATATTTTACTCAAGTAACACTAAATAACATGCTTGTTCTGTTAGAATAAGTTATAGAGAATAATTTGGTGAAAAATGTTTCTTTGTTAGGGCCCGTAGTGGCTGGGCCCTGGAAAGCTTTCCCACTTTCTCCCTCGTATGGGCGGGCCTGGATACTACGGAGCCCTTAAAGGGACATGGAGGAAAAAAAATGTTGGTAGAAAAAAAATAAAAAAATCAAAAAAATTGGTTGAAAAAAAAATCAAAATCAAAGTCGAGATCTCGAGTTCAAAGTCGAGATTTCGACTTTGCTTTCAAACCTCACTCACCGTCATCAATGGTCCATGCATCAAAGGCATATCAATTAATTTATGGGAAACCACACAACAGTGTCATGGAGGAGTACTTGGAGCATTCTTTTCTCACACTAACACCAAACTACAACCTATTAGGCCTAAATCTAACGTTTATTATGCACATTGGAGAGAAAAGTGACAATGCTTGACTTCATTTTGGCGCACCATGGACAGAGAGTGGAGGTCTAATTGTCAATACACACACACACACACACACACACACACACACACACACACACACACACACACACACACACACACACACACACACACACACACACACACAGGCTATATGAAATTCAACCGGATTATGCGAACTTTCTATTTTTCCTCACTTGGAGAGAGAAAAAGCACTGTTCCTGTGCGCTCTGGCACTACACCAGCTGTGCCCGGCGTGAGCCTCAAACTGCGTCTTAATAGAAAAGATAACTGCAGGTCATATGACAAAACTAGCGATCGGACTAGGTTAGTAAAGCCTAATTCACCCTTTTAACCTGCAATTTTCATTTTACTTGCTTCTTTCATTCGCTTTTAAATGTTTTATAATGTGTTTTATGTATTCTTATCTTGCCTCTGTAAAGCACTTTGAGTGGCCTTGTGTCTGAATTGTGCTATATAAATAAACTTGCCTTGCCTTGCCTTGCCTTTCCCAGGAAGGGATCGTGTGTGAATAAAACAAAGTCTGGACTACAATAATAATAATTAAATAAAAAAGCACATTTTTTTCTCTTCCGTTCTGAGGGAAGCTTTCGTGTGTAAATGTGCCACACCGCTACATGCCTACATGTGTGTCTCTGTGTACAAATGAAACAATCGATCGCTGATTATAAAAACTAAATTAAACTAATAGTTTGAGGAGAGTCTGCACTGGTGAATTCTAATTATAGCAGAAATTCCTCTGCTGTGCGCTGGGGAGAAACAGCGCCTGATTTGTTTTGCCTCGCACACGGTCGAGAGAGATAAGAGGCTTCACCCCACATGTTATTGCACCCAAAACATCACAAATTTCAACTAAATAGCAGCCAAACTGTCAGGATCGCGTGGCGCTGTCCAATGTGCAGATCTGGAGCAGAACAGTTACCAGCGTGTCTGTTTCTCCCCAGCGCACAGCAAAGGAAGTTCTGCAACATTAAAAATACGCCAGTCAGACTCTGTGTTTTATTCACACACGATCCCTTCCTGGGAAAGGCTGAAAGGGTGAATTAGGGTGAAAGGGCTTTACTAACCTAGTCCGATCGCTAGTTTTGTCATATGACCTGCAGTTATCTTTTCTATTAACCTTCCTCCTGTGTTAACTTTCTGCTACCATCCATGGTGTTAGCGGGTCTGAAATCAGCTGTAAAAAGCACTAAAAACTATTATCTATCATCCTTTTTGTTTCTCATCTCTTGGTTACACTGTTAGGCTTCCTTATCCATGAGAATATTGTTTTTAATATTTTTGGTGTAGGCGGCTGAGCCTTTTTTTGTCAGTATGCGCCTCAATTTCAGTTTAGAAAATGGTAAAATTAACCTTAAGAGAATCATATAGGCTATATAAATATTTGGTTGTTGTGTTACCTGATTATTACTGAGGGGTATGAGAACACATTTCTTAACAACATTTGTTTTATTTATTTTTTAATATTAATATTATTGACCTTTTTAACATCTATGGTGTTACCGGTCAATTACGACCCATAAATATTTATTTCAGAAAAGAGCTAAAAAACTTTTATTTCAGCATTACACAAACACACAATGAAAACCAGAACAAGTCACAACACAAAATATAGATTTGTAAGGTCAAATAAACAACAACCAATCAACAAATCAAACCAATCGAAATCAATTACCAGCTCCAAAATTAGTAAAAAGAAACAGAGTAAAAGTCTCTGTGTGCATGTGTATGTGTGTGTGTACAGATGTGTGACAAAAAGCAACACTTTAAGTGTTCTTTGCAGAGATATTTCTTGCAGGTAAAGCACAATCCGTTTATCTTTCTGTCCTTAGTGCTTCGGCAGACCTGACACCTCTTATTTTTAGAATCAGGTGGCCATTTTCACCAAAAACATGATCCAGAACTTGGCTCACTGTATATTTCCTCATTTTTTAATACTGCAAATTGGAGATGTGCACTCTGCAAGTCACCAACTCTATACTGAATTGACCTCACATGTCTGGATATGCTCGTCTGTTTGTTTCGCTTTTATGCAGGTATAAGGGCAAAAAAAGTCAAAATGAGAACCCCCCCCAGAGCGCACATGATTGGGAGAGGAGCTGACTGTCATTGTGTTGGCTGACAGTGCACTTATGATTTCAGTTTTGGCTCTAGTTATTGTTTTTTACATCTTATTCTATAACCGGGTCGAAAACGACCCTAACACCACCAGTGTTATAATTTCCACCAGAACATTTTATAATTAAGTGAAACATTTTTTATTTTTTTTATTTTGTTGAAATAGAGGTTCCTGACAAAGTCAAGAAATGTTGATGCAATAAACAAAATGTAAGTGGTTCTTTTATGCATTTGAAAACCAAAACGGGTCGGTGGCGACCCTAACACGAGAGGAAGGTTAAGGCGCAGTTTGAGGCTCACGCCGGGCACAGGTGTAGTGCTGCCAGAGCGCACGGGAACAGAGCTTTTTCTCTCTCCAAGTGAAGAAAAATAGAAAGTTCGCATAATCCGGTTGAATTTCATATTTTGCCTGCACTATTGTGAGTGCTTCAAGATCCGATCATATGGAGTCACTGGAGAACGCGGACATAATCTAATCCGGTGCAAATTACTCTTTGCGACTCATAATAGCCTTCATCAGACCAGCTAATACAGAGTTCTCCTCAAGTGTAGGCGGCATTGTGTCTTGGAAACGTTCACGTTTTGATATAGTCAAATGTACACCGTCTACCTATTCAGGGCTGCCTTTACCTGCCACTAGGCCCTGGGGCTGAGAGGTTTCGTAGGCCCCCCCTTGCGGCGGTCTTACAATACAGATGCGTTAAAGCCATGTTTGTCTACACCATAATATCTCTATTGATGAAATACAAAATCACTTAAGGTAACTTGTAAATAACCCCCTCCTGGTCTAATGCCTTTTATTTACCAAACACACAAGTTATTGAGGAGACAGCGGTGGGGTCCCAGGACCTTTTAGGGAGTCCGGGGGCTTGTCCCCCCGGAAGAAAAAATGTAACCTTTTTAAAGTAAAATGCATCAATCTGGTGCACTTTGAGAAGAAAACCAAGGCTAAATCAACTGTGTCCTATGTGAGCTATTTTCTGGAATAATTTGGAGACACAGAAATACCAAAAAGCAGAAACAAAAATATAAAGGTTTAAAAAATCCAGTCATTCAGCATTCCAATATTTTTTTTAAATAATCCCTTATCCCAAAGCTACTTCTGTCTTTGAATTCTTCGTTTTGTTTTTAATGGCTCAACTCAATATAGGCCCTTGATCTGCGTTGCCCCGAACAATGTTATTTAAACAAAAATAACAAAAATGTACTGGTGAATGATAGGCCCCCTGATCTTCATAGGCCAAAAAATAATGTGATTTTTTTTCCTTTTTCTTTACTGGTTCATGATAGGCCCCTGTTCTCCGCACGCCCGCCCCCCCTACGAAGATTAGGGGCCTATCTTGAGCCAGTCAATAATTTATTGTTTTAAATGGCAATATTCGGGGCCTTCTTAGATCAGGGGCCTATATTGAGACAGTAAAAAAAATATATATATTTTTTTTTTGAGAGGCCCCTAATCTTCGTAGGCCCTGGGGCTTCAGCCCAGGTAAGCCTGTGCATAAAGGCAGCCCTGTACCTATTGTGTGTGTGTGTGCTTGTGTGTGTGAGTGTGTGTGTGTTGACAATTAGACCTCCGCTCTCGGTCCATGGTGCGCCAAAATGAAGTCAAGCATTGTCACTTTTCTCTCCAATGTGCATAATAAACGTTAGATTTAGGCCAAATAGGTTGTAGTTTGGTGTTAGTGTGAGAAAAGAATGCTCCAAGTACTCCTCCATGACACTGTTGTGTGGTTTCCCATAAATTACTTGATATGCCTTTGATGCATGGACCATTGATGACGGTGAGTGAGGTTTGAAGGCAAAGTCGAGATCTCGAGTTTGATTTTTTTTTTTTTTTTTCAACCAATTTTTTTATTTTTTTTTCTACCAACATTTTTTTTTCCTCCATGTCCATTTAGGGGCTCGGTAGGATACAGCGTGTGCAGAAAAAAAAGGTTGACAAATCCCAGCAGAGCATTACAGATTGTGTGACTTGGGTCACACAATTGGGTCACTTCTCAGAGGAATTGGGACCTTTGGATTCCCAGTCACCAGATTGTACCTATGAAATAAATAAGAAATAAAGCTGATTATGAAACGATGAAGAGAGCCAGCAGACATCTGCTGCCGGGGCCAGACAATTCAATTTGTTTTGTGTTTTATATTCAAGCTATTCGAGTCAATTAAATGTCAGTGATGCGACACCAATTTATTTGTTTATTTGTTTTGTATCAAATCTACTTGAACTTGACTCAATATTGCTGATTGTCAAATACTGTCATTTGGACTAATAATGCTTTGTTTTCCTCTCAGGATATGGGCACTCAAATGCACGGCACCAACTCTATAAAAAAGAAAAGAAGGTGAGCTCACTAGAGAATTAGACACAAACATGTGAACACTGCACCAGTTGCAGCAAATCACATTATTTTTAATCTGTTTTTTATATTTGGTTCATCATCTTATCATGTTATTGTGCCGTGAACAGACACTTTGTAATATTTGGTTGAAACGTGCGCGTAAATTGAAAGAAACGCAACTTTGTGGTCACAACGTTATCTCTCAGTATGCAGAAAAAGGATATCATGCTTTCACCCACACACTGCATATGTTCACTCCAATTTCACACAATGAGACTTCAGCTCTTACCCTCATGTTCTTAAATTCAAGTGCCCTATGGGCCAACGTGTCATTGGCATATTATTGATGTTGTGTTAAGCGACCATCACCATAGCCTACATTATTTAAGAAAAACTAAAGAAATACAAAACAGACAGTTCAGTTGTTCTACTGAAACATCTACTCAAACAGTAAGTATAGGTGACTGCTTAATGTCATATGTCATTGTTCATTTTACTTTCAGAACACATATATCCAAATCAGCATCAGATAATGAAGTGCTGGGTGAGTACAAACTATTCATGCCATTTATGTTTTTGATTCAATATAGATTCATTGAAGGACTTCTATAGGTCGACGACATCACTAAAGTCATTTTGTTCAATGGGTTTAACTGTGAATAAGTATAGTCACCCACTACACACTCAAAGCAACATCAGCTCATGTGTCACCCATGCCTTCACCTGTATCATCAACCCTCAGGAAGACTACGGCAACACCACTGACCTTTTTTGAAAGCTGCTAATATACTGTTGTCTATCAAGAATCCTACAAGCCGCCCTGACTCAGAACCTGATCACTTTGGCCTCAGTTCACCCTGCCGTTTTCACTTCAAATCTTTCATGTTTGTGATTTGTCTCCCTCCACGGCAGATCACCCCGGCTGTAATACTGCAGTTTGGCAGCCCGCCAGGAGCCGAGAAGATTTAGTCCACATCACCAACGATCACAATGAAGGTAGATTGGAAATAAAGAGGTTAAGCTCATCTATGTACAGGTCCTTCTCATATAATTAGCATATTGTGATAAAGTTGATTATTTTCCATAATGTAATGATAATAATTGAACTTTCATATATTTTAGATTCATTGCACACCAACTGAAATATTTCAGGTCTTTTGTTGTTTTAATACTGATGATTTTGGCATACAGCTCATGAAAACCCCAAATTCCTATCTCAAAAAATTAGCATATCATGAAAAGGTACTCTAAACGAGCTCTTAACCTAATCATCTGAATCAACTAATTAACTCTAAACACCTGCAAAAGATTCCTGAGGCTTTTAAAAACTCCCAGTCTGGTTCATTACTCAAAACCGCAATCATGGGTAAGACTGCCGACCTGACTGCTGTCCAGAAGGCCATCATTGGCAGCCTCAAGCAAGAGGGTAAGACACAGAAAGAAATTTCTGAGAGTAAAGGCTGTTCCCAGAGTGCTGTATCAAGGCACCTCAGTGGGAAGTCTGTGGGAAGGAAAAAGTGTGGCAGAAAACGCTGCACAACCAGAAGAGGTGACCGGACCCTGAGGAGGATTGTGGAGAAGGGCCGATTCCAGACTTTGGGGGACCTGGGGAAGCAGTGGACTGAGTCTGGAGTACAAACATCCAGAGCCACCGTGCACAGGCGTGTGCAGGAAATGGGCTACAGGTGCCGCATTCCCCAGGTCAAGCCACTTTTGAACCAGAAACAGCGGCAGAAGCGCCTGACCTGGGCTACAGAGAAGCAGCACTGGACTTTTGCTCAGTGGTCCAAAGTACTTTTTTCGGATGAAAGCAAATTTTGCATGTCATTCGGAAATCAAGGTGCCAGAGTCTGGAGGAAGACTGGGGAGAAGGAAATGCCAAAATGCCTGAAGTCCAGTGTCAAGTACCCACAGTTAGTAATGGTCTGGGGTGCCATGTCAGCTGCTGGTGTTGGTCCACTGTGTTTTATCAAAGGCAGGGTCAATGCAGCTAGCTATCAGGAGATTTTGGAGCACTTCATGCTTCCATCTGCTGAAAAGCTTTATGGAGATGAAGATTTCATTTTTCAAGACCTGGCACCTGCTCACAGTGCCAAAACCACTGGTAAATGGTTTACTGACCATGGTATTACTGTGCTCAATTGGCCTGCCATCTCTCCTGACCTGAACCCCATAGAGAATCTGTGGGATATTGTGAAGAGGAAGTTGAGAGACCCAACACTGTGGATGAGCTTAAGGCCGCTATCGAAGCATCCTGGGCCTCCATAACACCTCAGCAGTGCCACAGGCTGATTGCCTCCATGCCACGCCGCATTGAAGCAGTCATTTCTGCGAAAGGTTTCCCGACCAAGTATTGAGTGCATAACTAAACATAATTATTTGAAGGTTGACTTTTTTGTATTAAAAACACTTTTCTTTTATTGGTCGGATGAAATATGCTAATTTTTTGAGATAGGGATTTTTGGTTTTTCTTTACTTTTTTGCCAAAATCATCAATATTAAAACAATAAAAGGCTTGAACTACTTCAGTTGTGTGTAATGAATCTAAAATATATGAAAGTCTAATGTTTATCAGTATATTACAGAAAATATTTAACTTTATCACAATATGCTAATTATATGAGAAGGACCTGTATATGCCAATGCTCATTGAGACTCTCTCAGCAAGACTTGGGCTGGGCCTTTTCCAACCATTTTCGCTACTGACATTGTGGACTGTAGATAGATAGATGGATAGATAGATGGATAGATAGATAGATAGATAGATAGATAGATAGATAGATAGATAGATAGATAGATAGATAGATAGACGGATAAACTGTGAAAATCCTGTGTCTTGTTTTTTAGTTTTTTATTGTGATGTCTTTTGTCCCACTAGAGAAGAGGAAACCTAAACACAAAGCAGAAACCAAAGACGGGAAAGGAGCTCATCATTCTGGCACGAAGAAAAAGGAGAAACTGCCCCAGAGTCAGGTCAGACTAAAAAGCTTCTTGGCCAGCATAACTTGTTGAAGTGCACTCAACAGATATTATTTCATGTCATATTATATTATATACTGTATTTTATCACGCAAACATTTTTTAATGATGCAAACTAAGGCAATGTTATGTTACATCTAAAAAATAAATAGATTTAAATTATGTTTGTGCTTGTATCTTTATGGCATGGTAGGGTAACATTAAATATTTAATTAAGATTTAAAGTGTGTCAAATCACCCTGCTTTATATCTCTGCACCGCTGTTATTAATAAAGCACCGTATAAACCACCTACTGCCACAGATGCTGCACCTGTAGATGTGGTTTGCAGGTATGGACTGGTGCTCACATGGCACACCGGGCCATTTTATGTCAACTTCCAAGCTGCCACCTGTTTGTGGCATCCAAAGATGCCTAAATGGCACAATCATTCAAAGCAAAAGCTGATTAGGTTTACAGTGCAGATGGTCTAAAGTGGGGTACGGCTCTCTGTGTAATCCCGGCCACATGGCAAAGAGCGATCTGATAACAAGAGTAGGACTGTGTGTGTGTGTGTGTGTGTGTGTGTGTGTGTGTGTGCGTGCGTGTGTGTGTGTGTGTGTGTGTGTGTATGAGTGTGTGTGTTAGGAGTGGGGAAGGTTTAGAGGCCCCATACCAGATTACTAGTGCCCACTCTGACTAATACACATCGTACTGAGAAGCTAAACAAAACAGAGCTTGCCAGTCGAGGATCAGCAGCAGCTCCCAGCACCTCACAGTGCAGCTGCGCTGCAAAAGCACCAGCAACCTAAATCATATTTGATGGAAAATGTTACGATAAATAACCACCTCCAAAACAAAATCTCCATGCACGAAGAAGCATGCTAATATGCAAAAATGGCAAGGCAAACCGGTGTTTATCGAGTGCTCTATTTATCCTGTTAAACATTTTGGTTTGGCATGTCAGCATGCAAATATGTGCTACTTTTTAAAGAAAGTGCAACTGATGCTCATGGAGTATTTATTAGTAAAGTGTGCATTTGGTCATAAGTTTTGTCCTGATGATTGTACTTGACAGGGAGATAATACATCATCATCATCATCATCATCATCATCATCATCATCATCATCATCCGCTTATCCGAAATCGGGTCGCGGGGGCAGCAGCTTGAGCAGGGAACCCCAAACTTCTCTTTCCCGGGCCACTTCAACCAGCTCTGACTGGGGGATCCCGAGGCGTTCCCAGGCCAGCGTGGAAATATAATCTCTCCACCTAGTCCTGGGTCTTCCCCGAGGCCTCCTCCCAGCTGGACTCTCCTGGAACACCTCCCTAGGGAGGCGCCCTGGGGGCATCCTTACCAGATGCCCGAACCACCTCAACTGGCTCCTTTCAACGCAAAGGAGTAGCGGCTCTGCCCCGAGTTCCTCACGAATGACTGAGCTTCTCACCCTATCTCTAAGGGAGACGCCAGCCACCCTCCTGAGAAAGCCCATTTCGGCCGCTTGTACCCGCGACCTCGTTCTTTCGGTCATTACCCAGCCTTCATGACCATAGGTGAGGGTAGGAACAAAGATCGCCCGGTAGATCGAAAGCTTTGCCTTACGACTCAGCTCTCTTTTCGTCACAACAGTGCGGTAAAGCGAGTGCAAAACCGCCCATGCTGCTCCGATTCTACGGCCAATCTCACGCTCCATTGTTCCCTCACTCGCAAACAAGACCCCGAGGTACTTGAACTCCTTCACTTGGGGTAAGGACTCATTCCCTACCTGTAGTAGACAATCCATCGGTTTCCTGCTGAGCACCATGGCCTCCGATTTAGAGGTGCTGATCCTCATCCCAACCACTTCACACTCGGCTGCAAACCGATCCAATGAGAGCTGAAGGTCACAGGCCGATGATGCCATCAGAACCACATCATCCGCAAACAGCAGAGATGAGATCTTCAGACCACCAAACTGCAACCCCTCCCCACCACGACTACGCCTTGATATCCTGTCCATAAATATCACAAACAGGATTGGTGATAAAGCGCAGCCCTGGCGGAGGCCAACCCCCACCGGAAACGAGTCTGACTTACTACCGAGAACCCGTACACAGCTCTCGCTTTGAGCGTACAGAGATTGGATGGCCCTGAGAAGAGACATCCTCACCCCATACTCCCACAGCACCCCCCACAGTATCTCCCGGGGAACCCGGTCATAAGCCTTCTCCAGATCTACAAAACACATGTAGACTGGATGAGCAAACTCCCAAGCTCCCTCTAGGATCCTTGCGAGAGTGAAGAGCTGGTCCGTTGTTCCACGGCCAGGACGGAATCCGCATTGTTCCTCTTCAATCTGAGGTTCGACTATCGGCCGAACCCTCCTTTCCAGCACCTTGGAGTAGACTTTGCCGGGAAGGCTGAGAAGTGTGATACCCCGGTAGTTGGAACACACTCTCTGGTCCCCCTTTTTAAAAATAGGAACCACCACCCCGGTCTGCCACTCCTTCGGCACTGTACCCGACTTCCACGCAATGTTGAAGAGGCGTGTCATCCAAGACAGCCCCTCCACACCCATTGCTTTCAGCATTTCTGGACGGATCTCATCAACCCCCGGGGCTTTGCCACTGTGGAGTTGTTTGACTACCTCAGTGACTTCCACCAGGGAAATTGACGATGATCCCCCATCAGCCTCCAGCTCTGCCTCCAACATAGAGGGCGTGTTAGTCGGATTCAGGAGTTCCTCAAAGTGCTCTTTCCACCAACCGACTACCTCCTCAGTTGAGGTCAACAGCGTCCCATCCTTACTGTACACAGCTTGGATAGTTCCCCGCTTCCCCCTCTTGAGGTGCCGGACGGTCTTCCAGAAACACTTTGGTGCCGACCGAAAGTCCTTCTCCATGGTTTCTCCGAACTTCTCCCACACCCGCTGCTTTGCCTCTGACACGTCAGAAGCTGCAGCCCTTCGGGCCTGTCGGTACCTTGCAACTGCCTCAGGAGTCCCCCGAGATAACATATCCCGGAAGCACTCCTTCTTCAGTCGGACGGCTTCCCTGACCACCGAGGTCCACCACGGCGTTCGAGGGTTACCGCCCCTTGAGGCACCTAAGACCTTGAGACCACAGCTGCCTGCCGTGGCTTCAGCAATGGAAGTTTTGAACATCGACCACTCAGGTTCAATGCCCCCAACCTCCACAGGGATGCTAGAAAAGCTCTGCAGGAGGTGCGAATTAAAGATCTCTTGAACAGGGGCCTCCGCTAGACGTTCCCAGTTCACCCGCACTACCCGTTTGGGCTTACCAGGTCTGTCCAGAGTCTTCCCCCACCCTTTGACCCAACTCACAACCAGATGGTGATCAGTTGACAGCTCCGCCCCTCTCTTCACCCGAGTGTCATCAGGTTCTAGCTAAAATCATTGAGGTAATGTTAACGACTGTAGCAAATTTAAGGGATTTGACTCACAATCAAAAATATATATAAATATCTTAAAACCAACCGTAATTATTAATAATATGTGTACAATGGAGATAATCACGGTTTAATCAAGGACTTGAATACTTATATATACTTTTTAATTCCTTCCTATTTGTCAACCATATGCCTTTTCATTTGAATATACTCTAATATTCCGCTCAAAGTACAGGGTCATTAACCCTAACCCATTGAATATAAGTACAGTGGAAGCAATAAGTATTTGATCCTTCACTGATTTTGTAAGTTTGCCCACTTACAAAGGAATGAGCGGTCTATAATTTTAAAGCTAGGTTTATTTTAACAGTGATAGACAGAATATCAAAAAGAAAATCCAGAAAATCACATGAAAAAAAGATAGAAATTATTTTGCATTTCATTGAGTGAAATAAGTATTTGATCCCCTACCAACCATAAATAATTCTGGCTCCCACAGATTAGTCCTCGTACTTTAAAAAAGTACTCCTAATCTCAACTAGTTTCCTGTATAAAACACACCTGTCTCAACTTGTTACCTGTATAAAAACTCCAACATCTCCATCATGGGCAAGACCAAAGAGCTGTCTAAGGACATCAGGAACAAGTTTGTAGACCTGCACAAGGCCGGAATAGACTACAAGACCATTGGCAAGAATCTGGGTGAGAAGGAGACAACTGTTGGTGCATTATTCGAAAATGAAAGAAACAAAACATGACCCTCAATCTCCCTCGGTCTGGGGCTCCATGCAAGATCTCACCTTGTGGGGTATCAATGATCATGAGAAAGGTGTGGGATCAGCCCAGATCTACAGGGGAGGAGCTTGTTTATGATCCCAAGGCAGCTGGGACCACAGTCACCAAGAAAAACAGTGGTAACACACTGTGCCGTAATGGATTGAAATCCTGTAGTGCCTGTAAGGTCCCCCTGCTCAAGAAGGAACATGTACAGAACCGTCTGAAGTTTGCCAATGAACACCTGAACGACTCAGATAATGCTTGGGAGAAGGTGATGTGGTCAGATTAGAAGACAATCAAGTTCTTTGGTATCATAGTGACTCGCCATGCTTGGAGGAAGAGGAATTCTGACTATGACCCCAAGAACACCATCCCCACAGTCAAGCATGGAAGTTATAGCATTATGCTTTGGGGGTGCTTCTCTGCTAAGGGGACAGGTGGACTTCACTGCATAGAGGGAAATATGGATGGGGACATGTACCATGAAATACTGGGTGACAACCTCTTTCTCTCAGCCAGGTCAGTAAAAATGGGTTGTGGATGGGTCTTCCAGCACGTCAATGACCCTGAAAATACAGCAAAGGCAACAAAGGAGTGGCTCAAGAAGAAGCACATTAAGGTCATGGAGTGGCCTAGCCAGTCTCCGGACCTTAATCCAATAGATCTGTGGAGGGAACTGAAGCTCAAGCGACAGCCTCGAAACTTTAAAGATTAGGAGAGGATCTGCAAAGAGGAGTGGTCCAAATATCCTCCTGAGATGTGTGCAAACCTGGTCATCAACTATAAGACACGTCTGACCTCTGTACTTGCCAACAAGGGTTTCTCCACCAAGTACTAAGCAATGTTTTGATAGGGGATCAAATACTTATTTCACTCAATGAAATGCAAAATAATTTCTATCTTTTCTTCATGTGATTTTCTGTATTTTCTTTTTGATATTCTGTCTATCACTGTTAAAATAAACCTAGCATTAAAATTATAGACCGTTCATTTAATTGTAAGTGGGCAAACTTACAAAATCAGTGAGGGATCAAATACTTATTTCCTCCACTGTATAAGACTCTTTTTCTATCACAATAGAATACCATACCAATTATCACTTATGTACTGTATGTTTGTTTTTTGTATCCAATTGAGCAATCAGAAGTTGTGTCAGATTTAAGAGATTTAAGAAGTAAATGTAACATGTGTTGTGTGTGTTGCTTCTTTCCAGAGTGTCCAGGCTAGTGGCGCGGAGTCCAAACCTGCTGTCAAAAGAAGCCAAAAACCTGTGAAGAAAGCAGGTGCAAAGGGTGGAAAAGAGGGCTCAAAGAAAAGTCACAACTCCACAGGTAAAACAGGTTCCGACGAGGAGAGCCCTCCCCCCCTGCCCACTGTCCTTCCTCACTCCTAATGACTCAACAAAACAAATGAGATAGATTTGTGCTTACAGTAGCAGAGCAGGCCCTTGCAGCAAATGTCAAAATGTACCAACACTAGTTCATGACTTTTGGTCGAAATGTTGCAACTTTAGTTCATGACGTTTTTGTTAATACTGAATTATACTTCTGCTTTCAGTATTACAACACCTTCAATGTAGGTACAGTATATGTGGTGTACCTACAGTATAGGTTTCACAGGGCTGCTTTATAGCAACAGGCATCCATTACAACTAGAACAGGGCTACAAAGTCAAAGGTCGACACCACAAGAACTCTGATGATTAGTCCGTTTCATGCTACTCTCTTTCCGCTTCTGCTTCACACATGGACTTGTCCATCTTGCAAAGCCGTTGCGTTTCCAACACGCCTTCTCACTGTCTTTGGTGCTGGTTTGTCGCAAAGTAAAAGTTTCAAAGAGAAAGGGCAGTATTTGTTTGCGTGAGTGCATATAGTTTTGTGTGTTGGAGTTACGACATTGAGTGAGGAAAGCACACACAGAACTTTGACGCACAAGTCCGATTTCACATTAAAATGTATGAAATAAGAGTTCTCCACTCTCAGAAAGTTGTTAAAGCTAACTTTGGTTGTCCGTATGAGGAGTAAATATAACAACACAGTCGGTGCATTTACATGAGGTAATCCTTCGGTGATTGCGCATGGATTTCATTCCTTCTGCTGTACGTCCATGTTTTTTCAGTAAAATCAACAACTGACATTTCTTTGGGAGCGACACCGGTTTGTAAACGCTGCCATACTGAGAAACACAGAGAGAGTTGTGTGGGGGCTTAATCAACTTTGTGTCAACTCGTTTGGTGATGACTTGAATGGACTGTCATTCAATTATATGAAAAAGTTACACACTATAGCTTTTAATACCAAATCATTTCTATTTTTCCCTATCCTTCTCTTTCAGTGCGCCCCCCACCATGTGCTATGAGCCCACCCGTGGGACCAAACTATCTGGACGTGCCATACAGGTCAGACAGGAGGCCGTACTTAGGAAAGTCCTCCACCCTCCCAGTCCCTGCTCAGGAGAACACAACCCCAGGCCGGTGCACTGACGTGGTCAACCTCCCCGGTGGAGCAACACCCACACACACCTACCACCAGCGCTGGAGCAATGCAGGTGACAGCAGTCCTGCCTGGGGAAGCATCCAGCACACCTGCCGCAGGCCGCTCACAGAGTACCGTATGTACTCCCAGGACTTAACCACGCCGCATGGGAAGGAGTGGGAAGGAAGACATCAGCAAGGGGCAGCCCAGGAGGACAGCCTGAAACGGGACTCTAAACCCCCAATTCCCCCAAGGGTGCCGCGATCTATCACTGATGTGGATCTATTGGACCAAAATGTAAGTTTGTGCTGACCTGATATGTACTTTTTAAATGATTACTGAGCCCTTGAAAGAGGACTGGCTGAGTGCAGTAGCGGTTCTGATGCTGTTACTTTTATTGCATCATCATTTTTCACTTCAGAAGTGCTCAGTGCAACTGCAGTTTGACAGAATTGGTCACTATAGCTCTAAGGAAGTGTCTTTTTTAAAATAACCTTAACCCTTTGCGATGCCTTTTTGAGGAACTTGCATCCATCAGGTCTGTGTCACTGTGCTTGATTGGGTCACTTAAGGATGCTGGTAGGCACCACAAAACTAAAACGTTTTGGTATCGGGATTGACTTTTAGAACCCCTGCAGCAAGCTGGCAGGTTCATATGAAAGACAATTTAATCAGTTGCTGTTCTATACAGCCAGTTCAATGGTGACTCAGAGCTGCTTAACACAATATTGCAGATTGAGCTTAAAGCACTGGACTTCCGTCAAAGCACACAACCTCTGCTTACACCATGTGCACGTGTGTGCCCTGTGGGACAGTAGTTAAAGCTTGGGAGGAAATGAACTGAGAGGAGAAGGATCATCCGAAAGGGAGATTACAAGATCCCTATAGATCTATAGTGTGATAGGTTCCGAGAGATCAAATGTCATCTTATTGGACATGGAGCTTCTCAAGGGTATAGCCAGAGGGTTAAGACTCTCTCAATGTATTCTCGTATAGCTTTTTAATGACGTCATGAAAGTGAAAACCCAACAAGTCCATTTTGCTCTGCTCGGAATCTATTTAACCCCTTACCTTTATGAGATTCTAAACATACCTAAACATAAATGGACATATGTTGTGATTATGATGCAGTATTTTAGAAAATCTATCGTCTTCTTCAGATATGTTTGAAAACAACGGAAGACAAACGTAAACTAAAGGATTTTCATCGAACGTCAGGTGACTTTTTCAAACGGCAAATATCTCATTTTGAACTGTTCAGATGAACAACTGCCCCTCTGTTGTGCTTCTGAAGTAATAGATTAGAAACCTTAATCTGGATTGTCAGGAGTTTACGGCTGATTGAAAGCAGCAGGATTAGGCAATGGTTTTTGTCTGTAGAATTCCCTTTTCTACAGCTGACTGATTGAAATCCCCCGCAATGTAAACACAACGGCAAATCCCCACACGACAGCCATGAAGGATCCTGTGGAGATTTCAAACTGCCTCAGATACAACGGGGAAGGGAGGGAGAGGGCCATGTTTTGTAGGAAGGTTACAAATGGCTCTTTTCAACCCTTATCACAAAAAATCAAAGTGTTCAGTATCTTGGTGTTTTCTAAGACAAGATGAAATGTATCCACTTCCGTATTTAGAGCGGACATAAAGCGGAAAGTGTTTCGACACAGCAAAGTCGCCACTTTCTGTGTTTCTGTGTTGTTCCTCATGTCATACGTCAACACTTCCTTAAAAGTATTCACCCCACATTAAGAAATGAATGCAAAAGAGTAATTGCTACAACATCTTTTACCATAACCAAGTTCCCATATTGCTAGGAATGGGGCATTTTGAGAAATATGTGCACTTTCACAAAAATGTATTAGATTGTACCATTTAAAACAAACCCAGCAACTTTAACTGTACCGTTGATGGACAGGTAAGTTCATGTTTATGGTAAACCTGTACCTGATACACATACGTTACTTGAAGGAGTTATACTCCTCGACATTACTACATGACTCAGTAGCTGAGCATATCAACCACATAGTGGATCGGCTAAGTGCTACAATCTTTACATTTGTGATACAAGCCTGGAAATTGGAATTAGCAGTCTCCATGGGTCACTTGACAAGAAAATTGTCAGAGAAAAAAAAAGAATAATTATGAGAAACCCAATACATTGTTATGAGAAATTTTCAAATTCACAATTTCAAATGTCTTGGAAAGTGTTCTGGTCAAGTGACCCATGGAGACTGCTCATGCCAAATGTCATGCTTGTATCTTTGTAATGAGCACTTAGCCGCTCAACTAGCAGATGTGCAGCACAGTAGCAGTTATGACGCAAGCTCATCTTCACCAGAATAGATCATATCTTAAATACCACAATTACAAAACCTAAATGTAGCCGTTCCTGGAAGTGGCCATCAACATTGTCAACGAGTAGGCCATAAAATGCACACTCAAGCACTTGTTTTTTCCCTTTCAAAGCGATACTGCTAAGAGCGACACAATGCCAATTGCCTCACATCCTGTGTTGTAAGGGAAGTGGGCCAGCCAGCAAATCAGACAGGCAGCCTCAGCGTTAGTTAACACTTGACTGTCAGGAGACTGGGCTAAAGAAAAGAGGAGAGCAAGGATTGAGAGTTGATAATAACCTTAATAAAGGAGAAAATGTTACATAGGGCGGCCTCCAATGTGTCAGACAAATCAAAGAGCAGCAAACCGAAGGTAGGTAAAAGGAAAATTTGAGAATTCTGTGACATTGTGTAGGATGCAAAGATGTGCAAGCGTAAATTTTGACAGTGTCACTTACATTTTTTTCCATTGCTCTCAAGAAGTAGACAGAGAGACCTTTACTTTGTAACAAGTTGTAATCAAATGTAACATTGTTGAAATGAACGTTTACATTTAAAATGTACAATTTGTGAAATACTAGTCTAGTCTTTCAGAAAGACTAGTTGACATAGTAGACTTTATTTTTCAAGGTAAAACGGAAAAACAGCAACACATAAAAATCCTTCAATTCTGTTGCTATTGCATTTCGAAGTCAATGTGGTCCTGTCGTACAACACTGCACAGAATCAATCTACTGAGGGCTGTCCAGGAGTATGAAGCTTATATTTGACCAGGATTTCCAGGGATTATTCATCTATATTATTATTTCGGTGCTGTGCCGTTGGGGATAATGGGGACTTGGTGGAAATTATAATGACTTTTAGTTGTATGAAAAATTGGGGGGGGGAGAGAAAAAAGTAAAGGATTAAAACTCAGCCAGAGTAAAGTGACTATAGGTGTAAGTAGTAAGTGTCACAAAAAATACAGCCAGGAATGTTTTATTTATGTATTTACCTTCTCATTTTTTGTATGACAAGTTTGCCATTGCTTTGTACAGAGACACTCTCTGCTGACACTGAACTGCTCCATGAGTTACCACAAATAATGATACGTGCATTATAACCAAGGATGTACCGCATATGTTGCAAGCTCTCATTCCGAAACACTCTGGGAAGAGACTTCATATTTACTATAGATCTTTACATAGTGCAGGCTTTCCTTAATGGATAGAATGGATATAAACATTATAGGCAGATGAATTCACTGAAATTGCAATCGTATTTCATTGGTGAGATGATCCACTCATAGGTCATAGGCTGAAGATGCAGCAGGTCTTTTCAAAGGATGTTTGAGGCTTGAGGCAGCTGGGACCAGGCCTCACCAGTATACAATGCCTTTAAGGAATGGTGTTAAATGTTGCTACACATCCTTGTCAGTGCCCCTAAGACATCCTTTGCATCCTCCCCACAGCGCTCCACCAGCTTCGGCAGGTTCGAAGGTCTCAGAAATAACCCATCACCAGCCAGACCAGAGGAAAATGGAACCACCGTGGTTAGTAGATTTGTTTGATTTCATAACATATGTTCATGCACAATAGCAAAATACATCATGTATTTGGAAGAACTAAAGCAGTTATTGAATATATGCACTTATATAGATATTAGCAGCTTTTGAGTTCTGACACTGGAAAACAAGGTTCATGCTGGGAAAAACCCCTTTGCGGTGCAGGAAGTTTTGTATTTTGCTTGTTTATGAAGCATAAAACACAACACTATGTTCTAAAAGCACTTTCTCTACACAGCTCACAGAAGAATGTGAAGGTTTGGACGCAAACAAATCTGCTGGACTTGGGAAGAAAATGAAGGCAATTTCACTGACCATGCGCAGAAAAATGGGCAAAAAACACGCAAAGGCTTCTTTTTCTGAGGAGATAGTGAGTAAATGCAAAACACACACACGCAATGCACGCACACACACACGCACACACACACACACACACACACACACACTCCACTTTTTTCTTTTTAAATGACTGTCTACTAAGGGATGAAACTTAAATTAGTAGTTCAAGGATAGAAATATTAATATGTCATGTGCGTTGATCAACAATTTCTAAAAAATGTATCACACATCCCCAGATGCACGTCACACGCAGTAAAAGTCCAGACAATTGGCCTCACTTACAGCAAACCTCTGTTTTTTCTCAAGAGTCTTGTCGCTCTCATCTCTTTTTCAACCCACATCCTCCAATGTGACGCTGTGGCTCACAGTATTCATATGATGTTATTCACTCTGACCTACACCGAAAAGTAAAAGTGCCTGGTTGCAGTTCTTGTTATAGATGTTGCGATAAAATGAAACTTAGTGCTCTTTCAGAACCTACATCTCTACCTGAAGCTCTCTGTTTTAGTTTCCTTGTTGGCTTCTACTTTCAAATTGACTTTGCCCACTTTTGTACCTTTTGCCTGCGATTTAAAGTGGATTATAAAGTTTGTCTGTATACTTTAACAGGACTTTGTATTTATTTATTTTTTTGTATCTTCCAGGGAGATGACATAGACAAAGACCCAGAGGCAGAGACGGAAAGTGGCGCTCCGGTTGAGAAAAATTCTGCAAAGACAAGCAATTCCTTGGAGAGTCTTTACAGTGGCCAGAGCTCCTCTAGTGAGTACCTTCACATACTGCATACACTGCAATGCTGGAACAAAGAATACTGGGTTGTTTTAGCTCACAGTGAATACATATATATATATAACTATAACTTATCCACAATGTACATTTCAATGAACCAGTACAGTGTATTGCCATTTGATTACTGTGTAGTCACAATGTTGTTGTGTTTGTGTGTTCAGGCGGGGTGACCAGTCAGTCCAATGGTTCGGGCCAGAGGGACAGTCTGAGGCTGGAGGAGGACGGCTCCTATCAGGGACCGTTCTGTGGCAGCGCACGCGTCCACACAGACTTTGTTCCCAGCCCGTATGACACAGATTCCCTCAAACTCAAGGTAAGACGCAAAAACAACATGGCCGTCTCCTCAAAGGCCCAAATATGAAGGACTCCTCCAACAGATAAGGACAAACATCGTCTGAATACATATACATAGATAACATGCCCTATAATGTCTTTACTTAGGTTGGTGACATCATCCAAATCATCAGCAAGCCTCCGATGGGCATCTGGACTGGCATGCTGAACGGCAAAGTGGGCAACTTCAAGTTCATCTACGTGGACGTTTTGGTGGAGAAACAGGAGGAAGAGGAAGCTCCCAAGATCAGACAACCCAAGCTGAGCAAAAGACCTCGGCCCAAAACACTGCTGGAGTTACTGGAGCGACTGAATCTGGAGGTGAGGACGGGATCTATTCGCTTGGAATTTTTAGTCTGTTCAGATGGGTTTGTAAGACAGCAACGAGCATAACAAGTGTGCAGCTAAAAGAGCACTTCACTTTGCTCTCCTCCTGAATGAGGTGGGACTCTTCTCCTGCTGTAAACCTAATCTAGTAGTTACCCCACTGTGGTTGAAACAAGCGTGAAATGGTGCCATGCTTTCATAACTTTGACTTTAAAGACTGTAGGTAGATGACACTGACATCTGTGGTCTCAGTTTGAAACCAGTAGCATGTTATTGTACCACACATGATCTAAAACAGGATGTGTTGGAACTTGAAGATAGGTAGATGAAAGGAGAATATGTATATACCGCTGGGGATTTTTTTGCTCAAGTACACAGTTGATGGTAATGAAGAGGCTGCTGTTGTTGTTGTTGTTGCTGCAGGAGTACGCCTCTGCCTTGCTGCTAAATGGCTACCAGACAGTGGAAGACCTGACACACCTGCAGGAGAAGCACCTGATAGAGCTGAACGTCAAAGACCCCGAGCACAGACGCAGGCTTCTGGCTGCTGCCGAATGCCGCTACGCAGAAGGTGAGCCACACATCAGGCCACGACTCGAACAAATGTTAATCATGCTTCATTCAACACTTCATTTGACATGTTTTCTTTTTCACAGCAGACTTGTCATAGTATAGTAGGATATGAACGGGTGTTGGTGATGAATCATTAAAAATGTCTTTGCACTAGTGTGTCTAAAATGTTACGAGTAAGCCATGACAGTGTGACAGCGTGCCACCTTTGTTTACGTACCCTTTGTTCCCATGCCAGTTTATAGAGCCTAGGATGTGCATTTACACCATATTCCTTCAGTGCACACATAGTACGTACAGGTATCAGAACCGTGAGGAGATATTCACTGATTTTGACAGTTCTCCAGAATCGCTGACTCAACCTTTAAAGTGACACACCTGTGTCAGCTGACGAGCCTCACAATTTCATCATCAGCCAATCAGAATGCAGCATTCAAAAAAGCCACGGAAGGGGGCGCCCTTAGCTCAGTTGGTAGGGCATCCCCCCCATGGGCCTCTGCATGTCACTCCCCTCTCTGCCCCATTTCAACTCTGTCTCTACACTATCAATAAAATCATAAAAAATGCCAAAAAAAATATCTTAAAAAAAAAAAAGCCACGGAACAAGGGTCATTTTATGTAACTTCCAATTAACAACAAAAGCTTGAAGGACTTTAGAGACATTTAAACAGGAATAGAAACCAAGGTTTCTGGAGCAAAGTCTACTCCTTTAACCTTTATCATAACTATAGAACAGTGTCGGTGTATTTGCTGTTATCATTCTTGTGTTGATTATGATGGATTATTCTTTCAAATGTAAAATAGCTGGTGAAAGCTGAGACGTTTGTGCCACACAGAATAACAAGAAAACAGCCTGTGCGCTCTGAGAGGCTTATCAGTGACTTCCTGTTACTCAGACAGAAAGTGCCTAATGGAGCAGAAAGTGTTCCTGTAATTTGATGTCTTGAAGCAGAAAGCTGATTATTGCAGATTCTGCATAAATGAAAACAAACTCACATTCCAGTGCGAAGGAGGGATCAACATTCAGCGGCTAGCTTTAGCTCAGTGTGATTGTGTTGTGTCGCGGCTGCATTATGACGCAAATGAAAGGTCATTGTGATTTTTTTTTTCTGTTTGGGTGAATAAACAGATGGCAGCTGCCGTGTTAGCGTGATCCTTCCAAGCTTGTTGACTCACATGAGATGACAGTAATTTAATCAAGCTGAGCTCCATTAGGTTAGTGCTTTGGCAACCTGGACAAGAGGATTAGTAGCTGCAATCAGTGAGGTAGAAATATTAAAAAAATGGTGGAATATTTTTACCTTGTGAGCATGAGGAGTGAAAGTCAAAGAGGGCATTTTGAAATTTGGTTTCCAAAAATGAGAAGGTATGTTTTCTGCTGCTGTTTGCTAGGTCACACCTGCTGCCGTTCTTTCAGTATTTGGGTCATTTGGCTACTCACAGTCAGTTGACAAAACATTGACCTGTTTTCACAGTCATTTTGTAGCAATAACAACCTCTTATCTTGAAAATAATCTTCAGTGCTATTGCTATCACAGTAACAAAAAAGAAGCTGCCTTATACATTTAAATATGGGTTATTTTCCAGTGTCTAAATAGGCCTAGCACAGATAAGATCTCCTCTAATGGAAACAGATACTTTATATGACATTTGAATTGATTCCATTTGGTTTGTGGGTGCAGGTGACGAGGTGAGGGAGGCAGAGGAGCTCATATCTTCCCACAGTCTACATGAAGAAGACAGCGACTGTCCCAGAGACTCGGGCTGCTTCATTCCATCCGAATGTTCAGAAAGCAAAGAGGACACAGGAGAGTGATCCCTTTTTCAGATGGATCATTTCATATTTGGATTTCAGAGTTTGGTATTTTCATACGATAATTATCCCTTTATTTTCTTTAAAGTGTGATACGTTAAGGAAGAACAAGCAACCGATATTCTAAATGTCATCTTATCTGTTTGTCACTTTAACAATATAATCAAGTTGTATGTTTTGATTCATGTTTTTTTTGTTATTGAAAAAGTGATTATTTTCAATGGTTAACTGTCATTTGTATTTATTGCATTCCAATTCACTCAGTGTTTGTCCATATGAAGCCATTATTTATCACATCTGCATCACTTTGACTTTTTTCACCAGAGCCAATCTCAATGTTGGCAGATGTTTTGGAAACGTAGTGTCTAGGTTTGATACAAATTTAAATCTTGTCTATAATGTATACTGTACAGGAAAATGTGTGCTTGTTTCTTTGTTTTGTTTGAAAGAATGGTGTGTGTGTGTGTGTGTGTGTGTGAGAGAGAAAGAAAGAGAAAGCGAGCCTGCTGTGCACTCATTTGAAAGTCAGCATTCAACTGTTTTCGCAACATTTTGTAAATAAAATGAGAAAATAAATACTATTAAAAATACAGTCCAAATACAATGTTATACTGTCAATTATTTATTTAACCTTCAAGTACAGTGCCTGATATATGAGTTGTTGATGCATATACATGTAGGCCTATAAATATAAATGATCGGTAAAAAAGGCTTTCATTTGTTTTAGTTTATTAGCCTACACATTTTCTGATTTAATCTATTTTAATTTTAATTAAATACTTCAAGCTTTTTTTTTTTTTTTTACTTCATTGTGTTTAAATAATACTCAAATTTTTAATATCTGTTTTGATCTAGCCTAATTTATTACTTTTTTTGTCATAGCCTACATTGTAGCTGCTATGGCTCGATTGACTAAGGCCCAATCTAGATCCACCCCCTACACCCTATCCCTATCCACTATCCCTCCGTTTGCGCGTTCACGGGGAGGGCCCGCCATATTGAGTGTCGTCCCAAACCACAGAGCCTCGAGTGTAAGTGGGTGATAAAGCCCTCGATCATCGAGTCTGCATCGACGTTGGCTCAGCCCTACGTTTGACACAGGTGTCCGCCAATCAATTATGTCCGGAATGGAAGAGCTAACTTACAAATGAGAGTTCCAGGGAGTTTGTTTCCCGAATTATAAATGAAACGTAGCTACTCTTACCTCAAACAGACATTTGATTGATTATTTTTATGCATAGCCCTAAATGACGGAACCGGAGGGTAGCCTACAATATCTCAACGAACATGTTGTTTTACACTTGTTGATTTGATTATGCCACTTGTCTACCGTTAGTGTATTTTCAAGGCGTGGAAAAAGATAAAGCGAAGAAGATGAAGAAAATGCCCACAAGTTAATAAGGGACAGTGATTATTATTTCCTTATATTGTTAGTAAGATTTGTGTTTCTGTTACAGCCGATGAGGGGTAGTAATAGAGGCGGTGACGTCAGTCAGCTGGAGCGCATGACTTTTCTTATTTATGACCACCCTTGCAGTGCATTATAATTTATGCACGCTAATTAACTGCCGCGATTCGCCGGTCGTAATGGCAGATCATGACAAGTGGAATACATGCTTTAGCAGACTATTGTTCTTTTCCCTGGTTGTGTATGCTGCTGTGCATGTAAACTAAAAGGATAATTAAACAGCGGATCAAACACCCACCCGTTTTCTCCACTACAGACTGAGCTGGTAAAATTAAGAATATGCAGTTACAAAATGTTTAACAAAAAATTAATTTTGCAGCCAAAGAAGCATGGGAGTGAGTTTGTTTTTATTCAATACTACATTTTACTCTCACATGCGTAGCTGAATATGAATGTAAAGAGTGTTTCAGGTCAAATATAAATGTGCTGGAATTCTATTTTAGGGTTAGAAATAAAGACAAACTAGTGTCTTCTTCCTGTTTCCGTCTGACAGAGGCGAGGGCTTGCCAAAGCCGCACCGTTGTTATACCCTCGCCCTTAATGATCGAGTGGCACTTCACAGCCGCGAGGGTGACTCCACAGCGAGTCACACTCGCTCACGGAGTGGGAGTGCCTAGGGAGTAATTTGGGATTGGGCCCGAGTAACCCCCCCGATAGACTGTATGCTCTGGCTCAGCCTGGTTGGCTGTGAACAAAGTTACGTCACGAAACTGTCGTTTAACGTTGCATGCCGCTTGAGTCGACGGGAAATGTGGTTTAAATCTCACATCTGCTGGGCTGTCCATGGCGTGGAAGGCGTATGCCGTGGACTACATTTCCCAGAATCCACGAAGTGAAGCTGAATGTTGACGTGTATTTTGTTCGCAGTCTGAAAACTTCCCCTTTCGCATCATCTACTTGTCAAAGCGCCGGACATCATTTTAACCTCAATTTTGAGACATTTTAAGCCGTGGCCGACTTCGCAACAGTGTCTTACAATGTCCGGAGAAATGTCCATGATTGGTAAGTGGAATGACATTTATTTTCCCCAATAAACAGGCCTGATAACGTTTGAGCCAAGTGGTTTGGTCCATCTGTTATACTTGTGTTGTCACCATCATAATGCTGTCACAGGTTCGGTTATTCTGGCCCTGTTCCTGGCCGGTTACCTGGGCCAGCAGTACCTGCCGCCCCCCAAACCCAAAGTGATCGGCCTGGACCTGGGCACCACGTTCTGCTCTGTGGGCGTCTTCCACCCGGGCAGCGGGGAGGTGGAGGTGATGGCGGATGAAAAGGGAAGGAAGAGCATCCCCAGCGCTGTGTCGTTCACCACCACCGCGGTGCTGGCAGGACACGACGCAGTGGACGTGGCCGACAGCAACCAGCAGAACACTATCTACGACGCCAAGAGGTTCATCGGGAAGATCTTTGAGCCGCAGGTGCTGGAGCAGGAGAGTGCTCGGTACCCTTTTAAGGTGCGCGAGGATGTGACTTGGACTGGACTACTTTGTATTGTGTGTTGCAGAATGAATGTCTCTTGAGCAGACGAGAAGTGATCTCTCAATCCAAATAATGACTCTTCTGGGAAACATTATTATTACAAATTACATTATGAAATAGCCTTTAGAAAACATTGTAACATTTTGGCAGTGAGTACAATAT
The DNA here is from genome assembly GCA_026929865.2 of Hyperoplus lanceolatus. Classification (NCBI taxonomy): domain Eukaryota; kingdom Metazoa; phylum Chordata; class Actinopteri; order Uranoscopiformes; family Ammodytidae; genus Hyperoplus; species Hyperoplus lanceolatus. The sequence continues at coordinate 22,884,133 of CM049398.1, forward strand.
TTAATTTGGGTAAGAGCATGAATCATATGCACTGCTGTGAACCATATTTACAACCAACCAAGCCTGTTTAAAAGTGCAGAAACAAAGCATCAACATTGTTGTCTATTAATTTTCTCACAATATAATAATTCCTCTCAGCTATACTGATCATGTCCATTTAACGCCTGTTATTTGCTTTGGTCTTTAACAATCTCTCCCTCCTCTCTCCCTCTTGTCTTGCCTCTATACCTCCTAGGTGGTTTACAATAACGGCAGTGCAGAGTTTCTGATCTCCACCAACGACACCTTCACCGTGAGTCCGGAGTTCATCGGCTCCAGGCTGCTGCTGAAGATGAAGAAGATGGCAGAGCTACAGCTTGGCGTGACCATCCTCAAAGCGGTCATCTCTGTGCCCGCAGAGTTTGACGAGAGACAGAGGAACTACACCGTCCGGGCCGCCAACCTTGCCGGTCAGTCACTCACTCCATACACGGCCTTGATATTGCTATGCCTGGATGTGTATTTTAACAAAGATCCATAGTAGTTTCCTCACCAAAAGCATTACACACTCAGGCAATGCATTAGTAATATAGATGGCAGTGCCAGTATTTTAAGTGTACACTCTCTCCCCTTGTCTTGCAGGCCTGGAGATCCTGCGTGTGATCAATGAGCCCACGGCTGCAGCCATGGCGTACGGCCTACACAAGGTGGACGTGTTCAACGTGCTGGTGGTGGACCTCGGGGGAGGAACCCTGGATGTTTCTCTGCTCAACAAACAGGGAGGCATGTTCCTCACCAGAGCCATGGCAGGTAATACTGTCTTTAGATGGGAGGGGATATGTACCTACAGAAGCTTGTCTTTTCTTCTCTTCATGATTGAACCTACCTAGTGTGAGTGCGCACCTTAATCTGAAACTTCTTAATGCAGTGTTTGTCTGAATAAGAAGAGTTGTATTTTTCAATAATGCAGTTGCCTTAACTTCAAGACCTATTTCACCGGTGGGAATATGAAGGTGTATTGAACTCTGAGATCCTATGTAGTACAAATGTGCAAACATTTTAGAAATTGGTTCATCTTAGCCTAAGAAGAGGCAGAAAGAGTGTTTTATGGTCTCACTGTCTAACCCTACATTTTCCCATGTGTGACATGTATCACACATGGGAAAATGTAGGGTTAGGATTAACAGGACCGCTGGGCCAAGGGAGGACTGAGGGAAGAAAAACCTCCATTATATTATAATTGTGATTTTATAACGATAGACCGCCGGCTCCATATGGGTAAAGTATTCCTTTCAGTGAACCGTATTTATTAATTTTTTTGGCAGGGAATAACAAGCTTGGAGGTCAAGACTTCAGCGAGAGGTTGCTGCACTATACCACGGAGCGAGTCCTACAGGAGTTTGGTGTGGCGCCCACTCTCAAAGAGGACATACACCATCTCCGGCAGGCCGTGGAAGCCGCCAAGCTCAACCTCACCCTCCAACCCAGCACCACTGTTCGGGTTCCCCTGCAGCTTCACCGCAGCCTCCAGTCTCCCCAAGGCGCCGCTCCTGCTCTGGTTCTCTTCCAGGCTGAGATCACCCGCGAGCTGTTTGAGGAGCTCAACGAGGATCTCTTCCAGAAGATCCTGGCTCCCGTAGAGACGGTGCTGGCAGAGGGCCACCTGGACAAAGAGGAAGTGGATGAGATAGTGCTGGTGGGAGGCTCCACCAGGATACCACGCATACGGAGGCTGATCAGTGAGTATTTTGGGAAGGAGCCCAACACCTCAGTGGACCCTGACCTGGCCGTGGTGACCGGAGTGGCCATCCAGGCCGGCATCATGGGCGGCTCCTGGCCACTACAAGTCAGCGCTATAGAGATCCCCAACAGACACCTGAGGAAAACAAACTTTCTCTAAGTTTTATTTATTAAGACAGAGAGACTTCCTAACTGTTCCATGCTTCTCATATGTGCATTTAAACTCTGCTGTATGGTGAATGAAGATAGGCAAGATGCTCAGGTTTTTCCAACTCATCGCATTCTTTTGTGTTGGTGAAGGTGAGAGAAGCAGAAAAACCAGTGATGATCGCGTGATAAAAATGCATTAACATTCCTCTTCCACGTGTGCAGCTGACTGCTAACATCTGCTGAAGTTAACAGTGCTGTTTCCAGTGACTGCTGCTATTGTTCTGTGCGAAGCCTCAGCAGAATTAACAGTGACACACTTGAGATGTGAAAGAAAAAGCCTCTCATGAATCTACTGATCCATTTAGCTTGAATGATGAACCTCAGTCATGGTAGAGATACATTAATGGTGTTCAAGGGACTTAAAGACTAGCCAGTACATCTACAGCTATTTATTTATTTATTCACATTAGCTGAGAGTTTATGTGTGTGTGTAATCTATGACCGTCAGACAGCTGCTACATGAAGGTACAGGTAGAAGAAAGCCTTAATGTTCACACAGGATTGTGAATCTGAAATGATTAGAACCTTTTCATGAAATAGATTGAAATGCTTGCCTTAAAGACTGAAAGAGGTACTTATTATAGTGCTGTTCTTTGAGGACTTCCACTTGTTGGCCAACTTTACCTAATGGTGCAATAGTGTGTGTGTGTGTTTTAAACGCAGTGACTTGCGCTGCCGTACACACTTCAAATATTTGTTTTACAACAGCCTGTTTTTGCTTCTGCAGCTAGAGAAGACCAACTCTGGTAGTCCCACAAGAGGACCAAAGCACGGTTAACTTGTGCCTCGTGTGTATGATGTTGGAGAAACTTGTTACTGTCACATCATCTAGGTGGTTTGCTGGACCAGACACATGGTTTGCGGTTGTCAGGGTGCCTCAAATGTGAATGATTTGTTTGATTATTTATTGTGAAAAAACTGTTCTGAGTTATTGTATATCATAAAACTGTTTCTTTATGGAAATATAAAACTCAGAATTTTGTATCTCTGAAAGTGGACGGTCCAATAGGAATGAATGAACCAAGGACTTTACATTCCTTTGAAAAGTATAAGCTTTTTTTTTTGCCAATTGTGATGTTTAACATGTCATTAAGATAAAGAAAAAGGCTGTTTATCTTTTATACAGTATAAATCATTGATTGATCCCTACTGAAAAAGTGAAAAAATAAGATAAACAAGGATCTATTTTTATATCATGTCTCACTGTAGGAGTCTAACCTCCTAAATAATGACTTAACTGTTACAGCCTACTTTTCATCCAATTAAAAGTAAATTTCTCAATTTTGTCACTGTCTATTTTGACCAGTCAAACTAGATCCATTTTATGGCTCATATTTCCTGTCAAAGTATTTTGCATACTAAACCAATTGTACATACGCTTTCAAAATGTATTTTTAAAAAGATATGTTTCCCTTTGAGATTATTTAGATATTTTTTTGCATAAAGCCTCTTCGTCACACTTAAGCATTTTGTGCTTTCATGGGCAACATGATTGCTCATGAGTTCTGCTGCTTCCGATTCAGAAATGAACACAGTGCTGAAAGAAATGCTTTCTTATAGTCTTTGTTTAAGTTAAGAAGCCTAGAAACACCTTCTTGAGCTTGAAAAACCATATGAAATGTCCCAAACAGTTTATTTTGACACCGATTCCTTTGGGTTTGGAAAAGAAAAACAGCAAATAATAAAAACAATTCCAGAAAACTCCAGTATTAGAAGATTTGTTTTAATGTTTACTTCTGAGGCACAGTAATACCCAAAGAAAGAAAATAAACACAAAAGGCAATCCATTCCTTGACCCTGTGCTGCCTGTTGCAATACCTGTAGCATCCCTTCACAATAGCTTAGAGCTTTATTTTCACATTAAGCACCCACTTCATTTACCTTACAGCATTCGGTTTTTACACCATCAACCAACATGTAGATGCATCGTGTATGTCAACACTAAAATACCATATACTTGACTCCTTTTCAGAGGCTGAGGAGGAAGGGAAATGACTCCTATCATGACCAGACTATTTGCTATTGTAATTACTAAACAGTTTCTCACCGTCACATAATTCTTAGTTGGGTGGAGAATCTCATACATTGGTTCACCTTTTTATGTTCAACAACACTTGAAATAGCACTGCACACAGGGTAAAAAAATATATACCCAGCCAGAATACGTACAATACACCATACACATCTTTAAAAAAAAAAGAAGAATCCAAACACATTCACATTAACCATAAAAATACACAAGTGTTCACCCCCAAACCAATTTCCCCAGTTCTCTGGTTGCACTTGGAGCACAGCTCACACACACACACACACACACACACACACACACACACACACACACACACACACACACACACACACACACACACACACACACACACACACACACACACACACACACACACACACACACACACACACACACACACACACACACACACACACACACACACACACACACACACACACACACACACACACACACATGATCATTACAGTTCTATGCACTGGTCAAACCTCGGGCAGAGTGCCTCGAGAGGCATCATTCAGCCTCTTATCAAAATAATTATCTTACATACATCAGGTGAATATTTCACCTGGGGAGAAGGCAGGACTCCTGTAAACAGCTTGTTTGTGTTTTTGTTTTTCTCTTTAAATATAAATATTAATATTAGTACTATTATGAGCACAGTGAAGTGCTGACAAAAGGCAAGAGCATAATAAGCCGTTAGCGTTTTAGTCTCATGCTGCAATAAAGCCTATTTAAAAAGAAATTCCTCTGCTAAGAGAAGAATAGCATATACAGTGGTTTAAAAACAATGAAATGCTTTGGAAAATTAGCTTAATAATATTAATAATAATAAAGAATCTGGAAACATCTTTAATAAGAAGCAGAAGCTTGTAACTCATATGGGGCCTCTCTTGACATTTACTTGCCAGAAAGGAGGCCACGGATTTTGGCGACTTCCGTCAATAAAAGTGCGTGTAGTCCTGTGCGATATACAGTATGTCTTGACGAGCAAGAAAACAACAAAAAACTATTTACAGAATGTACACAAAGCAAGTGGGTGGTTGTTTGTTCAGATAAAGCAGTCTGTCTGTCAGTTAATCAGCAGGACAGAGAAGAACAGAGCTCACATCTACTAATACAGGAATGATGTGTCGTCTTCTCCGTGTCGGCTCTGCTACAGCAGCTTCATACAGGCCCGGGCCCAATCACTGGCTAATGCCCTGATTGGTGTAGTAGTCGTAGCCATTGTCCGCATACAGCTCGTCAGCACCGCCGACTCCATTCCCCACCTCTGGAGGGCGCCAAAGAAAAGGAAGAATAAGTCAGCGTGTACGTTATGATGGCATTACACTCATACATCACTTTCAAAAGCACATCAGTTTGCAAGGAAACACAAAAAGATGATGTTGTAACTGAATTAGATCATGAATGGGAAAATGATTTTGCACCAATTTGACTTACCTTTGACCACCCCAGCACGAGGCTGTCTAGACAGACTGGGGTGTCTATAAGCTCCCCTACACATGACAGTGTGTCCAGTGGGAGGGTTGTGGATTGTGGGGGAAGTTTGGTGCATGAAGGGGTGGATGGATGAATGGATGGAGGGGAGAGAGGAGGCATAGTAGGCAGAGAGCGAGGGATGCAATGGATGCATGGAATAAAGGAGTAAGTCACACTGCTGGTAGGTAGTTGCACATCACGCAGCCAGGCTGCTACTGGGGCTGACCTTCATCAGGGAGGAGAGGAAGAGGAGGAGCGAGAGAGAGAGACATTCACAAACACTCAGAGAGAGAGATGCATGCTGGGATGCAGTGACATGCTAGCTGGGCCCCATGAAACTCTAAAATGGCCAATTCCTCATCTCTTTTTTTAACATCCTTGTTCTTTATGGTGTTTTCACCTTTATTCAATAGTTTTAAGCAAAGACTTAAAGTGTGGAGAGAGAGAGAGAGAGGAGGAAGACATGCAGTTGCATTCCTCATCTTTAAAAGGTAACAAATGTTTCAGCAAATCAAAAGGAAAAGTTCAAAGAGAGGTGTTGGTTTCAGGAGTTCAGGAGCCCAAACACAACAACAACATCAGCAACAAAACACACCCTAGAGTGACAAACAAAGATTGAGCAGGGTCTTACCAGAGAAGATAAGCTTCTCCTTCATCACGCTGAAGTCTCGGCTGGACCTCCTGACAGCGGCGCTCAGCATGATCTGTTCAGGGTTGTAGCTGCGCATGCCGCTCATTCGATACCTGTAGGGTCACATGTTTGGTCAGAGATCTCCCAGAGACAGTAATGGTGTCACTAAAAAAACTGCTGCCTCTGCTCTCAATATGCAGTCAAAAGGTCAATATTTAGTCATTACAGGAATAAAGTTTGTAAATAATATTTACTTAAAATATATTTAATAAAAAATTATTACACTGCGCTATTGGAGACCCTTTATTAATTGTTGATGTTGAATCAGTTTTATAATATGGTAATTAACATTCAAATTAATGGATTTTAATTGATCAATTAAGCATTACTTTAGTGTGTGCTGCATTTCCACCGATGCAAACATCTATTTTTCAATACAACTAATATAAGTGAGCTATTTTAATTTAATGTCCCTGCTGTCGTTGTATACTAATAGAAAAATACCTCCTGAAATAATATTTGGCAAAATAGAATTGAATGCAGAACACATTTCTCTATTCTGTGAAATGTGAAGGCGGTTGGTTAGTAGCACAGAAGATCGCTCGTGGGGTCAGAGACAGGACTCAATTTATTTCCTGCATGTGGAAATAGCGTCCTTGCTTTAATGAAAACGGGCTCTGGGTTTTAATTTACTTAGCTTAATAGGAACATTAGTCACAATGAACTGCGGCTAATGCACAGAGGCATTTGGAAACAGAAATGCAAACAAGCGAGCTTTCAGTTCACCAGCATCAATAGAAGCCAATCCTGGGGCACTTCCACTAATGAATTCATATCCCCTACTTCCTTTTGGACATGAAGTCGTTGGGCTTAAGAGGATGGATGATAAAGTTTAAATCTCATTGGCAACTTAATGCTGTGTGGACATTTAGTGCTGTCTGGCTGCAAAGCCTCTGTTTTGCGTTTGCTCACAGGGACAACAACGTGAGCTCAACACAGTACAAAGATTCAGGTGAAATAGAGAGAAGTGTGTGAGAGAGAGAGAGAAAAATAAATAAATAAAGACAATGGAAGTAGAGTGGAGAGAAAACATCTGATTAAGGGGTGTGTGATGTCATAATAAGGAGAGTGAGAAAGAATATATAGAGAAAGAATGGAAAAAGTGAAAAAAGGAAAAATAATGCATCAAACATGAAGAACGATGGAAAAAACGATGGAAAAATATATATGTATATATGTATGAGATATATATATATATATATATATATATATATATATATATATATAGGGGGTTAAAGCCGAGAAGACTTTGGGTCAGAAGAGGTGACCCAGTTACCTGATCATGTGATAGCTGGGAGAAGATGCCAGAATGCAGCAGAGGAGAAGAGCATGCACATCAGGCAGAGGAAGAGGAAGGAAGGACAAAAAGAAGGCGGGAGACAAGAGAGGGTCAGTTTAGAAGCCGGCAGAAGCTACTGAAGAGCTCGGCTGAGCAGAGCAAAACACACAAAGCTCTGGACAGAGAAAAAACAAAAAGCAGGATCAATGCCCTCCATTCCCAGAGACGACAGGAGGATAGGCCATCTGTCTCTGGAGTCATCACAGAAACAAAACAGAAAAACACACTCAAAATCCTACATCTCCTCTGTCACAGCAGCAAAAAAAAAAAGCATCATTACAGCTTATAGGACCGTACAACACAGAGATTGGTAACGCTCTACAATTAGGGTACATTAATTAACTGTTAGCTATTAGCAGTTAGTTAATGCTTAATAAGCATTAACTAACTTAATGCTTAGTTACTAATGCTTAGTTAAGCATTAACTAAGAGTTAATTAATGTACCCTTTTTGTAAAATGTCCTTTTAAAAAAGTAATTATTGGTGAAAATCATTATAACAAAGGTGGTTAAAACACAAGGGAACAGCATACAGTATATATGTACACACTGTTATGGTAAAGATTTGATAAAATAACAGATGTTAGTGAACAGTGCTTGTTAATTGACAGTATAACGTGACATGTGTAATTCATGCACCAGCAGAACCATGGTTATCATTCAATCTTTTGCAAGAAATTTCTCTTATGATCCGACCACGGCTATACCAGCAAGGCACTTACTTCTGGAATATGAATATTCCTATAACTGCGGCAAAGGAGACGAGGTCTGCAGACACCCACATCAGGCAGTATTCTTTTGGTCTCTGAAAATAGAAACACACGCGCGCACACACACAATATACTGTAAGTCTGGGTTTCGCCCTCAAATTGTTTATGGCCATGTCCACCACTGGGTGGAGCTGTAAGTCAAAAACACAATCTCTCATGGGGGCGCAACATCCAAACTTTCTTGTAATATACAGGTACCTCTGCAATATAAAATCACACTTTAAATACATTTGATTTATAGAAAAGAGATTGGTTATTTAAATAGCAGCTCTGTTTAAAAGTGTAATATTGTGTAATGTATTCAACAAGCAATGCACTTCTTTAACAAAAGCCTTAACAGTGTCATGTACAGCATAACATGAGGAACATTAAAAACAGACCAGACGAGCTCAGGTGAAAGCAAGGCTCCGTTTTTGATGTAACCTGTTCAAATCTTGTTTAGTCATGAGGCTGAAGGAAAGGAGACAGGTTGTCTGATAATACCATCTATACAGATACATACTATAGCCTATAAGGGATATGGTGGGTTCTTACCATGAGCCAGACGGGGTAAGTCAGCTTATTGAGGATATGTGGGGCCTGTGAGGAGACTGACACCACCCCGCTGCACCACAGCACAGAGTACAGCCACGGCTCATTGATGGGGTAAAGGGTGAGGTTGATGTTGGTCTGGGAGAAGTCTCTGAAAGCGGTCAAACACATTCAGACACGTCTTTGGGTATGAAACCATGTGCTAAGGTGCCAACATGATAACGTGTGTGTGTGTGTGTGTGTGTGTGTTCCTTCCTACCTGATTTCCTGTGTGCTGGCCTGGTTGTATCTGAGCAGCAGCCTGCTGATGCCCTTCTCATGGAGGCTTAGAGGACCCTGTTTCTCCACTGAGGTCTGGATTAGACCGGGTGCCTGCCTTCTCACCTGAGCTCTGTCTTCATCTGGAGTCCACATCACCTTCACACAGCACAATACATGTATATATACACTGTATAGATATACTGTACATACGATGTTATGACAAAATAAATATCGAAAAGTATGTCCCAATTGTATGCCTACTGCATGTAAACTATGTACTATGTAGAATGTAGATTAGTTAAAAAGTATGTGCGTAGTATTATTGAATATGTGATTTGGAACGCAGGGAATGTTCTAGAGAGGAGTAAACATGATGCGGACTGGGTCTCAGAGATCTGTTCTAAGCGTCCAGTTCCTATTTACTTACCAGACTCTGGGGGACTCCAGATTGCAGCACGGCCTGCAGTGTATCATTGATCCAGCTGTAATGACAGGGGTGCTCCTGAGGAGGTCTGCTCAGCCTAAACACCACACTGCTGTTATGATAGGAAGCCAGCTTTAGGAGCTGTTCCAGGCTGCACACACTCTGGTTGGCGATCAGATCTCTCTCATGGGGGGACAGGTGGTTCACGGTCCAGAAAGGATCGTCCTGAAAACACAGGGACAAAAACAGCATGAGGAAGAGGACTACAGATGTTTTCAACAGGTGTGTGCAAAACCAGCGCTTCCATTGTTTCAAATATAATTACGCATGGTAATAACATTACTGCTGCTAGAAATTCCATTGCGATTTTGGAAAACCGCAAAATATGTTTCAGTCCAATTACGATAACTAATTTAAAATGTTTCATTGAGCAAGATATAGTTAGAGTTTGGATGCTGTGTTGGTGGTGTGGCTGTAAAAACGGAGCAGAGCAATGATGCAAGAGAAGCAGAAACTGACAAAGCAAGAGGTAGAGAAGGGAAATCCTGCAGCTTAAAAAGACCGCTAAATGGTGAGAATGTGTTCGGTTCGTGTGGTAAGGCATGTCACGTGTATTTGTAGCAGCACACCTCGACTTGACTACCTGAAGTCGCCCGTAGGCTTCTCTCCATTTATGCATTCATAAGTCCCAATGGTTGCTAAGAAATAAAAGCATCCATCCAAGTGTTATGTAGAGCGTTTTGGACAACGCCTACAAGAAATAAAAATAGAGCATTGTTTTTTCTTCACTTCTCCTTCAATCCTCCCTTGGTTCACTGCTCACTCTTTCCTTGTAAGAGCACACAGGAGAATCAGATGGTCCTCCATGACAGGCTTCAATTCACTTCACTGACTAGAAGTTTGGTTTTGTTTTGTCAGTTTAATGACACTTTTATTACACAAGCCAGACAGATCAGGACATGTTTGGCCATATAGTAATCAGACCGCGACAGAGAATTGTCATAACCGCTGTACTAGCAGACAGACATATGAAGGCTTTTCTTATGAATTCCATTTCGTAGCGCAAATGCAAAGTAAATAGACTGGGGGGGAAGGGTGGAGAAAACAACATAGCAGAGGCATGACAGCCAAGTGTCTCTGCATAGCAATCCGATCTGATAAAATAAAACCTTCAGAGGAAACATGCAGACTAAAAACGCAACCTTCAAACCTTCCTTTAGAAACAAGGTTACACAACGGGTGCATACGGATTAAAAGTAACACTTGCTGCAGCAGTATTTGAGCGAGTAACTAAATATGAAGAACAAATACTACTTGCAGTTTACTGTAGAAAGATTAAAGAGGAACAGTGCACACAAGCAGCTATGTATCTAAATGACTGCATCTCGCACCAAATCTATATTCCCCACATTAGTAACATCAGTTTAAGATGATTCAACATCACAAATAACACATCTACACACCATACCTCTTTGCACACTCTGCAATGGAAATGACATTCTATCAGCACTGCCACTTTAAACTGCTACCCAGTCATATTTGGTGTTACTATCGTCCTTAACTTGCACTGTTAATATGTCAAGCACCGTTTTTGATTCTTGCACAGTTTTTTAATTTTTTTCCCACCGTTCCACTGTCACTTTTTTTATATGTTTGCACCAAAAAGGGAATTTCATTCAACTGTAAACTGTGTTTATAGTGATCAACAATAAAGCTAAAGTTGAGTTTAATCCAGAACAGCCAGTGTTTTCTGCACCGTGGCGTGTCTGTCAGTGTGTTTTCATTATGTACTACTTCAAGCAGGTTGAAACAAAGCATAATTTTGAAGCACCCTCAGTCACACAGCACATAGGAGAGCATCGCTGAAGCAATCATGGATCTCAGTGTGTGGATGAAAGCAGAGGACATGTACTGTATACTTGTGACTCAATGGGCCGATAAAATTTTATCACACATCAATGAACCAAATGGCTTCAATTGTCCCCATCATCAAACATACAAGGCCTTCACCTTTAGGAACCAGCGCCCTGCGTTGAGCTGCTGCAGATCGGTCCAGTTGAAGGAGGAGGCGTCGTTCAGCTGTCTGTCTGGGAACACCTTGGCTACGTCTGTGCTCCTCTGCAGGGTGCGGTCATGCATCAGGAACGGAACTCCATCATCGCTAATGATTGAGAGGGGGGGGGGGGGAGCAAGTCAGCAAGTTCATAATATTTAGAATTATACATTGGTTAGTTTTAAAATAATTGAGTAATGATGTGTGTGTTCATGAGAAGCAGTGTCCATCTGCTTAGTTTCTTTTATATCCCACTAATATTAAATAAAGGATTCTAAATCCCCCACCTTCCCTCGCTTACTTACATTTATATCATAATTCAAACTGAGCCAGCATTTTGACAAATTAAAAAAAATAAAGGACTCGTCTAAGGTAACTTTACCTGTAGCACATGCTTAGTTGAGGCAAGCTACACACTCTCAAAATGACATTAGGTAAGAGAAGAGGTGACAACAGTGTGTTAAAGGGGTGCGCTCTTGAACTAATGTCAGACAAGAAAAGACAAGACAAGACAAGAGTTTGGCCTAATTGTGAGGTATTGCTGGAAACTGCTGCTGCTCAAAATTTGAATTACAAATGACTTCCCTTTTTTGAGTTTACATAAGGTTGTTATCCAGTTGAAACAAGAAAAAAAGCTCTCCCATTTCTCGATATTTGCTATTCAAATCCTCAGAAGAAAATCGACTCCTTTCCTTTGTGTGTTTTTGTGTGGGTCTGTTTGTTAACTGTTGATATGAGATAGATGTATGTATGTGTGTGGGTACTGTTCAGTACCATTAATAGCGATGCAAGGAGATACAATTTCCCCTTGCAACCACCTTTGTGTAAGTGAGTGACGAGCTGTCCGTTTGTGTGTTAGGTAGACACACACACACACACACACACACACACACACACACACACACACACACACACACACACACACACACACACACACACACACACACACACACACACACACACACACACACACACACACACACACACACACACACACAGTATACTATATATGAAAATTTCATGAAATCTGTAATAGTTGTCATTTAGTGCATTACAACTATGCTGGCATATTTTGTGTGTGTGTGTGTGTGTGTGTGTGTGTGTGTGTGTGTGTGTGTGTGTGTGTGTGTGTGTGTCTGTTTGTGTCTGTGTGTTGTCTGCTGCTCCAGTGGAGTCTCTCTGTCTCCCTAGCTGTCATCAGTTCTAATTACTCAGAGCAGTCAGGAGCTCACCTGTCAGTGGCCCTCAACAATCACACACCATTCACCTCTCTTAGGATGTACACTGAGCAAACAAACACACACAGACACAAACAAGGTGGGTGCCAAAGTGGTCCCTAATAAAGGGAAAAAAACTCAACTATTTCAGAAGCAGTAAATGACAACAGCCTTAAACAAACAGCACACTACAAAATAATGCCACACACTATAGAGCAGCGAGGCACGCAACACACACATCTAAACAATCCTTCATTCTCCATACATGAGACCAGCACACCAACTATCCATCATATATCACACCCACAAGAGCATCCACATACCACCCACTCCATTTCCCTTTCTTCTTCCTCCAAGAGGCTCTCTGCGCCTGTCACTTCCCATTATGTTGGTGAAGTCATGCCTCCATGTACTGCCTCCTAATAGACTGATCTACTGCTGCATCTCTGTAGCCTGTTAAATATTACAGTCCGGTGACGGTTGTAATTAGTGTCAAAGTATGTGTTTACATTGTTATTTACTTGTTTTTCCTGTTGTCAGTGTATCACTGCTTTGTCTCATTCCTTTTTGAAGACTACTGCTGAGACTCATACATGCACAACATCTAACACGGTTTGTATTATCATATGTTGTCCAGTGTTAGAAAATCTGACTACTGGTTTTAAGACATTTCAGGAAAAAATTAATTGTTTTCAGCAGCTATGAAAAACAACAAGGTATAATGCTGTATTGATCGTGTGTGTGTGTGTGTGTGTGTACCTGATAGCCACGTCAGCCTCCAACCCAGTGACGTTCATCTGCAGTGCTCGCTGGAAGGACCACAGTGTGTTCTCTGGAGCAAGCTGAAAACACACACACACACACACACACACAACTTAACTGGAAGCCACACTACTGATGAGGAAACAAATAACCATAAACAAAATGTTCTAATTAATCACAGAGCTAGTTTAGTTACAAGGCCAGAAATAAACATCACTGGGGTGTATTGCCGATGTATGTGAAATGAGACTCCCTCTTCTGAGCATAAAGGAATGTTGTGAAAAACGAGAAAGGTCAACGTTGTGGATTGCCAAGGTTATGATCAATACCGGGCCAATGGGCTAAACACCGCTTTCAAGAAAATAATCCTCCTATGAATAAAGCAAATGACTGGGAATCACAGGATAGGAATGATGCTTCAATCAATACAGAGTCCTTCTGGGAAACTGATTATTCCAGGCATCTGACTTCTATTCCCCAGATGGGCTTTCTCACAGCCACTCCTAATTTAGATTCCACTGTGAGGATTGATCGCTTTACACAAATATCGCAAAAGGGAGGGTGTGGAGTAACTGTTAAGAATAACAAGGAATCCACTCTCCTCTTCCCTCCAAGCGTTTCATAAGACTGAGGCCGAAATTGTGCCAAGTACATAAATCCTTCTTCAGGTAACGTGTAGAAGCAATAACCTTAATGCAACCACAGATACAAGTAGCAAAAAACGGGCTTTGGTGTGCATATATCATATATCTCAAAAACAGCCTTTTGTTGCATAGCTAAAGCGTGCTGTAACAGGCTTTTTAAAGCTGTAGTGGAGTCTAAAATCTGATTTGCGAGGATACTTTGTGTACCTAAAAACCGCTGAGGAGACAACTTTGACTCTGAACACAAGCAATCTCTAATTGATTCTCTTTCACATCCTGCTGCCAAGTCTTTGTCAGGCGAAACAAGAGCAGAAAACATATCCATGTCATATTTCAGGCAGTGAGAGCCTCAGGCTCTGGCTTGGATATGTTTGTGGACTATTTTCAGTAGCCTGACCATAAGGTCATTAATAGATTGGAATAGCCCTGGGAATTACACGAGAATAAAAATGTATGAAGTGCACAGTTTTTCCACTTCCTTTTATAAAATCAAAATCAAGTGGTAGTTGACACGCTGGTTGGAAGGCTTCATATAGAGAGTGGATCAGTGTTGTAAACGTTGCTGGGCTACAGGATGTGACACACCACGAGCCAATATCAAGTTCTTAAGTGTACGGCAATGTGAACGCATGTGTAATACAATTTGTATGAAGTGGCCTCTTTCATAATGCCACATTCTGATTGGAAGAAATAGGCCAGCTGACTCACCATGGGGGCACCCTGGTGGCCAATGACATCCGGGCGTTGTTTGAGGGCGGTGGGATCCATGATGCAGGGGGAGGTGATGTACAGGGGCACCACATAGAGTCCCAATAACACACTGAGATAGAGCAGCACAACCACCACCTGGAACACTGGGAGAAGACACCATAATACAGCTTTCATCCATCATGCAATTACACAAGTCAGACATGAGTTAGTTAAGAAGATTGATACCACGCTCATGTCTGTATGGGGAAAATGAAACTATAGCCAGCAGATGTTTATTAAGCTCAGCCTCAGCATAAAGAAAACGGTAAACCGATTAGCCTAGCTTAGCCCAAAGAGAAACATCAGCCTACCAGCAACTCTAAAGGTCACACATTAAAGCGGCTACGAGTAACATTTAAATATCTTTTAAACAGCCTCATGTTTCCTCTGATAATCATAAATTACCTTTAACAGCAAACGAGACCATCAGTGCAAAGAAAGACGTTTTTAAATAGTTTTTATTACTGCTTTTGGTCTGGTCGCACACCCAGTCCGATTTTCGGTTCGCTCGTGCAAGCTCTATGGTCACATATCCGTATTCGCAGATTTCAGTGTGGCGCAGCAACGTGAATTGAGAAGCCTATCCCTCCAGGTGAGGGAAGGGGAGCGGGAGCCTTGTTTGATACAGTTATTTGTCGTCATAATGACAGATAACGGGGCTGAACCATCAAAGGAAAAAAAGAAAATGCAATGAAAAAAAGCTAAAAGGGAGACCGATATAGGCTACGGGGGACGAGGGCGTTGCCAAGCAACGTGTATACAATTTCACGAGAGCGAAACTAGAATGCAGTGTTTACTCCTAAATGAATGAGCGGTTGGTACTAACACAAAGTTTGCTTTGCTTCACCATCATCAGATAACCATTATCTGAAATAGTAATTATTTACAACAACATAAACACATTACCTCATCGTGATCCATACTAACTGCCGTCTATCGTTCATTCACTTTCTGTGAGGAGTCGGACACGTAATCTTTCAGCTCCGTGAGAGAGAGTAGTTAGGTGACACTGCTGCATCAACTCATTGCAATCAGGTGTGTGTGGCAGTGACTGGCATTAGTTCACGCAGTGTCAAAACCACTCTCACGGAGCCGAAAAGAGTCCTCACACTTTCAACACACGGACATGCACTATATTGCTTCCTTCTCAGTTCACACTCACACGCCTGGCACGAGCTAGAAAACAGCTTTGCGACAGCGGGCGTCGTAAAAATACTACCGCTTTTGTCCAAAGGGGACGCCAACGTGCCATGTTACTCGTAGTGGCTTTAACACATATTATCTTGTCTGAATTGATCTGTACAGAAAAAGATGTAAAATGAGATGAGAATATGCATACAAATGTGTACTGCCTACGATCTCTCCGTCTCATTTTCTTACATACATGTTTTTTGTCATTATGAAATTGTGACCAGTGAATCTTGCAGTCCATTTTCCAAGCTTGCCCTTTTTTGGTGAAAATCCTGAGCATGGATCTTAATGAACTAATTAAAAGCCCCAGGACTGACATTCATGAGAAAATGGTGATTTTAAATATTTTATGTTCTTATTTTTACCCAAGAGAATATTCTTTGGTGATCTCGTTATCAAAAAGATATGAGATAGATGTATGTATGTGGGTACTGTTCAGTACCATTAATAGCGATGCAAGGAGATACAATTTACCCTTGCAACCACCTTTGTGTAAGTGAGTGACGAGCTGTCCGTTTGTGTGTTAGGTGGGTGGGCACACACACACACACACACACACACACACACACACACACACACACACACACACACACACACACACACACACACACACACACACACACACACACACACACACACACACACACACACACACACACACACACACACACACACACACCGTATTTGTTTCAAGGTCAGCTCCGGGGTGGCGTTGAGGAGACAACTCCAGTAACTTCAAACGCACACACATCCCCTGCGGAATTCAGCCTCCATGCATTACACCAGAGATGCTAAAGTGGGAGTCATTTGGCCAAGACCTTTCATGCCCATTAAGTCCTTTCAAAATCAGAAGCTAACATGATCGCTAAGGACTAAACATCCCCTTTATTAGTGTGTAAATGTCTCTCACAGTTCAATGGTAAAACCTGCTGGAAGTAAAATCTCTTTCTTTAGAGTAATGATGATTGTTACTTCTGAATAAATTGTATGATTTATATGTCTATTGCTATCTGGGTACACTTTAATCAGGAAACAATACAGATAGCACATAAATGAACATTGTTGTTCTCAAGACACCAAGATGGCTGTGCATCCACCTTAAAGAGTCCTGTGTCGGAAGTGAAAACAGTCCAGGGTGTCCTGGTTGGAAAACATCACATGAGCCGTAGGAATGTTGGTTATCTCCGACACCCTGGGTGGAGGTCCTGGCCTCTGTCTACATAGTGTTAATCATTCACCACTCTTCCTCTTGTGTGTGTGTGTGTGTGTGTGTGTGTGTGTGTGTGTGTGTGTGTGTGTGTGTGTGTGTGTGTGTGTGTGTGTGTGTGGCCGGATGGATACAGCAGGTGAGAGTATCACGTATTCTGCATTACAATACGTACTAGTTTTTTCTGAGCGGGCGACCTGTCCAGCCACGATCCAAGACAGTGCTGTGATGGCAGCAAGAGCCCCGATGTGCAGGAACGGACCTGTGGCCTGTTCAGAGATGATGTTAAGTTTAGTTTATTTATGATCACTTAGCTAGACAAAAAACTGAAATAGCAAAAAAAAAAAAAAAAAAAAAACAGTGTCATTGTTTATAGGGGAGAAGGGGTGTAGGCACACTTTTACTCTAGTGAGAATTCTCATCACCAAAACATCTTCAATAGCCATTCCTACATTAAATTGAATTAAGGTGTTGGTGAAATGTGTTCTCTCTTTTTTCCAACTTATTGTAATGAAGAAGTAATTTACCATCAAAGACACTCTGACACATTGTGACAACCAACCCCATCAAGGTGGTTGTCACACACTATGGGGTTGTTTGTCACAATTTATCTTAATGGGAAAAATCTTAAAAGAAGGCAAGGAGGCAGAACCAAATTTGAATGTTTAATTGCATTGTCAAGTTGACAAATAGCCTACATAACGTTCTGTAGCCTTGGCACTGGTCTAGTTTGGGATGCACTGGTTGTTTTGATTTTGTTGCCCTTTTTCTTTTGCTTGCTAGCGCCTTTTCCTCTCTATTCTTTCCTTCTCTGGGGTGTCAGTGAGGATACACTTGACAATTTCTTTCGTTATTGGTTCCTTTTCTCTGCAGCCTTGAGATAACATGTGACAACCAACCCCCAAAAAATTTGACGACCAACCCCAACTTGAATTTCTTGCTAGCATCAAGGCCAACAACCATCTGACAACTAATTAGCTTGCTAACCACAATCTAAACTATAGTTTACCCTTCACACTTTCTGAGGGTAACAAGTGTTTTGTTATAAACCCATTGTGTAAAGCCTAGAAGAAAAAACTGAGAAGCAAAATATTTTGAATTGACATGAAAAACACAAAACACCTCTCACCTGAAAGCACAGCTAACCCAAGAAGCTAGTAGTGCCTCCGCCCATCGGACCTTTTTATATCAACATTCGCGCGCTGGTGGCGAGAAACGAGAAACACAACCCGTCCCCCCTGAATACTGACCGAACAGGTGTAGGTTGAAGCACCTGCTTATTACACCTATCGTTTTAACATTCTATTTTATGTTATGAGATGTGAGATAGAGTAGAGAGGAGGATGAAGTTAGGACACAAAGGAAGAAAGAAGATACAGAGAAATGGAAGAAAAAAAAGACGAGGGTACGGGACAGAATTAGACGACAGTGAGCCAAGAAGAAGGGGAGGGAAACAAGACAGAGAGGCATGGAATTACAGACATTATCTGGGGCTAAGACATTGGTCCCACGCTTCAAAGATAATGGCTATAATTTATAGAAGCATTTCATTTGAACTGCATCAGTTTCAGTTGAATTGTTCAACCACCTCACTTAACACACATGGATGTAGTTATTAATTTACAAGCTTTTCATAACTTCCTCAAAATCATTTCACTGTTCATTTTTGTCGGGATTAAATGCAGATTTAGTGTTGACATAATATGCTTTGTAAATTATAACACTTTTTAAGTCAATGTTAAATATGGAAATACAATCTCAGACATAACGTTACGTGCTTGTATATTATCCACATAGTCTGTGCTCGCATGGTTTATTTGTAAAAGAACAAATAGGAGAATGACATTACCCATGTATACATAAACACGATGCAGCGGTTGCACGTGGGACCGAATGATATAAATACTGGTATGTGAATATCAGAATGATACCAGGCTAAAACAGGTACCAAATAAACTTTTCTTTATACCGGATAACTTTTTTATAAAAAAGATACTAAAAAGAAATACTAATTTTTTTACACAGCTGATTTTGGACCTCCAGACTACAAATCCATGGCAATTATGATCCAAGTCACTGTTGATATGTAGATATATATACTACATACACCCCATGGATCACACGTTTAGTACACAAACATAGCATCAGCAGTGATGTCAAACCATCAACAGTGACTTTGGGGCTTTCCTGTGTTTCAGTGTGCTGACCTGTAGGGAGATGGGTATTACGTCCCACTCTTGGCCCCATGTTTGATTGACTGATATCACCCCAACAATGGTGGTGAGCAGAGCAGCAGTCACTCCTATCTGTGGAGACACAGAGGGAAGGATAAAGGAAATCAGAGATACCGTCACTTTGGATAAATACATGTACACACAACACACACTAAGAAACACCAGTGAATGACCCGAAATAGCTCCCCCTGACGGCCCTGTCACTCTTCAAACGGTGCTTGGATGCTGTATTTGGCTTGCTGATATCATTTTACACCAGGTCATTTACTGGGATTTCACAACCTTACTTGGACAACACGACCCAAACTGTAAGTTCGGGACAAGTTCAGCTGATCAGCAATGAATGAGCACATACTGAGCAAACAGATATGTGTAAACACACACACACACACACACACACACACACACACACACACACACACACACACACACACACACACACACACACACACACACACACACACACACACACACACACACACACACACACACACACACACACACACACACACACACACACACACACACACACACACACACACACACACACACACACACGTAAATCTCCCACTATAAGAAGCCACTCCCCTCTACTGAACAACCCGCCCACCCAGCCAACACAGTCTCACATTTGGCACATTACCTTATGAAGCCAGTGCAAATTCAACTGTTGCCCAAGTGCAATGTGGCAAAGTGCTAATACCTGAAAACAGAGAAGAAAAAAACCAGCACACAGATGAGAGTACACATTTCAAAACAGGTCTGCTGCATACAGATCTCAACTTGTTCAACAACACCTCAAAATCATTTACCATGTCGGGCAACACAATGCAAACACCTCACAATCTGCTGCATCACTACAGAGGCATGGTGACAAACAAACCATGTCGAACACCACCACGGTGAATATTTGATGGAGGACTGACCATTAAAAATGCAATGTAGGTGAAGCCAGCAGCAGTGGTGGCCAGGATGGGAACCGTGCCATCACTCCACTCCCCAGAACGGTTGTAGAGGAACCTGCAGGAACAAGAGATGGAACAACATTTCACATACTGAGAGCTCATATGCAATGTATCATTACTAACTAGAGTAGAGGTTAGGGAGAATATATTAAAACTATAATATATAAAATATAAAACCACACCTTGCCTTTCAATCCGGTTTACAATTTTGTAAAGAATTATATGTCGTCGTATTGACAATAATTTCCTGCAAAGGTTATTATTTGCAGTAGGGATGACCCAGACTAGTCAACTATTCAAAGAGTCGATCAAAGGTGATCAATTTGACTTCCAATCTCAGAGTTGATAGTTTCACATAGAACTGCATAGTCTCCACCAATCAATCATGATACGTCACTTGTAGTGGTATAAATGTCAGCATATTATAGCCTACTTTTAATATAAATTTGATTTCATTAATCTTGTTAGCGCCTTTGTCTGGTGTGAAAAAAATGGAAGCGAATTTCACAAATGAGAATATGGGTCAGTGTGTAGCAACACAAAATATAATTGGACTAATTGTAGCCTAAAGGCAAGATTTGATCAATCAGATTTGACTATCTAAATTCTTATTCGGGGACACCCCTAATTTGCAGCTGTTCTTTCCCAAATAGAGGCCAGTTTTGCAGGGCTACAGCTTTATACCCGACAATGGATCTGCAAGACAGGTGAAAGCAGAGTAAGAAAACAAGGGAGACAATAACAGAAAAGCCATGTGAGCGACTCATAAACTACTGTAGTGTAGGTTAGTTTGACTTGCAGGCAGACATCCATCACGTTCCCTTGAGCGCAATGTTTTATTGTTGCAATAACGTTCATGGATGAAACAGAGAAAGCAGCCCCAGTGACCGCAGAGTCAGAGGTTTCTGTTTGAGCTTATGGAGAATTCAGACAACATCATTTATGTGATTGCTGTATCAATGGACGAGTGGCAAGTTATTGACAGCTGGTTTCTGTCTTCAGGGTAGGAGACAGGCAGGCCGGCACTTATCACAACACACATATACACTCAGTGTCTGTCTGACTAAGACACTGGATGTATCAATTATAGGTTCACAGCTGTGGAGTAACGAGTACTTAACGAGTGGTCGCATGTGTGTTTTAAAAAGACAGCTAGTTCCAATAGTACCAATTACTTCCAAAGCCGTATCAGTAGGCTGCATTTGAAGACCGATTGCGTCATAGCGGCGCGCAAAGGCTTGTTCCATTTGCAACGATTTGCAAGGCTCCTTCATATGCGGCCGAGAAATGCAGCCTTCATTTCACGGTTTTGAAGGCTGCAACAGATGGATCCTTCACGGCCCAACATATCCCGAGATTGATTGCGGTTTTTTCCAGAGATGGAATAAAATAAAATAAAAAATAACATAACAAAACAGCAACGTGTTGCTCCATCTTCTTAAAGCCACTACGAGTAACATGGCACGTTGGCGTCCCCTTTGGACAAAAGCGGTAGTATTTTTACGATGCCCACTGTCGCAAAGCTGTTTTCTAGCTCGTGCCAGGCGTGCGAGTGTGAACTGAGAAGGGCGCAATATAGTGCATGTCCGTGTGTTGAAAGTGTGAGGACTCTTTTCGGCTCCGTGAGAGTGGTTTTGACACGGCATCAACTAATGCCAGTCAGTGCTACACACACCTGATTGCAATGAGTTGATGCAGCAGTGTCACCAAAATACTCTCTCTTACGGAGCTGAAAGATTACATGTCCTCACAGAAAGCGAATGAACGAGAGACAGCAGTTAGTATGGATCACGATGAGGTAATGTCTTTGTGTTGTTGATGTAAATAATGACTATTTCAGATAATGGTTATCTGATGATGGTGAAGCAAAGCAAACTTTGTGTTAGTGCCAACCGCTCATTCATTTAGGAGTAAACACTGCAGTCTAGTTTCGCTCTCGTGAAATTGTATACACGTTGCTTGGCAACGCCCTCGTCCCGTCCGTAGCCTATATCACTCTCCCTTTTACCTTTTCTTCATAGCATTCTATTTTTTTTCTTTGATGGTTCAGCCCCGTTATCAGTCATTATGACGACAAATAACAGTCTCAAACATGGCTCCCGCTCCCCTTCCCTCACCTGGAGGGATAGGCTTCTCAAATCACGCGAAATCTGCGACCAATACAGATATGTGACCATAGAGCTTGCACGAGCGAACCCGAAAATCGGACTTGGTGTGCGACCAGACCAAAAGCAGTAATAAAAACTATATAAAAACGTCTTTCTTTGCAATGATGGTCTCGTTTGCTGTTAAAAGTCATTTATAATTATGAGAGGAAACATGAGGCTTTTTAAAAGATATTTAAATGTTACTCGTAGCCGCTTTAACGTTTATCTTCCTTTCCTTTTTTCTTTTACTTTTTTCTTTTCGTCTGGTAGGCAACTTCTTTTTATTTTTTCCTCCGTTGACAAAGCTGTTTCCGTTGGCAGCAATCAGGGTTGCTAGGCAGCACAGGAGCGGCGAGTCGTCACGCAAGGTAACGGCTTGTTACGCAAACCCGGAAATGCTCGTAAACGGAGACCTGCGGAGACCGTTTCGTTTAACTACGCTCGTTCGGCCTTCGAATCGGCCTTCACAGGCTACAGCCTTCATAGACCGCGTAGAGCACGCGGTCTCTGTAATGGGATACAGTGAGAGATTCTAGTGGCATAGAGCCAAAGAATGGTGTGTCACTCACAGGGCTGGTGTTCGTAGCCCCTTTCTGAATATATTTTTAGTGCAGATGGACTGGGGCACTTCCCTGCTGCTAAATCACTGGAACACATACGGGCAGGGATGACATCTATGTGATTATCTCCCCCATCCCCACCAAAAAAAGAAAAGAAAATGTGCACCACGCTTCCCATTTAAGAGAAATGGCAAATGTCTGTTCACCAAAAACCGACCTTGAGGGTTAAATAGAGAAGAACTTAAAGGTGCAGTGTGTAATATGACATCATCAAGAAAGTTCTAGAAAATTCTACAAAGTTCTAGATTGCAACGCTCCCTGGGTAAACCCAACCCTTTTGAATAATAACAGAGGCTACCTTCAAGGACAAGAACCATTCTAAATTCTAAACAATGCACATGATGACATTACAACTATGACGCTTCCAACATGGCGGCGCGAAGGCCTTTGTCCAAGGTATGGAGAAATATGGACATATATGAGACCCTTTCTAAGGAAAAAATATATAATTCTAACATTTTTTTTCAGCTATTATGCACTAAATTAAATGTACTTATGGATATTATAATTATTTTCTACAAAGTCTGCTAGGAAATAAAACCCAAAATTCTGCACACTGCAGGTTTAATAAAAGGGCTATTAAAAAGGTAAATGAGAAAAAAGGGGATTAAGGAGATTAGGAAAAATGGGGTCAGGTATCTCTGAAAAACTACACAGACTTCTAAAGGAATGCGAGAAGAGGATATGGAGGGCAACAGACTATAATAAGAGGAGAGGGTGACATTTTAGAGGTTACTGAGAGCAGGTGCAGAGGGGGAGGGGAAAGGTATTTGGAGAGAAGGACTAGGAAATGTGACATTATGGGACACAACAGCAACCCTTTAGCAATATATACCATAATAACAGTCCAAAATCTTTAACTTTATATAATTAGTCAATTTACTGATTAAGGACAACAAAATGTCTTATGCTGTGTACATATTGCACAGCTGTTTGTCCATCCTCATGCAATTTAATATTCTGAATGGTGTATGATGAGTTAATTCTTTCGGTTCAGTTTTTTTTTAAAACAAACAACCAAACAGATTAATTCCGCTCATAGGTTTGGAATAAGTCCGATATTTGGTAGCGTACAATGTTTTCAATTACATAAAAGTGGCACAGGGATAGATATTTAGAGAATAGGAAATGCTGGGGCGAGCCATCTCTATTATGTAATCGTGTAATCTGTTCGGAGGGCTGGGTGGTCCCTGCTCAGATTAAGGCAGAGGACAGATTAAAAGCCATGATTTAGGGAAATCAGCAAGCCGAACAAGCCCGGCGGGTAGACTTTATTTACAGCTGAAAGCATTACACTGACGGACTTGTGGCTTCAGTTTGACCCCCTTGGCCACACATAGGAGCTCTCAGGGCTTTGGTCGTGTACTCACCTGTTGAACTCGTTGTAGTCGTTATGTGCCTCCCACCAGAAGTAGAACCAGACCAGCAGCAGACAGAAGGTAAAGAGGAGGATGAGGGACCACAGCAGCTCCCACTACACACACACACACACACACACACACACACACACACACACACACACACACACACTTAATTATTTCTGCGGATCCATTAAAATTGACAAGCAAACTTAAATCAATGTGATAGCACTAAAAGCATTTTCACTGCCCAATTAATGCAGAACACCTCTGAATGCTGCCAAAACAAAACGATTATGTAATAATTGAATTTGACCGCTGTGGACTCAGAGCTATGGGGCTTAATGTGTGTGTGTGTGTGTGTGTGTGTGTGTGTGTGTGTGTGTGTGATGATGTTGTATAACCTATCAGCTAGACGAGTACAACTTCAAACATCTCCAGAGACCAGAAAAGTTCAGTGGAAGTAAACTCTCAAACTTGCACACTTAACATCAAACCTGGCTGTTGACCTTTGCGTGAGTGTTCCCTTAATACATTTTGCTCATCATCAAGGAATTACTTTTAATAACTTTGCACTAATTACTGTCCACCCCGACCGTGCACTTTTGTACCGTGGCAAATATTAAATTGGCTTCATCTTCAGGAACAGAAACAGAAAAAAAAACCTTGGCAATACTCGGGAGGATATGCGCATGCAGATTTGAACACCTCCATCTCTCTCAGCGTATACATTCAACACATCTAAGCTTTTACTGTGAGTCCGAGAAGAACCTTTTGGTCTTTTCATTAATTGCTCAGCATTTCAAGAAAACTTTATGTACCCAAAGGCACTGAGAAGCAGTATTGACTTCAATTGATAAAACTGGAGGTAGCACACACACATACAATGAGGATAGAATCAAGTCTTTAGGTTAAAGAGAGACTTGACTTAATCATCTGACGCCAGTGAACACATATAGGTTACAGGATGTGACAGAATCATATACATACGTTCACATTGCTAGATAAAGGATTAAGTGATCTGGACAAGTTCTGGCTAATTTTTTCTCAGAGAATCTGTTCTTTAGACCTCCTACGGAGACACATCACATCATAAGGTCAAGTGTAATTGCAGTCATTATACTTACATCCAGGGTGCCTAGCATGTTCTTAGAAAGGCCATGACTGACTAAATACAGGTACACATTTAATTAAACCAAAATATTTAATTACACTAAAATACATTATTATATGTTGTTTAGTGCGAAACTCAGTCAGTTGTTTGATGATTAGTCAAGCAGGATTTAGATGATAAAACAAATCAAAAAATGCCAAACATTCATTGGTTCCAATTTGATCTTTAAAATGAGTATCTTTGGGGTTTGGAGTCAAGCTAGTCTGCATGACCCCTTTATATCTGATGTCACTGCCAGTGCCACTGCCGTCTTTTTGACAAACTCTAAAAGCTTTTCAAACGCTAAATATGGAAGTTCTGAATCAAGATAAAACCAAAATCCACTGCCTGGAATCATGTTAAACAGCGCAGCAATTCAAGGTCATGTTTTTTTAAGCGCTTACCACATTTCAACATTGACTCTGGGGTCAGGCTTAATGTGGAACTCATGATGGCATAAATGCTATCATTTCATTTTTTCGACATGTTTATTTTATTTTATTGCATAACAGAGATCAGATGTACAAAATAGGGAAACAATTCCCGGGGGAAGACTTATTCAATCCTCTCTCAGATTTGGACATGGCTTCTGAAATATATTTCAGGAATGTAAGAAAAAAACGTATTATTATTAATATTATGTAAGATAATTAGATTAAAAACATGGGAACCAAATCATTTTGGCTGTCTTTACCCCAACAACTACAAACAGTCAAAAACACACCTTTCGCAAATATTTTTCTTAGAGCAACTTGACTCTTGTTTTGTTCTTTTTTTGAACTCTAACACAAACTAATATAGTGTGTGTGTGTGTGTGTGTGTGTGTGTGTGTGTGTGTGTGTGTGTGTGTGTGTGTGTGT
Source organism: Hyperoplus lanceolatus (assembly GCA_026929865.2). Lineage (NCBI taxonomy): Eukaryota > Metazoa > Chordata > Actinopteri > Uranoscopiformes > Ammodytidae > Hyperoplus > Hyperoplus lanceolatus. The sequence goes on from CM049398.1 coordinate 22,910,749, forward strand.
GTGTTGTGTGTGTGTGTGTGTTTTTCATTGCTGTGAGAACCAGCTCTTCTCATTGATAAGAGAGAACCAACCCTGGTTTCCCATGGCCATTAGGGACTAGCTGGAAACACCTGGGAGATCAGAGCTTACTCCTGAGAGGCGACATTGTTCACCCAGCACCCTGTCATTAGCCCACCCCTTCCATAATTCACCCTGGATTATGATGGATGCGACCTGAGACGCCTGTGAGAGAGCAGGGATGTTCAAAAGGATAACTACGCTGAGGGCACAGAGCAGCTCATAATAAATAGTTCATAAGATCCCATCGGTAGCAATTTGGCTTGAATATAGCAATTATATATCTCTAAATGTATAATTAATGCATTGTATGCCTTTGGCTACCTTCTCTGCTCTAACTCGTATTTCTCATTTTAGTACTTTCATGCACATGATAAAAATGGCAACCATCTCCTTTCTCATTGTTTCAAACTATTCCAAAAGACAAAAGGAAGAGCACCTTGTGTGTCAGCCAGCGTAGAGTACAGTTCATGAGCTCGTTGTTCTTGAAGGTGGTGTCAGCGATTCTGGAGAATGCTTGTTGTCAAAATCCCTTTTAGTCAAAATCAGTGAGGAGATATTAACTGATTTTGAAAATTAGATTTTTTTTCTTTCACAACAAGCATTCTTGGGGAGCCCTTAGCTCAGTTGGTAGGGCGCCCCCCCCCCCATGGGCCTCGGCCAGCAGCGGACCCGGGTTCGATTCCAGGCCCGCGGTCGTTCTCTGCATGTCACTCCCCTCTCTGCCCCATTTCAACTCTGTCTCTACACTATCAATAAAGCATAAAAAAATGCCAAAAAAAACAAGCGTTCTCCACAATTGCTGACTCCGCCTTTAAGCTGTGGGCATTTTGTATATATCTGCAGCTAAGGACAATGTAAAAGTTGTTTAGCTCTTCCAGAGTTCACAGTCAAATCTGTTCTGGAGAACGACATAAGCAGCTTGTTAAGGTTTGATGTTCTCTTCCTGTTTGCCAGCTAACTCAGCAGCAGAGATGGTCCAGCTTTCCATGGCTATGACTCGGCCTGCCCTTGTGACAACACATTACCATCCTGCAAGGCAGGCGTTTTAGTCTGGCACAGCCCCCCCACTGTAGCTAAGCTAAAACATTTGAAATAGGATTGACGTCAATGAATTAATCTTAGAGAACAAACGTCACTAAAAACTGAGTGATAAAATGGATAAAAGGAGAAAGGCATAGCAGCATTAAAACACATGTGTTACTAAGTATTGATTATACGATTGATTGCACCAAACTTTGCTCTCACAAAATAACATAGAGGAAATGCTAAAAAAAAAACACTAAAAATGGCATAATACTGACGAGTCATCACTGACTCACTACCACGTCAGAGAAAACCGCATGGTGATTCAATATCTGGGAACAGTGTGGGTGGATAAAGTAAACTGTGGCAGTCAGTTGAACAGGTGCATTTTAAATTCACTCTAAAAAGGTCACGTCTGTTCACAACCAGGGAGCAGCATTGCAATAACAGCAGCCAGCATGATTTCCCTCAGTGTATCTGCCTGCATTCTTCCATTTGTCGTGACTTTCAGTAGCACACAGCAAGTCCAGTTTGGATTGTGATTGTGCAGCCAATAACATATTTATTGAATAGCCTTATTGGATATTTTGGAAATCTGTATAACAGCAATATTGTTGTGAAGTTTTATTAAGCCTCATATAACTCAGGGAGGCCTTCTAAGTAGATCAGCAATTTCCCCTTTGAGTTAACAACAAGCAAGCTTTATAATTAATTTCCCTCACATAGAAATAGTTTGTGCTCTGCTCAAGGTCTTTAGAAGAGAACATTTGTTCCCGATTGCTCTCCAAAGTGAGGTCAGACTTAAAATGGCCCGGGCTCAGATATTCCAGTTTTAATTTTGTACATTCAAATTAAAAAGGTGAAATTATGAGTCAGCGATTCTGGAGAACACGGATTGTGATGAGATATTCACTAATTTTCAAAATCACAAATCAGTGCATATCTCCTCACAAAATACTACTCAAACACTGCAGCTGTTATGGTAATTTGTGGCAATCTTTGTAAATATACTTAGTGTATGTCTGACTTTATTTAAGGTACAAGGTGGTTGAAGTGTACCATACCTATTCACTGAATTAGTTATAATTTATTATAAACTGGCTATTACATAATTTTGTTGTGCTTTCTAGGTGGTCATCTGGGACTATGGTGCCTTATCAAATTAAAACCAGGATACTGAAACATTTGGTCACGGATCCATCCTACAGTGGTTGCAGAGGTTTTTTCTGATATTTGTTTGCCCTACTTTTCCCTGTTAGCGTGACTGCTAATGATAATTCCAACATGACTGCTCCTCTCCGTTTTCCCCTCCAAGAATGCTTCAATATGTCAAACAGGATCTAGGCTAAAACAAAGTGTCATATCCATAGGATGGTTATTACTCACATTCCAAAGAAGCTTCGCAGCACAGTGCATACATGCATGGACAAACTCATACTCAGAAAAACACAACACAAAACATACGTGTATGTTTTGTGTGCCCGGGCCATTTATATTGTATTGTTATTCAAACTGAGAAAATGCCACTAGCATGTACTTTCATTTGACTCTGATTTGCAATTCAACCCTACAACCCAAAATAGAAAACAGGATGCACCATTTCCATGACAAGTGTTACAAAAATAAATAAATACATACATTCAGAAAACAAAGAATCTAGTCATTGTGCAGATTCACAGTTTAAGTTGTATATTGCTGTTTATGTGGTTCGAAATGTCCAACCTAAATATGAAGCTACAGTATGCTAGCTTTCTGTGCTTAACTGTTACCCCCTTAATAGCAGTACTAGGGTTGCGAAATTCCGGGTATTTTTTAAAGTTGGAAACTTTCCATGGCAATTAACGAGAATTTAAGGGAACTAGAAAATGCATTTCCTGCTGAAAATGCGTGTGAATGCTGAAACAGCTTACGCTAAACTGGATAGCTGAGTATGAAGATTTGAAAAAGGTCTATAAAGGTTAATAAAGTTGTTGAAGTTTATAAAGGTCATAATTGTGTAAAATAAGTTTAAAAGTAGTTGAAAAGTTGAATATATAGAGGTTTGAATAACATTTCTTGCTGAAATTATGAAGAAGTTGAAAGATATGGATAACAATCTTAAAACTATGAAATAGTAATTGAATAGACTTAGCTAAACTACCTTGATGGCTTGAATGTATATGAATCAGCTAAAGGAGTATGAAGATGTGGAAAAGTAAGAAACAGTCTTAAGTATGAACAGTAGTGAATTGTTTAACTCTTATAGGAATGATGTTGAATATTTAAAAATGTCTAGATAAAATTATAATTGAAAGACATGGGAAAAAAAGCATGCGTGAAATAGGCCTTCAAAGAGCAGAGTGTTTACCCTTCAACTGTGCCTCTCCGAACTGTCTAATAAAGCGGAAAAAAGAAAAAAATAATCAAGAAAAAAAGTGAAATTGCCCTTTAATGGGCAGAGTGAGTCACCAAGGTGAGTGTATGTCTTATTGAGGGTCTGTGATCAGGCAGAAATCCCACCTTTTAGAGGCCTCAGAGAGGTAATTTCATCCGAAACGTCACCTCAAACCACTGCCTCTAACTGACGTACCTTGAGTCTAACTGACAAAATAATTTTATTGTTAGAACCAGAAGAATCTGATGAAGACACAGTGTGAAGATTGTGCCTGTAATGTGAAGAATATGAGAACCAGACTATTTTAAAGGTGTGGTACAGTCTGCCTTTCTCCAGAAATGTCATGTCTCAGTTAGCAAGGCGGCAGTTGGTTGTACACCATTTAGCTGGGAAGCCCAGACCTCCCATTGTGTAGGTCCAATTGCTTCAGTAGACATCTATGCGACCGGCAGACTATGTCCTACATTTTGGTGTAAAAATGATCCACGAAGGGTTTAATTTGTGGGAGTGAGAGGCAGTTATGAGGAAGGTTTTGGTGTATTTTCACAACAGTTCAACACTGTAACAGTTGGTTCCCCCACTCTGCCTCTGAACATTCCGTCCCATCCGGATCCCATTATAAATTTAGAAAGAGGCTGAAAAAAGCCTAAAACTAAAACTGTGTTTGTTCAAAGACAGTTGAAGATTTTAAAAAGTTGAATAGGAATTTAATAGCTGTAATTAATGTGAATTGTTTAACGTTTGAATGGAGTCTCTAGCTGAAAAAATGCGGGAGAAGATAGGTTTCAAAGCAGAGGAAGTTTTAGCGGTTTGGAATGCTGCTCCTATCCGCTTCAATGTTAAAATAATTTGTTAAAAAGCTGAATATTTTAAAAAGTTTAAAAAGGTAGAAAAATTTTAAAAGAGGTCCACACAGGTCCTTAAAGAGCTGAACATTTTGGTATTTGTATGGTTAAAATAGCTGAAGATTTGAAGGAGGTATGAAGGTCCAAAAAACGTACGGAAGAAGTGGAATAATAAAGATTTGGATAACAATAGTGTGAATGCTGGAAGCTCCAGCATTCACACTAATTAACAGGAATTTTGGAAATAAACAGGATTTTACTTAATTTAAGGGTGGCCCTTAAAGACCCTGGCAACCCAAATGCACTAAATCCTTCCAACTATGTTATTTCAGTCCTGGCAAACGTTCTAGAGAAAACAAAACTTTATAAAGTTCTACTTACAAATAAACCTGTTCAAATGTAATGTTTTTTATTTGTATTATTGTGCATGGATGTCTAATGACAAAACATAATGTTTATATGTTTAGATTTATATTTGGATACGAAACAGATCATTATTACCGCCATTTAGTTTTTAAACTATAATTCCCAATTTTGAATATTCCCAAAATTCCCGAGCGAAAGTTCCCGCGAAAAGTTTCCGGAAACTTTCTACCCCTTTGCAACCCTAAGCAGTAAACAGAACAACAGCCAATAAATCACACAGGCAGGCTTGTGGACATTTGTACAAAATAATATTTTTTCGAGAATAACTGTAGCTAAGCTATGTCGGCTAATACTGGCAATATTAACAAATAAAACAATCATAAAAGCATGTTTGGGTCCGTTCCTCATGTGTGAGGACTACATGACACAATTGCAGTTGTCAGAACTTCTCTACACCAATATCACCAGACAGCTTTCTGAACACTGTGCTGTGCTGATTATGTGTTTATATGGCTGTGACATAACTCTGGGAATGACAGTTCATATTGACGTATGAGAAGATAGGCGATCAGAGGGAAGAGAAATTGTGATCACTGTATTGTTGCCATCTAATAAGGAGACAGTGAAAATCTCTGCAGAAACACATTACCCAGGCTTTGAGAAAATAGAACAATTCACTTGCTTACTAATTCATTTTCATTCTTCAGCCATTTACTTTATGTAATATAGTTCTGATTGTCTGATATAAAGCATCTTTTGACAAGCCAACATTAATGTTTCCTTTACCAAAATAGGCATTCAACATTCACATACACTCTCTACATATAGTAGATGGATTCTGCTTCCCACAGAATGCTGCCAACTAACATGCCAATACTGTGGAGAGACAATATGGTGTAGGTTGTACATATGGATACAAACAAACACTAACATATGGGTGTATGTGTGTGAAAGAAAAAGCAGGATACGCTTTCTTCAACTTATGCATATGTAGAGGGAAACAATGAAGCTGCTTCAACCATTCTCATTTTGCTGACGGTGCCTCATTCTGAGTGAGGCACAGGCACAAGTTCACATGCCTTTCTCTTTGCCTTATCTTCACAAGGTTTAACACCTCAGTCCCTTGTCACATTCCTGAGCATATCCAGATAAGTCCCTGGCATTTCACACATGCAATGAACTGATTTATAATGCAACTATACCACCAGAGCTATGCACGCCACACCATGCGATATAACAGGAGGGGTGGACCATAAAAAACATTCCAAATACTAAACTGAAACCCCATTTCCTCGAGATCTTTAGACAAACCATTTAATTGACAAAACTGTGGCTTTATCATCCAAAACATGCCTGGCTATTAGAATTAGGTAGAAGTGGAAATATGTTTGGTTCCCCTTAACAATAGTGATGCAAATGCTCGGAAACACAACACATCTCACTGTAGACTTTTGTGATGTGATTCCAAAAAGGAAAAAGGACGGAGTTGACAGTTGCCCTGATGAAGATAAGGGGTTTTAGAGATGGGGTTGTAGGAGAATTAGTAAAATTCACACAATACACCGAAAAGCCAAAGTCCATATAAAATATGGATAAAATACCATCAGATCCTAATCAGTTAGTCAACGGCTACATTACGGCTTTCAGACTGACAGCAAGGGGGAAAACGAATGTGAACCAAAGTATGTGATCTGGCACACACAATGCAGAAAAATAAACTAGGGAATTTTAAAGCCCTTTAGAAATGAATACAAGTCACCAATATGAAGACTGAAAACATCAAATCAATCAATACATTTTATTTCAGAGGAAGCTTAAAAAATAGGAAGAATTTTCAATCAACATCCTTACAAGTATTTTATTTGTGTTGAAATTAATTCCGCTGATTCTATTTAAATTTTTCTACACAATTTATACAAAAAGGAAATTAAACAACATTATGCCCCTTTGTGGAGTCATTCCTGCAACCAAATAAGCTCAACTGCTAGTTATAGGTAAACGTATTGTGTTATTTGCCCAATGTATTTCACAGGCCAAGGCTAATGAAGACCCCGAGATGGGTGACAAAAGAAGGCAGACGCGGCATCGCTTCTATTTTTGAAGCCTTTGTGGGACTGAATGGTAAAGACTGGCTAAATGGAAACACTTTCAATTATTACTGAGAGGCCAGATCGACTTGCACTGCGTGACGTGGGCTGTTCTTTCTACAAAGAACCTTGAACAGAGAAACAGCCAGTCAACCTGAACGCCTCATCGCACAGAATAAAGATGAAACATGAAAGAAATGGCATGATCCACTTGTGGAATATGAATGAGTCTCTCCAGTTGTTTCAACGAGAGATTCTGAGTTCTCGTGCTTCTGTGATTCCCCCGGTCGGGTCCAGTTACATGTAGCCGATACCGCTCCTTGATTGGTCACAGTTTGTTTACTGAATCATTAAAGATGCAGACCTCTTCATACATCACCTTAACCTATGCTAGGAAGCATTGACAGCTTCTCTGCTCCTAGTCGACACTTGCAAAAATACAGACAAATAAATGGTTCATCACACAACTCTATTTGCTCCATTATTTATAATCATTGACAGCATTAAAGACAAATACTGTACTGGCTGCTTATATTTAAAATCATTGGAAAACATATTTTCAGCTCAATCAATTTTCAATTCTCTCCACTCATTGTGTAAACACATTAAAATAGTGTTGAGGGGAAAATGTCGACTTCCTAATTCAGCTGGATGGAAATAGACTAAGGCCTGCAGAGTGTATACATGTGCTTGACTGTGTGCTTCTTACACAGGGGTCAAGACAAATGATATCCACCACCAAACGGCCAAAAACAAAGGATGAGCACGGTGAACAAAGAATGCTGACTTGGCACTATGCTATCAGTTGGCCTGAAAGACAAGCACTTGCAACAGGAAACAGAGCTACACGGTGTCCAGTTTCCTGCCAACATTAGAAGGGGGGAGGAGGGAAATCAATCTCTTCTTTTAGTTCTGCTTTTTATATGATCCAAGTGCTATTAAATATAACCACAGCACCTACAGTATGCTTGTGTTATGTGTGTCGTGTTTGTTTACAGAGCTGCGGTAGGTAAAAGGTGCACTATGTAACTTTTGGTGTCAGAGAAGTGAACATTTTGTAAGGTATATTCTCATAACTTTCCTGACAGGAAAATTGTATTCCCATGGAACACTGTTTGAAGTAAAAGCTACCTTAAAAGTGACTGTTTCGCTGTTGTTTACAGCAGTGGGTCCTCCTCACAAGTGGTAATAAATATCATCAAATCAGTAAGTCACCAGATACATTACAGCTTATGACCAGTGAATATTTTGTAAGGTATATTCTCATAACTAAATAAAAACAATCACAGTATGTGATCTGAGGTTTTTTGTAAACAAACATATTCTAGTTAGGTTTGGTTGCAGGTGCCTCAAAATAATTCCGTTTTGATTTATGAAGATATAATTATTCAATACTAAGAATTAGATGAAAAATAAATTGGTTTTTTGAACTAACTGCAAGCTCTTGCAAATATATACACATTCCTTCTCCCCAGAAACGGCATAGTGCACCTTCTTCCGAGTGACATGAGTCTAGTGTCCGTGTCCAAGGTTTTATGCTAGTTTGCAGTATGGTATGCAGGCATAAATAAACAGTCCAATCTAGTGTCTGCCTGCATGTGAGGCGAGTGCACACATGGGTATGTGCTGTGTGTCTGAGTTTGTTGCAGCAACATAGCCTCTGTGTCCTGCCTAAATACGGAGTGGAGGAGATAAAGGGGAAGGTCGGGACAAATTGCTGATGGTGTGTTAGGCTGTAATACTTATCCTGGCATGTGCCTCTTACCAGGAAAAAAAGCACTGGAATATTCTTTGGTTTGAAGTTTCGTGTGATTGTTTCTGTAAGAGAGTTAAGCTACTGCTAATGTGTTAAAGGTGCTACAAATGCCAGCTGTAGTTCCTGGCTGAGTATACCCATGACAAAGGCATTATGAAAAACTATATATAAATAGCATTATTTTCATTGATGGTCTCGTTTGCTGTGACATGTAATTAATGATCATCAGAGGAAAGATGTTACTGTATCAGAAATATTTAAAAGTTCCCGGTAGCACCTTTAAACATGATATAATATAAATTAAACTGAAATGTCCTTCCTGTACAGAGAACTTGCAAGATATATAGTATATACAGTATACTGCACTTAACAACTGCCAGGGTTATGGTTCTATATTAAAGCCATGTGCATGAAAACAAATTCGATATTCATAAAAAAAATCTGATTAACTGATTAAAAATTATGTGCAGCAGGACACAGCAGATGACAGACTGGAAACATGATGACTGAAATGTCAAAGGAACCTCGTTGTGGAAAGCCCAAGGTTATAGAATGAGGGATAAGCCAGCAAGGACATATTTGGTCATAGATAATTGTTCTTTGTAAATCGACGTCAACAGAGAGGGTATTAGATTGGTGTATCTAGAGAACATGAGATGTAAGAGCACAACGGATGCCAAAAACATACATGGCTACGGGTTTTTTTGTTAACGGTAACAGTAACGGTGTCAATTTGAAATTGTTCAACTTCCCCACACAGCCATCTTGTTATTCAGAGCTGTGGAGAGTCTTCATGACATTCATGTAACAGTTACTATGAAAGCAATACAATTTAGCAACCACAAAAAATCAATGAGAGGAATGTCATATTTTAATGTTTTAGTGGCAGGACATCGTTTAATCTGATGGAAATTAAACTTTGAAAAAAACAACGCTATTAAAAAGCTGATCATCCCCAGGAGAGCGGTAGTTATCATGGAAAACGACCTTGACAAGATACAATTACACAGGGAATGAGATGATCATGTCTCATTGACTGCAAACACATGTGAGTGTACTGATTACAAGTATCTTGTGAAGGAATCAGTGACACCAGTGACAGCCTCCATTCTATTTTCTACTGCTTTGCTTTGACAATTCCATGAACATGTTGGCAAACCATCAACAGACACAATGGCCCTCATTTATCAATCTTGCGTAGACCAGAAAAATGGGTGTACGTACATTTCCACGCAAATCTCGGCATTTATCAATATGGACGTGAGCTCGTGTACGCAATTTTGTAAACAGCATGGACTCGCAGTGCAGGCTGTGCCGGGTAGCCGATGACTTTGTTGGACAATTATAGAAGATAATACAAATGCAGTGTTTGCTCAGACCGAAATAAAGATATTAATCACTTAAAATTGTGCAGCTTATGGTGCGCAACTGAGTAGGAGCACTGATTCAATAGTGCACACACCGGCCACTTAGGAGCGCTGCATGGGACTGCGTAAGGGCAGTTATCTTCGACTGGTGCTGCTGGGGGGACACTGAGGCATGGGGGCTGCATTCATTCAAAATGTTAGCCACAGTATTAAATATGTAGTAGGCCTACACTGCTCTTTGTGATAAAAAAATACACGGCACAACATTCAGCTTAACATTTTATTTATTTGCACTTTTTAGATGTTAGTTCCTCTTTTTATGTGTTATTGATCGCTTAAGCGAGCGATTTATTTCCACCGTTAACCGGCACGTTTTTCCGACCTGCTGGTGGAGCAGGACTGTGGGCGCTCTCACAGCTGATCGTTGCCGGGTCGGCTTGTGCAGCTGACCGCCGGGCTGACCACTCCTGCTGTCATACAGTAAAACGCAAAATGTGTTATTTTTAGTTTTTACAACCCTTTTGAGTAGTGCTATCTAAAAGGGCCAATACATTCTAATCATTCAAATCTCTGCAGACCTGTATTTATTTCATGGGGACCATTACCGGACAGTTGGTGCGTCTGTTTCTCCTCTCACTTAGGCTATATTATGCCCGCACCCTCAGTTGGTTGCATTTCAGAACAGCAACACGCTTTTTTTAGTGGCGATGTTTGAGTCAGACCACTTTTTATTCATCTATGTAAAGAAATGGCGACACATAATTGTACATGCTGTTTTATAGCATTTGAGCGATAGTAGCCTACTGATGTAAACCTAAAATGCAAAATCCTCAGCTGGAGATCGTTTTGTCAACACCAACGCTGTTGACCGCAGCAGTTATTTCCTTCCTAAATGCTGCCTTCTGTCGTTCTTTGATGCCGCTTGTAATGCTCCGAAATGAAACTCTTTTTTTTCTACTTTCGCTGTTATTCTGTCAATTTCTACTTCAGATAAATTCCTCTTCTGTGCCGTAATTCGCATATCCATGTCGTAAAACCTCTGGACGAGGCCTCTAAACTGAGAAAATATAGGGGCGTGGTACGATCGTTTTCAGCCGCCGCATTTATCAATAATGGCCTGGCGTACGCTGAGATTGGCGAGATACGACTGTTTGATAAATACCACGCGACACCTGGCGTAGGGAGGTATTTGCGCCAGAATCTGCACCAGTTTCCACGCAAAATTGATAAATGAGGGCCAATGTGTTTTGTTTTGTTCTTTATAATCAAAGACGGTCAGATGTTGGACCCCTCTCACCTTGGTGGTGTCATCATGGGAACGTTGATAGCGTTTCCAGCGGCAACCATAGACACCAGTGATACATGACAGACACAGCTGGCGCTCATAGACCTGGAGGGGTTGGTGTTTCACCATGCTCCTTCAGTCAGTCCTGCTTCCAGAGATCAAACATCCCACTCTCTACCAAGTATCCTGGAAGAAAGAAAAAAAACATGTGGAATATTATGCATTTATGTATATGCAAACAGCATGATTGAAGAATAGACCAAAAAAAACATATTGAACAGTCCAGGGAACAAACCATTTCTAGATGAATGTGCCTGGCTCTTACGATAAAAAACTGTCATTAAAAGCACCCCAGGATCTACAAACCCCCAGATTTAGATTAAGACCTTGTTCCCAGGCTACTGTTTCCAATGACAACTGAAACCGCTTGGAGCTTTCACCATGTATGATCAAGGAAAATAAATTAAATTAAATTAAATAGAAAAGGGCTTGGTGACCCAACCATCTATTGAACAAAGCATTAAAATTACAGTGACAATGAATATATCCCACACAGTCACTACTTATCTGGGCCAAAAAGCAGCATGTAGCCCCCCCCCCCATCCCTCCGTCTTACATCAGCCCCAGGAAAAAGGCCAGGCAAATAAAAAGCCACTTGTGTAACAAGGATGAAACGCAACATTGACATGTGATCAAAAATCCTTCAACTTGCAGTATAAACTCAATGCATAATGCTTTAAACAATATGGAACTTAAGCCTGCAAGCTGAACAGCATAATCACAGGGCCTTACAAACTGGTCTCCTATTTTTTCTAGATCTCCCTAAAAAAACTTGAGGGTTTTTGCATCATTTAATGCTTTATCTGATTTTTTTAGGCTGACAAGAGGGTCAGCATCCGAAGGCATCCCACACCGGTGCTTGTTCCAACGCCTCCTCTCAATGTGGAGGAGCGGAAGATACTTTTTAGAAGAAACCCAGCAGCACACCGTTCATGCTTGTCCAATGCTGTAGTATTAACCAGTGATAATTCAGTCCTCCCACTGAGGTGCTGCCGATTCAGCACCAAGACTCTGCTATCAGCTATACAGGAGTGCTGACTCTTAACACAAGTTTACCCCTCTTCTCCAGGGACATGACAGAGCTTGTTGGGCTGCTACTTATGCTGCAAAACACACACCTCACTGTAATCTGGGGTTTCAAGTGAATAGTATTGTCATCAAGGCATAAACCGTTTATAATCAATGTCATCCCTGCTGATTAAGAGTCAAACAGACACCATTAAAATGTATGCAAACATAAAACACAGCATTTTAACTGGTGACATTCATTGCCCTATATGCAGTTTGTGAAGCAAAGCTAGCACACATCTGATGTTTTAGAGCATTCCTGCCTGTTAAGTTAACTACACTCTTCCAATTGCACTCTTCCTATTGCAATCAGGCTAGCTGTCTCAGGCCCTGGGCAGTTGCTCATTAGCATCTGAAGTAGTGGCCATGTTTCCTGTTATTAGTAAAACTGCTGTAAGGAGGGTGTGCCTGACCTGTGGGTATAATGATCCTGGCCCACCCCTAGCAGGACCACAGCAGCCTCAGCTGACCGTGGACAGAATGCACAATGCCTCAAAAATGAGAAATGCCACAAACAGTATCTGTAAGTACACAACAGAGAAAACAACATGTGCCCTAAGTATTCACTCAATAATCAAAAGTGTTTAATGAAGCAAATGTAATTATACACAACTATACCCTCAAATGGAAAACAAAGTAAAGCGCCCCATCTACATTCTCAGAATTTGAGAATGTTTTTCTTTCCAGCAATTTAGTCTGAGTTTGGATGATATCAGCTCAATAGAAGGAATAACATCAGACTTGATTATTTAAATGCTGCGTTTAAGGCTGAAGAAGCATACTTTTGGGAGAACCCTTTTATTCAAAACATTTCAAGTACAGTAGACAAATATCCTGTATGTTTTGAGTGGTTGCAATAATCATCAACCCCAAGCATGGCTAATGATGTGCTTGATCCACTGACCGTAAAAGTACGACCTCTGTCAAAAAAACAAACAGGCACTGACTGGGTGGATCACTTCAGTGATGCCCTTTTCCTTCTATTACAGGCCAAACACATTATGAGCCAGTGTGCGTTTTCAATAATGAACTGATCTTATTTGGAGTCTGCCCCACAGTATTGCTGCCCAACATCCAGCTGGAGTAGATACACTGCAGTTTGAGGGGATTTAGTCCTTAATCAGATCATGGACTGCTTGACAACTGACATGGCAATTATGCATGTCTGATATCTTTGCTGAAATAATCAGGTCCATCGGATGGATGGAGATAACAGCTTTGCGAGAACAGGATTTTTTAGTCTGTTTAAGGGATGACATTTTCTGAAAAGATGGAGAGCGGCCCAGGCTCAAGGGGATGGTGTTGGCAGCCGCTCTGTCAGGAGGATCAAGTAGTTAAAGCGGCAACGAGTAACATTTAAATATCTTTTAAACAGCCTCATGTTTCCTCTCATAATCATAAATTACCTTTAACAGCAAACGAGACCATCTGTGCAAAGAAAGACGTTTTTATATAGTTTTTATTACTGCATTTGATCTGGTCGTACACCCAGTCCGATTTTCGGTTCACGCGTGCATGCTCTATGGTCACATATCCGTATTGGTCGCAGATTTCAGTGTGGCGCAGGAACGCGATTTGAGAAGCCTATCACTCCAGGTGAGGGAAGGGGATAGGGAGACCAGATCCCAATTCACCAGATGTGGGACAAAGACTACGTTTGTGCGGGACAATGCGGGACAAAGTGCCGTTTTTTTAGCAAAATAAACTTGTGTCACCACCGGTAATGCCAGAGACACAGCTTTCTATATTAAAAAAACACTATCTTTAGATCAGCGCGCAGCAGTTAAGTTAGCTACTGTTAAACAAATAGAGCATTAAGGCTGCGGCTTCACATTAAAAGCATTTCACTGGCTTCACAATAGCATTTCACTTGACAAACGTGAGTTGGCTTTTATTTTGAAGTAACAGGAAATTAACGCTGTAGCACTGCAGGCAGCACCTTCACAGAGCCCAGCAGCCCGATACACACACACACAGACAAACACACACACACAGACAGACAAACGGAGACTGCTGTCTCCTCACAGCTATCGGATAAATGCCAGATTATAAAACAAGCATTTAAAAAGGGGGGCTCACTTTCAATAACAATGCGGGACAACGTCTCAATTTGCGGGACGTGTTCAAAGTAATGGAAATGCGATCTGGTCACCCTAGAAGGGGAGCGGGAGCCTTGTTTGAGACAGTTATTTGTCGTCATAATGACTGATAACAGGGCTGAACCATCAAAAAAAAAAAAGAAAATGCAATGAAGAAAAGCTAAAAGGGAGAGTGATAGGCGGGCGGGAGGGCGTTGCCAAGCAACGTATACACAATTTCACGGAGTGATTGAACCTAGACTGCAGTGTTTACTCCTAAATGAATGATGGTAGCCTACTAAAACAAAGTTTACTTTGCCTCACCAGCATCATCAGATGACCATTATTCATCTGAAATAGTCATTATTTACAACAACATAAACACATTACCTCATCGTGATCCATAACTAACAGCTCCGTGAGAGGTGACAATGGATCAACTCATTGCAATCAGGTGTAGTTGATGCTGTGTCACTAACCACTCTCACCGAGCCGAAAAGAGTCCGGTGCCCTCACACTTTCAACACACAGACACGCACTATATTGCTTCCTGATTATTTGAATCTTACACGCTCTGCACGAGCTAGAAAACTGTTTCACGACAGCTGGCGTCGTAAAAATACTACCGCTTTTGTTCAAAGGTGTCGCCAACGTGCCGACTTACTCGTTGTAGCTTTAAATAAACGTATCATCTTGGTGCCAACAAGAAGTGAAACATTTCCACTGGTCTGACCCATTTCTTTGACAAAAAAAAACTTTAAAATTCATATAATTAAAATCACATGGAATTAATTTGCCATGGATATGGAAAGCACACAGATGATGTATCAATATGCTTGTATATTTTTTGACACTTCAGATTTCCTTCACCCCGCACGGACTTATCTATTTGTCCTGAAGTGCACTGCACAAAATGTGAGTCTAGCGCTACTTTCAGATAAAACGTTTTAGCCCAGTTATTCATAAGATATCAACATTGTTTACATTTCAATTCATTGAGCATATGACGACTCAATTATCTTTGGAGAACACTGAGACATAATTAAAAAAAATATTATAATAAAAAAGCTGCGGACAAAATAACATGAATTATGGATAAAACCTGTTCAATGCACACAAATACCTTCATATCCTTTAACAAATTTAGACATATCTTAAATCTGCCGAACTCTACCTGCAACTGTTTTAATAAGGCTATATTGTACTTTGACTTATGTCATTTTAATTGCAGGCATTCTACATCACTGTCTAAATGTTTCAATTATTTTTTTCTTTTTCAGCTTGTTGTGTATTTGCATTGTATATTGTGTATGTATTGTTGTTTTTTGCTGTGCATTTTTTTGGCTCGACATCATTGCAAATGAGGTCCCCCCTCAATTGATGTCTTGAGTCTAAATACAATCAAAATAAAAGAAAGAAAAAAAGTTAATTGGCATTTTAATTTTATTAAATTATTTGATATTAATACTATCTCTTTAGCGCTGGTTGAGCCGTATCACCAACTCCTTAAATAATGGGAAGCCAAATATGGACGTGCCTAGGCACGCAAAAAACATTCCTGCAGCTGACACACAGTAAAGCTTAAAAAAGGTGGGATCATCATTGCAAAGTAACAACCACTTTCGGCACAGTCATGTTGTCACTTGTTTACAAATAATGTTCAAACCTGTATGTATCCACAGAAATGTTGCCATAGCAAAGTGCTTCCTTTGGTTTATGTCACAGCATGTTTACCATTCATGCCAGTGCTGCAGCCACGACTTGTATCCTCTAAGTTAGAAATATCTCGCACATCGCTGTTACTTCAACTGAGCTGAACATCAAACAGCCCCTTAATTACAACCATTTGATGTGGGCCATTATCATAATTAGGCCAAGCAGTATTAAGGTCCCAGATTAGTCCCCTTGAAATGGGAAGCTCATCCATTTTTTACCACATTGTTAATATGCCTCAATCCTTCTGTAGGCTTTATAAAGACAGTAAATTAATCCTTTTATCAGCATGATATGTTACTAGAACTCATCAGCTAAATATTCGGTGGAGAGGCGAATCAATACTTAAGGAATTCCAAAATCTATGTCACACAGCATGAATAGTAATGTTATACCTCATAATAACTGACCATGGTGACCCAAAATTTAAATCAGACACTGTACTGTTCTTAGGTTTAGTTTTGCATTTCAATTTGGCACTATTCGTAAAATATTTTGTTCATAAGTAATTTCTCTTGTTTTTTTAATGTTTTTTTGTGTTGTTCTGGTGAGATGAGCCTGATCTTGCAAGCTTCACATTTGGCATTTTGATTGATTGAACACTCGCATCTAAAAGAGAAATTGTTTTTTAAGGCTGGTCACCATCATATTACCATCATATTTTGCCAACATGGATGTGACACACTCAGACCGCAGAAGTGTTGCCAGCATGTGGGCTGCTATGCCACAGGCACTTAACTGTGTCACAGACTAAACAATTAAGCCACAAAACATGAAATTACTATGCATTCAATCAGAAGAGGCCACCTTCCTAATGCTAAATTTCACATCAAATCAAAAGCACATCTAATTTGCCAAGATAAAAAAAAAGAATCCGATCCTGTTAGCTACATTCAACAAGCGATGAAAACTTTCCACCACAGGAGAAGCAGCTTGTCTAACCTTTTAAGTGTCTGTTACAAGTTGTCTGACTGAGAAGATAAAGATATGAGGAGGAGTATACAAGAAAAAACTAAAAAACTAAACGGCTGTTGCCATCTCCTTTTCTGCTGCCTCATTTCCTCCAATCAAAAGGCACAGCAAGGGAAAACAGTCTGCAGGGGAGGAAATGCTTCAGCAGTTTCTCTGGAGAAAACAACTGTCTTCTTCTGACCAAGGAACTGAGGAAAATGCCAAGCTGTAGAGAACTATAAGGGCGAAGGCCAACCCACTGATGAAAAAAAAGGAAAAAAAAATCCTGAAAGAAGTATACTTCACACAAAAGGGAGAACGTGCAGCATCTTAACTTAACTTTGCAATTGCATTCGAAACACCAATGTAATGCAGATAGTCAGTGGATATAATCATTTCAGTAATACCTGTTCAAATGTGATCTCGTATTAAGGTTTGCATTTAATTCTTATTCTGTGAAGGTGAGATTTTGAGGTATTTATCTAATCGTACTTAACCTAAATGTATAAACATCCTACAGGAACTTTTAAAAGGTATATGAAACAGTCTTATATTCCCTCTAATGAACATAAATGACCTGTAACAGCAAATGAGACCATGAGTGAGTACAACGCTATTTTCGTATAGTAATTTCTATTAATGCGTTTGATCTGTTAAGATGTATCTCTGGAACTTAGACAAAATTATGTACTGCATGCATACCTGAACATCCTGGGTTTACAATTTTTCACAAAAGCAAAATGAGATGCGAGCGGTCATAGATACCAAGACCGGGTCTATCTTTAGATAAACATTTTATTTCTACAAAACGCAAATAAATAGCCACATTACACCAAGGAATCTATTTAGTCCTGTGCTAATGGGCCTTCATTTAATCTAATGTTGGAATGATCTGAATCTGGATCGCTAAATATGTGCAATGGATTATACAAAGTCATTACATCAGAGCTGTACAGAGTATAGCCAGTATTAGCATCATTTTCAAATTAAGTCCTGAACGATCTGGTAGCTCGATGCTGCTCACCTCTTGCAATGCACTGTAGGAACGACTGGCACAAGACTCCAGTGTGTGGTTGGTCTGCAACTAACGACTATTTTGATAGTTGATTAATCTACAGATTAATGATCACGGCAAGATGTTTTTCAAAAGAAAACTCACATTTCCCAACAATGTTTAGCATCAAAGCTCTTCCAACTATTTTATTTAACATTCTCCTCTGGCGTGTCGGATCAGACAATTCAGTTACTCCTTGCCATCAGTATATGATGTAAAGATCACATGACACTTAACCCAGTTAGCAAAATAAAAGCAACCCATTTATAAAACGTATGAAAACTATCTAGCCCTTCCGGATAAGGTTGTAAGCTCATAAGGAGCACACAATGTACTTTTGTGGATCTGAAGTGATTGCATTTCATGTATTAACAATGCAGTGAGATTTAAATTGAGCTATTTAAAATTATTACTGCAGTTTCAGGGCGGTACGCTTATTTTTTAAAGTGGTAGCATTGGTGCTATCAAGCAAAAAAATTCAGTAGCACAAAAATAAATTTGATAGCACACAAAGTATGATCGAAAACTTGCATGACCCTAACCCTTGCATTTAGCTCTAATTATCTTTGAGCATGTCGTCTTGGTTTTATTTGAGATTCTCAATTAATATGATATCCTAGTGTGCAGTAATAATTGTAGAAAAATTAATAGGGGTGCACTGTTTGCAATTTAGACAAAAGAGTCTAACCTGCCAATGGCAATTTTTTTGCTGATTCAGAATTATTTCCCCCCCATAGAACTATAAAAATAATGTCTATACCTATATATTTTTTATAAACATATCATTATTATATTAGGCTAATAATAACAAACATTTTTAGAACATTTCATTCTTTTAATGAAAACCATACTTTAAAACATTGAACATATAGCCTATTAAATAAATTAGTAAACATAGTTATACAATATAGGCCAAGTTAAATAGGTTGTGTCAATCTTTGTTTAAATCATAGATAGTTACTGCTGTTGACTGCTTTCTTTATAGGTCCATGGTTGACTGCAGGGCTGTGAAGCGCTAACTTCCTACTTTATTCCTTTTAATTGCTGCCCCTTTTCACCACTTTGTAAATGTTTCAATTGTTTTTTTTTTCTCTTTCTCTTCACTTGTGTATTTGGTGTATTTGCATTGAATATTTTGTATGTATTGTTGTTTTGAATTTGTTTTGACTCAACATCATTGAAAATGAGGGTCACCCCTCAATTGATCTCTCGAGGATAAATAAAAGTTAAATGAAATGAAAAATTAAATGTTCTTACCTGCTTCAAGATAAGAGTCAACTCGCATTTGGCTAGTAACCGACTTCTATTGTGAAGGCGCACAGGAAATGTTCTGTTTGCACACGCACTAGCTTGACTGCGTTTATGTAAAGAGAGCCGTCTCCTTCCTGTTTTAACCGTTGGTGAAGTTAGACCAGGCCCCCAGGATGCTGCCTTCTCCGAGCAGCCAGCATGGACTAGTGGCCAACCCATTGGTACTGCATGCTGTGAATGGGAGCTTATTTTCCTATGAGCCCAGAGGCAGATTTCCCCCGTCCACACAATACAAGCGGCGAACAAGATTGTGTCTCCGCAAATTTTTTCTGGATATCAATCATAGGCTCATACCTATCTTTAGACCATTTACTAATAAAACTGAAGTTTTTTCATTTCAAAACGCCACCTCAAGCGTTTTATTAGCCCAACGGCTTTTAACGGCTTTCAGTTGGTTTTCGAGGGAGGAGGCATGGGTCCATAGTGCCGCTACGTCATACGAAAAGGCGTGCCTGGCTCACATGAGAGCAGTATGGCCGCTTCCTTGTTGCTTCTTTGCGCCAATGAGCAGCTTTCATAGGAATGAATGGGCGCCATGTTTCAATACGGTGTCCATTTCTTTATATGTCCATGAGTTAGACGCTATAATCGCCGCACAAGCACAGATCCCGAGCACACATCTTTCACCAGCCAAAGTGGAGGGTAGACTTAATAACTTACTCGCCTAAGACTACATTCACCCGCATTTGGAGAGTGTTAATGTAGAGCCCTCTAAGCAGTATTGTGCATAGCTCCTCTGTGTCTCAAACAGACAGCATCTGCTCATTAGCACTGGTGCGACTGGACTTGTATTCATCATCGCACGTGATCAATTTCAGTAGCAAATGCGATCAAAACTGTCGCACTGTACAGCCCTGAGTTTGTTTATTGTCATTCATGTAAAAAGAAAGCCTCCGCATAAAAAAAAAAATAAAAAAAATAACAATGCTTGGCACATTCCCTTCTCTGGAATGTGACCATAAATATAAATAGTTAAACATAAATTAGCACCAATCATTCTAACCAAACATGACTCCCACGAGTAAGTGCGGTGGAAGGAAAATAAATGATGGCCACAGCTTATAACCCTCCCCCTGCCCCCCCAGCTCCTGTTCATTCCAAGCCCGTCATTGAGTTCCACCACAAACCACTCTCAAACTGTCCAGTCAGCTGTGCCAGTCACTGACAGCTATTGCACATGTAGGAGGAAAGGTGATTTTTCAAAGTGATGAAAACGTCACTTTCCCCAGCCGTAAATCCACAAAGTGAGCAGAAAGCAAAAACTTATTCACTGCCAGCTTAAAGTGTATATTATGCATCAATTCTATCCAGGCATCTGGTGTTAGTATTAACTCCGTGGGAGACAACCCACTGATGGAGGGTGGAATGTTCAATCACAGTCATTGATTGCATTGCTGGGGTCACCAGGAGTGACCATGCACTTACAAATTGGACTGTGTTACAATTTGCATGTCACATTCAAAAAATATTGAAACATAAAAAGGAAGGAATACTGATCAGCTGGCTGCAGATTCCCCCCTCTCGCTCTGTCTCCCCATTTCATCTCTATACTATCAAATAAAGCTTGAAAATGCAAAAAAAAAAAAAAAAAAAACAGTTGTCTTTGATGTTAGGAGAGGTTGATGAAAGGAAAAGGATTGTCAAGCCTTATTTTTCAACACTGGCAAATGGACTTGTATAGCGCTATATCTCAGTTTATCACAGACTCAAAGCGCTTTACATTGGGTTTTTTTGTACACATTCACCCAGTCACACACACATTCATACACCGATAGCAGCAGCTACCACGCAGGGTAGGCTTAGCACTAGGGTACTAAGCTAACTAAGCTAACTATCGGGAGCAATTCGGGGTTCAGTGTCTTGCCCAGGGACACTTCGACATGTGGCGGGGAGACGGGGGATCGAACCTCCGACCCTGCACACCAGAGGCGTGGGCACTGGTTGAAAAGGGGGGAAGGGAAGGAATTCCTGTAACATTTTTTGCAAAGGCATTTCCAGATTCAACCGAGAATGGTTTGCTGGATTTAACAAGTTCAGAACGATTTGCAGTAAAACACTAAGTCAAAGTCAGTAGTAGCAGTGGTCAAAATACACTCATCCAGCAGGAGCAAACCAACTGATTTGCATTTTGCACACACCTTGTTCATTCCTCTGATGCAGATGCAGCAGGTAAACTGGCAGAGCAGGTGGCTGTAGTTGTTGTGTAAAGTGACTCGAAGACATGGGGCAACGTGAGGTGACTACTTGCAAGTCTTCAATGGCAATATTTATTTGAGGTCAGCTTGGTAAACTTCAGAAGGTTCCTTGGCATATTCATAAGCATGAATGCATTTTAATTTATAGACACACAAGGCCTGATGTAGAATAAATATACAATTGTATATGGCTCTCTCTCATGACATCAAGAAGATAAGAGGAATTGGGTAGTCAACACATACTTGTTGAGAGGTGCGGGTGCCAGAACATTCTGTTGACCCAAAGCCTTGTTTCCACTATTTTTGGGACCCTTTCGTTTGGGTACCAACCCCAAAAGGATGGAGCTACACCCTGAAGTTTGTTGATTGGTTGAAGAAAATACATTTTGCTTTAAGCTGTGCGTAGTCACCTCGGAAAGAGTGAAACTAACGGTTTATTGTGTGTTTTTTTTCAACTTCATTGAGTTAATATGCCGCTCTACCAAGTAAGGGTGCAGTCTGCGGTGGAAACGCAAGCCAGATCTAGCGTTACCATGTTGACTCGAACCACTCAGTGGAAATGAGACATTACAGACAAACTGACTTTACCATCTATAGACCCATTTTTAACCAAGTTTCAAACTGTTGCATAAAAATCCTGCCATGTGATAGTCATACTCATTAATCATAAGTGACACAGGGCGACTGAATGCATGTCCGCTAACAACAAGCACGTGAAACCCAAGGACAACTATATTCTTTGGAAGAAAAATTGGCCTGAAGCAACGCTGGACAATGCAGGGAGTATTTTGGGTTGGAAATTTACGAATGTGTAATCATAGAAGGTATTGTGGTGGAGGTAAAGCCCGTCATGGAACAGTGGCGAGGCAACACCAGAAGCCTAAATCAACAGTTGAAAAAGCACCACGTGAGGCGACATGATGAGTGTACAGCCAAATGTCGTGATTTGCATTCTATGACAGATCACACAAATTACCAAAAATATTGAGTAAATATATTCTCTATTCTGCAAATGATCTATCAACACATTACAAAAGGCCCCTGTGTGAACATTTCACAGATAAGGGACAAGCGAGCTGGATGGAGCATAAACAGCAGCTTGCTGATAGAGAGTGACCGGTCCCTTCTTATGTCCCACTGAGCCTGTCAGTCGTCCCAACAACTTACAATATGCAAGGCATACATTAAACATTGGATTTAAAAGACAAACTCCAGGGTAGTGCCACAAGGGGTAAGTGTATGCAGCGCAAAGCCATCTAAGGATGAAAGGAATCATGAATACTCTAACTGAACAGCAGCATAAAGAGACTAATGAGATCATTTGAACACATTGGAGGAGGGGTATGTTAAAAGAATAAAATAATAATCCAGACAATTCTGACACTATCAAACTGAGAGCAAATTAATCTGAAATAATATGGGTCAGAGATAATCTGGGGGAAAATGAATTTAATCATCACAGTCCATCAGTATCTTCAAATTAGAAAACTGACATCAGGAACAGGAAATGCCATTAATCTAACTCGTTTCCAATATTAGAGCACATCAAAATGAAATAAATTACCAGGAGAAGAGAAGGGAATCCACCCACCCCTTTTCATCATAGATGAATGGACAGAGGTGTAAGTGGGTCAAGTGATGTGTAGAGATATTGCTCTCATTTTTCCATTTTGAGATGAAAATAATCTGGGCTCATTACCTGAAGATGGGCTTCACCTCATAGAAGGCTTCTTTGTGGACTGAAGACAAGAGATTTGGTATAGAAGGAAGCTGTTTTGATGCTGCACTGAGAGCGCTTGACAGAGCAGTGTGATAAAGTGCACAATAAAGGCATATTTAGGCACTGGTGTGTGGATGGAGGAGTTGGTAGCCTACTGATTTAGGCGTTTTGGGAAGTGCAATTGCAGTGCATCTCCTCCTGAAGGGATTAACCAATGATGTTACCAATGTAATTAGGTTTCATATACTAGGTGTCAAGGCCAAATGCGGTAATAGTGATAATCCCTAACATGCTTGTGTTTTGGAGTATGCTGCAAGTAAACCACCCAGGCATGCTTTGGTGAAAAAGCCAAACATGCAAACTTTGCAGGCAACTCTGACAGGTTTGATCACAGCACTTCCCTGCTGTGAGGTGACAGTACTAACCTCTGATATACCAGGCCACTGTTTAGGCAGCTGCTGTTGTGTGGGTTCGAATAATTATCACCTTAACGGCTGGATCACATTGACTGCTTAATTGGGGCGGCAGTGGCGAAGTGGGTAGGAAGTTCGCCTCTGGTGTGCAGGGTCGGAGGTTCGATCCCCCGTCTCCCCGCCACATGTCGAAGTGTCCCTGGGCAAGACACTGAACCCCGAATTGCTCCCGATAGTTAGCTTAGTTAGCTTAGCACCCTAGTGCTAAGCCTACCCTGCGTGGTAGCTGCTGCTATCGGTGTATGAATGTGTGTGTGACTGGGTGAATGTGTACAAAAAACAATGTAAAGCGCTTTGAGTCTGTGATAAACGGAGATATAGCGCTATACAAGTCCATTTACCATACCATTTACCAATACTTGCACCAGGATGTCTCATTAACTTACAGCATGTGATTGTGGATGTCTGAAGTGAAAGTGTACAGGCACTAAAGACAGGAGGTGGACTGGACCCCACAGTGAAGAGTGCATACAGGTCCTTCTCAAATAATTAGCATATTGTGATAAAGTTCAATATTTTCTGTAATGTACTGATAAACATGAGACTTTCATATATTTTAGATTCATTACACACAACTGAAGTAGTTCAAGCCTTTTATTGTTTTAATATTGATGATTTTGGCAAAAAAGTAAAGAAAAAACAAAAATCCCTATCTCAAAAAATTAGCATATTTCATCCGACCAATAAAAGAAAAGTGTTTTTAATACAAAAAAGTCAACCTTTAAATAATTATGTTTAGTTATGCACTCAATACTTGGTCGGGAATCCTTTCGCAGAAATGTATGGGCAGAGATTTGTGTCAGTAGAACTTGAATTTGAATTGATCGACTTGAATATGAATTGATCAACCTGCATTTGAATTATTGATACTTGAATTCAAATTTATACACTTGAATATGAATTATCCATTTGAATTTGAATTAATTATACTTG
Organism: Hyperoplus lanceolatus; assembly: GCA_026929865.2. Lineage (NCBI taxonomy): Eukaryota > Metazoa > Chordata > Actinopteri > Uranoscopiformes > Ammodytidae > Hyperoplus > Hyperoplus lanceolatus. Next base: position 22,935,468 of record CM049398.1, read on the forward strand.
AATCTGAATTTTCTCTACTTGAATCTGAATCAGTTAATACAAGTTCAAAATTCAAGTTTTCAAATTCAAGTAGAAAAAATTCAAATTCAAGTAGAAAAAATTCAGATTCGAGTAGAGATGTGAACATCCGGGTTCTTTGAGGAAGAGCAATCGAGTGCAGATCTCTGATCCTAGGCTACAGCGTCCGGCCGGTGACCGTTGAGTCAAATGAGCTAAAATCCAAAATACAATAAACTACTGTTTATTGTATTTAGGATTTTAGCTCATTTGGACGCTGTTTGACCGTCTGTTTTCATTGATATAGCCTATTGGCGATATTATAACTTAATTAATAACTTAACTTTAATTACTGAAACGTGATTAGTGTTCTAAAAGATACTTCGATTATAAAACAAGAGGTCAAAAACACAGACGATGATTAAACAAACTCATTTATGACTTTATATTTCCTGAACGTTAAATAACGGTCACCAGCCAGACGCTGCAGCCTAGGATCAGAGATCTGCACTCGATTGCTCTTCCTCAAAGAACCCGGATGTGCACATCTCTACTTGAATCTGAATTTTTTCTACTTGAATTTGAAAACTTGAATTTTGAACTTGTATTAACTGATTCAGATTCAAGTAGAGAAAATTCAGATTCAAGTATAATTAATTCAAATTCAAATGGATAATTCATATTCAAGTGTATAAATTCGAATTCAAGTATCAATAATTCAAATGCAGGTTGATCAATTCATATTCAAGTCGATCAATTCAAATTCAAGTTCCACTGACACAAATCTCTGCCCATAGAAATGACTGCTTCAATGCGGCGTGGCATGGAGGCAATCAGCCTGTGGCACTGCTGAGGTGTTATGGAGGCCCAGGATGCTTCGATAGCGGCCTTAAGCTCATCCACTGTGCTGGGTCTGGTGTCTCTCAACTTCCTCTTCACAATATCCCAGATTCTCTATGGGGTTCAGGTCAGGAGAGTTGGCAGGCCAATAGAGCACAGTAATACCATGGTCAGTAAACCATTTACCAGTGGTTTTGGCACTGTGAGCAGGTGCCAGGTCTTGTTGAAAAATTCAGTTTAGTTTATTTAGTTTATTTGTTTATAGTTTTGTGGACAGTCCCCTTTGAGAAGGAGCAGCTTTAGCCTATTTGGCTAATTTCCAGCTGTAGTCCCCAAAAATGAAATCTTCATCTCCATAAAGCTTTTCAGCAGATTTTTTTTTTTAACCTTTATTTATACAGGTATATCCCATTGAGTCCGAAGACTCTTTTACAAGGGAGACCTGTTCCCATTTACACGATACCATTCACACACACATTCATACACCGATAGCAGGCTAACTATCGACATTCACACGAGGCAAGATGGGTGAAGTGTCTTGCCCAAGGACACAACAACTATGACACAGGTGGCAGGGCGGGGATCGAACCTCCAACCCTTTAATCATCGGCCGACCCGCTCTACCAACTGAGCCACAGTCGCCCCAGATGGAAGCATGAAGTGCTCCAAAATCTCCTGATAGCTAGCTGCATTGACCCTGCCTTTGATAAAACACAGTGGACCAACACCAGCAGCTGACATGGCACCCCAGACCATCACTGACTGTGGGTACTTGACACTGGACTTCAGGCATTTTGGCATTTCCTTCTCCCCAGTCTTCCTCTAGACTCTGGCACCTTGATTTCCAAATGACATGCAAAATTTGCTTTCATCCGAAAAAAGTACTTTGGACCACTGAGCAACAGTCCAGTGCTGCTTCTCTGTAGCCCTGGTCAGGCGCTTCTGCCGCTGTTTCTGGTTCAAAAGTGGCTTGACCTGGGGAATGCGGCACCTGTAGCCCATTTCCTGCACACGCCTGTGCACGGTGGCTCTGGATGTTTCTACTCCAGACTCAGTCCACTGCTTCCGCAGGTCCCCCAAGGTCTGAAATCGGCCCTTCTCCACAATCCTCCTCAGGGTCCGGTCACCTCTTCTGGTTGTGCAGCGTTTTCTGCCACACTTTTTCCTTCCCACAGACTTCCCACTGAGGTGCCTTGATACAGCACTCTGGGAACAGCCTATACTCTCAGAAAGAAATTTCTGTGTCTTACCCTCTTGCTTGAGGGTATCAATGATGGCCTTCTGGACAGCAGTCAGGTCGGCAGTCTTACCCATGATTGCGGTTTTGAGTAATGAACCAGACTGGGAGTTTTTAAAAGCCTCAGGAATCTTTTGCAGGTGTTTAGAGTTAATTAGTTGATTCAGATGATTAGGTTAAGAGCTTGTTTAGAGTACCTTTTCATGATATGCTTTTGAGATAGGAATTTGGGGTTTTCATGAGCTGTATGCCAAAATCATCAGTATTAAAACAACAAAAGACCTGAAATATTTCAGTTGTTGTGCAATGAATCTAAAATATATGAAAGCTCAATTATTATCATTACATTATGGAAAATAATCAACTTTATCACAATATGCTAATTTTTTGAGAAGGACCTGTTGAGCTAATAGAATGAACTGTATGAGGCAGCCCAGATGAAAACATCAGTGTGGATACCAAATTTCAAAGCAATCCATCCAAAGGTTTTCTAATCATTCAACTTAAACCACAAATTCTTATCTATTAAGTCAGTAGGATTCATCCTCTCTGAAATATGAACTTCTATAAAAAGGCTGCGTAGTGGGATATACATAATGCAGTGTGCCTAACCCAATACTGAAGTGACAATGGAATAATAATAATAATAATAATAATAATAATAATAATAATAATAATAATAATAATAATAATAATAATAATAATAATAATAATAATAATAATAATAATAATAATAATAATAATAATAATACATTCTATTTATGGGCGCCACACCCTTCATGCTGTCCTTGACAGTCATGATCACCACTCAGAATTGGCCCAAAGCACTAACCAAGAAGAAAAACGTTACATTCGTGGAGCGGGAAAATGGTCTAGCAACGTTAGACAATTTAGGGATTATTTCGGGTTTGAGACGGCAAAAGAAGGTATTAAGCAAGGCCTGCGTGGGACAGTCACCACATCATGAGTCAACAATACTAACCCGAATCACCACATGAAAAAGCAGCTATATGAGAAGTGTACGCACAAAAGGTCAAGTGAAAGTGATGATGCTCCAGCCTCATAAACAAAAAAAACTATGTCAGGGTCATTTACGATGAAAACGCGCTCACAAAAGCACTGTGAAGTAACTGACAACACAAAGAACTTGCTTCAGACATGGTGTAATAACACTGTGACACAGTGAATATTGAACTGAAGCTTGATTTTATTTCAATTGTATCCAAAATCAAATCACCATATTTGTCAAAAAGATTGTGATACGATATTGTCCAAAAATTGTATAACCCTCTTAAAATGAGGGTCAATCGAAACATGCTAAGAATGCAATTGCAACTTTATAATAAGAAGTGACTATTTACTACATGGATTGAAATGAAGCAGGTTATGATTTACTTGCTGAAAACCTGCATTTTCTGACATTTATTTCCGGATCTACAAAGACACAATGTACTGTTGGTAAGTTAGAGAGAGAGGGGCAGCCTGGACGAAAGGGATGGGGAATGGGCACTATATGCTTCCTTTGTTAAACCAACTTGATTATCTTGTTGGGATCATAACTATCAATGTGCAACCTCTGGATCCTATCTTCAAACTAATAGGAAAAGGTGTCTATTTAAAAAGAGCCTTATATTATCAATTTAATTCGAATGTAATGTTCCTTCACACTGATAATCAAAGCTTTGATAACAAGGAGAACTAAGCTTTAAGCTCACATGTCCAGCCCACCTGGCATATCAACTGCTATTATTGAAAATCCTGCTTCGGCTTTCCAAGCATATAATTGTTAATTTGCCAGAATGTTCATCAAATGGTCCATGCATTTGGTAATGGAGGAGTGAAATGTAGGCAGTTATTTCTGGATGTTTTTCAGATGATGGCTTTATAAGATGGTCAATATAGTATGTACTGTGCAAAAGTTGTATGCAGGTGTGAAAAATGCTGTAAACTAAGAATGCTTTCAAAAATATAAATAATAATTGTTTATTTTTATCAATTTAAAAAAAAATGCTAAGTGAGAAAACAAAGTAGTTCTACTGGATAAGCAAGGTCTCTCCCAGCAAAAAAAAAATCAAAGCAGACTGGGGTTTCAAGATGTGCTGCTTTTGTGAGGAAGCACAGAGAAACAGGCAACGTTGAGGATCGTATAGATGCAGTGGTTGGCCAAAGAAAATTGAAAAACACATCAAGCTTATTTCCCTTTCGAAATCGGAAGAAGTCCAACAGTGCCATCTGCTCAGAACTGGCAGAAACCAGTGGGGCCAAGGTACACTCATCTACTGTCTGGACACAGTTTTTCAAAAGTGGTCTTCATGGAGGGTTGCAGGCAAAAAGCCATACATCGGAAATGGAAACATGGTCAAACAACTCAACTTTGCACGAAAACATGAGTGAAATTTTAAATATTTGACTGTAGCAGAAGGCAGTTTGTTCGCCTAACACGCCCCACACACATCCTACCTCTACTGCGCGTCTACCTCGCGTCTGCGTCTGACTTTTTGTCACAGACTGTGAAATCAACGTAGAGCGAGCACACATCCAACCTCAGACGCACTGCTGAGGCGCGTCGGAGGCACGTCTGCAGCGACGCTCCCCTTCACCTCAGGAGGCTCGCCTATTTTTTTTCTGAGAGCAGCGCGTCTCTCTCGCGTCTCTGTGCTTTATCTGATAGAGAAATACTCTGCTGACAGTCATACCAGCAGCATTCACTCTAGTTACACGTTTACCCGGTGTGTTTATTTCAAAATAAAACATCCATCAGTCGTATACGTGAATAATCCCTTTATTTCACGATTTAATTGTGCAATCAAAATCCGAGGGATTTAAAACCTCATTTTCATTTAGTTCTGGCATTTCATTTTTGGATAAATGACACATATAGAGATCCAATATAGTGAAGAAATAAAAAAGATCATGATGAGCGCAACAGTTTTCCGTTGCTCTGTGTCTACGGCCTTCTTCTTCCCCGACCACACCCCCCTCTCTCTCTCCCGTATAAATCAGTAAAGTGATTTTTGAAATACTCTGCTGAGAGTCATATTAACTTCATACTGGCAGCTTTCGCTGTAGTTTCACCATTTCCTGGTGTGTCCCCTTCAAAATAAAACATCCAACAAGCGAAAACATGGCAAAAAAAAAGAAAGAAAATGGCAATGGGGCGCACGGATTACTGTCCAGACTCAATATAAATCATATGCATCATAGATGACATGAAATAACTTCATTTTTAATGGGAATTATCTATGAAAACTCTATGTAGAAAGATAGGGCTTTTAGAAGCAGCGCTGCAGCAGCAGCAGCTGCTGAGACGTTGCATGTGTGTCCGAGAAAAGTCCGAGAGAGGCAGCAGTAAGGTAAGGCGAAGCGCTCCAGAGGTAGACGCAGGATGTGTGCAGAGGCCGTAAGGGCTGGAGAGTGGTACAATAATTAGTGTCTGCAGGCAACAGTGAAGCATGGTGGTGGAGGCTCTTGCAAGTTTCTACAAATGGAGTTGACGATTTGGTCAGGATTAATGACCTCAATGCTGAAAACAGTAGATGGATATACCTGGTTGACTGGGTCCCACTGGTTTCTGCCGGTTCTGAGCTGATAGCACAGCTGGATTTAGATTTCTCTAATGTTAATTTACTACACTTTGTTAATTTATTAAAATAAACTATTAAAACTTCTGTTTTTGAAAGCATTCTTAGTTTACAGCATTTATTTACACCTGCCTTACACTTTTGCACAGTACTGTATATATAATGCATTTTTGTTAAAAAGTGTTAAGGCAACAAATACAACCACTAATTATCAGAGCGCATAGTTGAATCTACAGTATTTTATCCACAAAATGCCTGTCACAGAAAGGGGCATGATAATTCACAGTGGCACATTCTGGCAATTCATCACTACAGTTAAGATGCAAGATATACAGGATGTTTCATAGGAGAGAGTGTTAGGGTGATTTCAATTATTCCTTTAGGCGTTCTAAAGTTGTTATCTCTGTACTATTTTGATTACATAAAAATGTGTCTCTTAATGGCACATGCCTGTAGTGCTGGCTGGCAGAACATTTTGCAGCTATACTTTCAAAAACCCTTGAGTGTGCACCTTTAGTTTCCTGTACTTCAACCTGGGGCAACACTTTCTAAATCCATTTGCTATTATAATAATCCAATGTCCCCTGCTGTCTGCTGTGAGGCTTAAGCAGATCTAAAGTATGGCAGAAAGGGTTTTGTCTGGACCCTCCAGGACAGCCCGTCTGTTAGGGTTGAGAGAAAAGTATTATGGGGTTGGTTCCTAATCACAAGTGATACTGTGTACTAGTGCTGATACTGTGGCCTGGAAAGCAAACAGCTGACAAAGACATCCGTGGCATGCAGGGACATGGTGGGAACCATTGTTGTGGGCAAATGGACAACTGACTCAATTGGCTTAGTTCACTCCCAGCTTCTCGGTTTGACCATGTTTCATGGCCAAAAGAGAAAGTGGTTGGACTAGTATGTTTTATCAAGATGCCATCTGTGTGTGTCTGCATGAGGGCTCCTCACCACCATCTGTGTGTTGACATCACACCACGTTCTGGCCTCGACTGTGACTGCTGTCTGAGCCCGGGAGGCAGGCCCAGAAGAGCAGGTGCCACCAAGGTAAAGTTGGCTTTCTTATAGGGAAACTGAGCTTTCTCCTTAAATGAAGTATGGCAACAAAATATGTAGTAGTGAGGGAATGGTAAATACTAACATTTTGGAAAACACTCATCCCATGAAACAACCTGAAAGACCACATTCTTTCTCCAGTTAAGACAATGACATGATAACATTACACACTTCTCACATATAAGAGGTGAGGCAGTGAATATACGAAAATTCTTATTTTCTTTTACTCAAATATGGCCACTTCCGGTTTTAACAGCCATTTTGAATTTTTAAAATGTCAGAAATGGATTTATCATCCTCAATAACCCCCAAAACCACTCCGATATTGTCCATATCGGCAAAGCAGTTGCTGAAATATTATCAATGTAGTAATTATGCTAATTATGCTATGCAACACTAATTGTCCAACATATGCAAGTTAGCATCCGGCAGTTTCTACCTACTGGGGACCCATACTTTACATTTCTAACATAAAACTTTGGGGTACTCAACATGTCTGGGTTCACAATGGGGCCCTATGGGCTGGCAAGTAGACTATTACCTCAGCACATTACAGAAGTAAATGTAGGAACTCTGTGGTGGTGGGTCTCAAGTAGTGGGAATATTGCCAAGAATGAAAGAAAAACAAACAGACTTGTTATCCAATCAAGGAGGTATTCCTGCCTTTTTTCACCAGGGGAGCCGAGCTTTGACAAAATAACCGTGCGTCCACCTCCCAGTTTGTCTGACAGTGGACTTTAAAGAGAGCTCAAGTTGCAAACTTTCTAAAGACAGCGTACCAAAGCATCCAGTGTTCCTATGAGGGTTAAATAGCTATTATTAGCCTGGAACGTTTTACCTGCACAAGTGTATTGAGGCAAATACACTTGGAGAAAAACATGAATATAAGCTCAGCCCCCCTGGCAAAATGTGTTCTTTGATGGCTTGAAACTGTTGACTCAAAGACGCAGACTAAGTGTGTGATATCACATGCAGATAAAGAGCGGAGTTGTCCCCTGGTCTTGTATAACAAGTTATTTTCAACATTGTATCCAATCTTCCATCTCCAACCTACTATATTTATTTCGTATTAATTAAGCTTGTTCTCTTGGACATGGTGAAGCAAAGCTCCATTTTGGGTTTGTCCATCATTGATTGTGTGCTTGGATCTGTTTTTTTTTTTTTAAAGAAGCATTTTCTAGTAATTTACATTTCCACGATTCCTTCCACACATTTACTTCATCAACTCTAAACCAATCACAGAATCAGACCAACTCATAAAACTGTGACATGGATTTGACCCCAAGAGTTGCTATTAAGTGTTCCAATACAGCTCTACTAGCCCCGTCGAAAACGGTAAGGAAGGTAAGGAACGGAAAAGTGGTTGCAGTAGTATGAAAGCAGCGTGACGTCAAGTACTGGGAACATTTTAGTCCTCTTCTGAGTAATGGCTGTCATGTACAAAGCCTTGAACCCATTTTCAAATTCTGAAATTCAGTTGAGTGACGCGCCCCACACACATCCTGCGTCTACCTCTGGAGCGCGTCGCCTTACCTTACTGCTGCCTCTCTCGGACTTTTCTCGGACACACATGCAACGTCTCAGCAGCAGCTGCTGCTGCTGCAGCGCTGCTTCTAAAAGCCCTTACTGATTTATACGGGAGAGAGAGAGGGGGGTGTGGTCGGGGAAGAAGAAGGCCGTAGACACAGAGCAACGGAAAACTGTTGCGCTCATCATGATCTTTTTTATTTCTTCACTATATTGGATCTCTATATGTGTCATTTATCCAAAAATGAAATGCCAGTACTAATTGAAAATTAGGTTTTAAATCCCTCCGATTTTGATTGCACAATTAAATCGTGAAATAAAGGGATTATTCGCGTATACGACTGATGGATGTTTTATTTTGAAATAAACACACCGGGTAAACGTGTAACTAGAGTGAATGCTGCTGGTATGACTGTCAGCAGAGTATTTCTCTATCAGTTAAAGCACAGAGACGCGAGAGAGACGCGCTGCTCTCAGAAAAAAAATAGGCGAGCCTCCTGAGGTGAAGGGGAGCGTCGCTGCAGACGTGCCACCGACGTGCCTCAGCAGTGCGTCTGAGGTTGGATGTGTGCTCGCTCTACGTTCATTTCACAGTCTGTGACAGAAAGTCAGACGCAGACGCGAGGTAGACGCGCAGTAGAGGTAGGATGTGTGTGGGGCGCGTAAGCCATGACTGTTGCATTAAACATTTGCTTTTGCTTCACAGAGTGGAACTACAATGGAAATCTGTTTTTTAATGTGGCTGCTACAAATGAATAGCGAACACTTTCAGAAGCGTGCCAGCTCTTCTTGGAGGTCCATTATCTTTGCTGGGGATAGGCACAGCAGATGAGTTCATGTGTGTGTGTGTGAGTGAGTGAGTGAGTGAGTGAGTGAGTGAGTGAGTGAGAGATGGCTGGACCTCACCGCTTCAGGGAGGCCAATAATAACAACAACAGATATGTTTTGTACCCAAAGTCCATCTAGCTGAATCTGCAAAGCTTTGACAGATGTGTTTTGTGAAATTAACAAATATTTTACTCGTACAGTGCATCTTCTGTAGGATGAGTGTTTCTTTTAGATTGCTATTTAAGGATGCAGTATATCACACAGTGGCAGTTATATAAGCAAGGCAAAGTGGAATGAATGGAACACAGAATCAATACAAATGGACAATAGGGTCAGCTATTGTATGAAACTCTGCATGGCATGCAACTACTTTCTAATCAGCAGCACTGTATACTGTATGCAATTTAAGAGGTAGAAAGAAGAAATGGTTTGAAAGCTCTACAATGTATTCACACATTTGTGTGTGTGAAAAAGAGTTGCGAACCAATAAGTGGACTACTGCTATGTCTTCACAGTACACTGCATTCCTATCTACTGACCTATTATATCTCCCTCCATTCTCCCTTTAGTCTCCTCTAATAACATTTTCAAGGGTGAATTTTAAAGCACTTTTCAAACAGGGCCAACTAGCGATTCCAGCATGGCTGCACAATACCTTACCCATATCCCGGTCCAATCCAAATAAAATTTGAGGTATGTAAACATATATACTATGTCAGTATTTATTTTCCATCCAACCTCAAAATGTCCACCTTTGTATAATTTTCTCAAAGTCCCGCAGCTGAAAGTGGAGCCATCAGAACGTCAGGAGAAGTAATGTTGACTTTCTCACATGGCACACAATATGAGTTACAAATGTCATGACCTGAAAACATTTTCATGGAGATGGCCGCCCCTCAGGACATGCAGAAGCACATACTAAGCTGTACTGTGCAAGCCAAAAAGAAGTGAAAAAACTCAGTATTCAGCACTATCCATTCCAAGAACCTGCGACCCATTTATAGATGCTGCAATAAAAAAGGCATTCAAAAAAAGAAACTAGCCTTGCATATTCAGTTTTATTGTCTTGACTCATCCCGAGTCATCCCTCTTTTGAAAGTCTGACCAAACAGGTTATAATCCCTTAAAAACTAAGTATTTACATGCCTAGAGGATGTTAATAATGCCATTTGTCAACTCTGGAAGCCTTACCAAAAACAAATAAGTGTTAGCTGTTTTTAACTGGAGGTGGAGCAGTGACAGATGGGGAAGTGTTAACACAGTCAAGACGGATCTCACAGTTAGAGACCATGCACCAAATGGATCCTCTTAAATGGACAATGTTTTGAGATGATTTAACCCCGTATACTAGATTCAATTCTGGAGAATCATTTTGGTCAAAATCACTTTGTCAAAATCAGTGAATATTTCCTTATTTTCCGATTTGCTACCTGTACTGTGTGTGCAGTGTGCACTGAAAAAAAAAATCTTAATATACAGCATAGGGTCTGTAAACTGGCTTGTTGCTAGCTACTGTGCCCCCCTACTCTTTGTTTATATAACCGTTTACAGAGCTTAGGCTGTGCATTTACACCACAACAGATTTTTTTTCAGCGTAGCTGATTTTGACAAAGTTATTTTGACAACATTGTCCAGAATCTCTGACTCCACATTTAACTCCTGCAGATAGAATCACACCAGCCTATACAGTACATGAAATAAGTCATCAGATCTTGACAATTATTTCTTGGAATACCAACATAGCAGTAATACACATTTTCTAGTAATATACTACTAGCCTATATAATACTCAAGAAAAAAATAACGGCATAGATTGTGCAAGTAACTGACAAGAGTGCTATGCTTGATTAAACAAAGGCTGCAATACGGAAGGGGAAATCTACCTTAAGCCTCTGAGGCTTTACTTGCATTGATTATGCCGTCTTTACCTGTATGCATTATTTTGAATTTGCGATCACATAAACTGAGTGAGGATGCGCAGCTCGGCTGTGTGAATCGATCCATTCCACAGTGTGACCGAAAGCGAAAACCCTCGCTTTCATGGGACACAACGTCATGGGCGTGTCCCACGTCTTTGGGTGCAAATGAGACCACCAGTGAGCAGCAGTGGGATAATAAGGCTACTGACCTTACACCATTGGAAAAAAAAACAGATAATACAGTTGAATGGGCCTGAGGAAAAAGCCAAAAGATCAATCATGAATCATGTCAATGGTAAGCCTCCTCTGGCTTGCATTTGACTGTGGGCACGGTAAGGGAATGTTAGCTGGCGTTACCATGGTACAAACACTCTAATTAACGAGACACACAAACACTTTTTGACATGTGGCAGTGAGGTGTTCAAACGAAAAAGAAAGAACAAGTCTGAAAGAACAAAACTGTGGAAAAAATTGTCCTAAGTCACAGGTAAATGTGTTTCTTCTCAAACAAACACTTAAAACACTCACCTGTCTGAGGTCTGCTACCACTTTCCTCTGAGGTATGGAGATAGCTTTGAGGTCAGCAATTTAAAGTTAAGACTTTATCTTCTGCTGCTTTTCTTCGCCCCGGTAAAAAGAAAAAGAAAAATGCCCACCGTCGCCGAGAGTCAGCGGGGTAAAAGGTAACGTGGGAGAGAGGTGGGTGGCCCGGTAAATGCTGACAGAGACGAAGTTGTTTTTAACCGAAAACAAAGGAGCAAAAGAGCCGGGTCGGTGAGTGCAGGCGGCGGTGTGGCTAAAATAAGTCCCGTCCTATATTTTCAGTTACTCCGTCTTGTGTGGTGTAGGCTACCCTCTGAAGGTAAAGCGAGGGCTACTACTTCGCTTCTTGGGCAGCGACACACAGGCTCCACCACCGGTAGAGTAATTCAATGTAGTGAGTGGTGGGAGGAGTGTGTGTCGGTGGTTTTTTATCTGCAGCCCTCCTGTACAGTGAGAGTGAGAGCGTCACCAAGCTGACTTTACTCCCGTTGCTGCGCGTTCACGTCCTATCGGAAAAAAACAGCAGGCCCCGGTATTTTGTGCAGTCCTACAAACTTAAACCCGTTCAGTTTGTTTTATTTTATAGGAATTACCTAAATTTAGCTATATTAGAGGATGTTAATGAGATCTAAAATGTCCCTAAGTACTGACAACTTTGATAAATTGATCCTACTGAACGACGTTTCTCCTGTCTAAAGTTCCATAACTGATCGAAAATTCCGATTTGACCTGAACGCAACAACGTGCAAATAGTAGGCTATTTCAGCCAAAATGCATTGTATCAGTCTGTGTTATCTTCACAGCATTGATATATTATATACATACTTCAAAGACTTTAGGGCATGAAAAGCTATGTTTGTTTGTAAAGTGGAGTGTTTGTTTTTTTCTACACCCACACCCACAAATACATCTCATACGATATTCACAAGGGAAATAATCAAACATAAACTACTCCCTAAAGGGGTCTTGGCCATGGTCTTGGCCCCTACACACTCAATGTTGTGCCAGGTTCAGACTTGGGTTGCGTTCCGAATCGCATACTTACATCTTTCTTTTTTCTATTCTACATACTACATCCGATGATAAAAATAATCTCGTTAGGATGCAGTAGGCATACTATTGGGACATATTTTACTCTCTTATTTTATCATAACATTGCGCCTTGATCTTGCCTCTTGCTTTTATATCCGTCGCATCCCCGTTTGTTTTCATATGGAGGCTTCGTCGATGTTGCGTCACTTCACGTGCGCACTGGATTGTGGGTCAGAATCGCCCAAATAGGATGCACTTTTCAACACTAACAATCTTAGGACATCCGGGTACTTCTAACCATCCTAAATCTGGCCATAAGAATCGGGACATCCTAAATCTTTTTTCTACATACTATATGGTAGAAAGTATGCGATTCGGAACGCAACCTTAGTCACCACTATCGTGTTGACACATAGGCTACCAGATGACTCATTAGACGAAACTGATCTATTGATTCTTGCCACAAGGACACCATCTGCATTCACGGTCAGAGTCATTCGTAATAAACGAACTGATTGCCGCGGTGGTAGTTGACCTCTTGTAGGCCTATCCGATTTTCAGAAATTAGATCACAGAAAATGTGTGTGCCTCGCAAAATCCTTTAGTTGTTGCTAATTCAATCAATACTGGTATCAGATACTATACATTTTAAATACAATATAATACATTGAAACCATCAAGTAACACATTTTACTGACTGCATTAACGTTTAACCTAATGGGCCATCTCATTAAGTTGGAAATCCAGACAGTGCTGTGCTGTCCTAAAGGGGCATCTCGGAACATTACCAGAAAAGATGTTTTATTAGCCCAGTAACTCCTGATTAGATTAGAGTGATTTTCCCAGAAAGCACAACATCAGTGAACGCTATTTTTAAAGCTTTAAAACCTGTTACATTGGGCCACACACATTATAAGGTTACATGTTTTAGTTAAATGTTTTTTTTGATGACCGTATCCACCACATCAGTTTATCTGTTATCCAGTAACTATGTAAATACCTTTATGTTTTTTTCTGTACCAAAGCTCCAGGGGGGGACATATTGTGTAAAGATAGCACACTGAAACTTACTCAGAATGTGATTATGGTCCTCCACAATGACAGGAGGTCAGCAGGTCTCCAGGGTGTAAAATGACTCATCATCAGTAGATACAGGTACAGTGTTTGAAGCATTACATTATATTCAGATCAATTGCATTTGATTAGATAGCCTTAATTATGAGAATTTCTTTGTCAAGTGTTGGAAGAGTTATGGTAAAAGGGAACTATGGTTCATATTTATCACCAAGGAAACAATCCTCAGTGCAGTGATGTTGCCTGATACATAAGAATCATTCTGATGGAAATGAAGAGTTTGTGTACATGCATGCCATGGTGTCTTCCTTGTTGCATAAAACTGCCTTCAGATTGTGTAGGTTTAAGGGTACCTATTGTGCATAATGCACTTTTTCAGGATGATTTTTTCAACATAAATATGAGTCCTCTGTGTGACTAGAATGATGATTAAAAAACCACCCTCTCTTTTTCTCCAGCTTTCTGGAAAACTAGTAGTAAGATTTAGGGCCAATAAGAGTAGTCTCAGCTTTTTGGAAGGCGGGGTTTAAAGAGACAGTATCTTATACAGAGCATTTCAGATAGTGGCTGAAAAGAGGAGATTTAGCAATGGCATTGTTAGAAATATCAATATTTTGTTTGCACTATCATGAAAACAGTTTCTAGTCGAAATCCAAATTATATTTTCTTTCCTGAAAATATGCATAATATGTGACATTTAACAAGCTGGCAATAACTTGAGATCATATCATCGGCCTCACATTTACTCTGCCACTCGTACAGGCACACACACACACACACACACACACACACACACACACACACACACACACACACACACACACACACACACACACACACACACACACACACACACACCTTGACATTGCCTCTCCATGAGCACCCAGGGGTGGGGAAGCAAGGCAAATGTTCCCCATCAGGAAGATTTCCTGTGGCATATCGCTGTTAGATGTGGCTGACCCGGGGCTTCCCCCCTCAGCTCTCCACAGGTTAGCATCAGTCAGCATCTCCAGCTGCTGTGCTTTGTTATCAACTGCACACTTTCTTTTAAATGCCAACCAGCACCATGGGCAGGAAGTGTGGGACGGCCTGTTGGGGTCTCCTCTGCAGGTGTTGGGTACATAACCCAGGAAGGCTCGGGCCAAGAGTTGGTGACTGATGACCAATGAAAGGGTACAGGCCAGGACAGATAATAGAGAGGGAGAGAGGGGGGAACAAAGACGGAATAATCGGAATACCGACTCAATCCAACTGTTTCGTCTGCATGCCAATTCAACAGCCTGTTATGACTTTGAAGGTCTGCTGGAATTTCACGTTGCTGTGCGATCTGTTCGGAGGCCTCATGGCATCAAGGCTAAAGGACATTGAAACAGCTCTGACTGTTTAGGATATTAGAGATCTCTGCAGAGATTTGGTTTGACACGTTACTCTGGTCCAGTTTGGATAACCGTTTAAAAACCGTTGGTAACCGTTCTTTTTCAGTAAGGGGTAATCTAACTATTACTTTTTCCGTCGTTACAACCCGTTATCGTTACTAACGTTAAATGCGGTGCGTACTATGAATTGATTGAATAAACTGTGTAATCCAACGCACCCCTCTCCATACTACACAAACTCTAGTGAGGAACGTTGTTTTAAGTTTGTTTTATTCAGTGTGGATGACATTATAACTTCAGTTAGCGCCGTCACTCATTCACCGGAGCGCCTGTTCAGTGAAGTTTCTTTTTCTTTCTCTCTCTGCTGTGTGAGGTGCACATTGCCGCAGTAACCACCTATCAATCCACGGTTGAAAGTCTTTCCCTGAGTTTGTTTCATCGCCCTTGTGAGTAAGTGCATGAGTTTCCCGATCTCTATAAATTATAATGTATGCACGTTATTAAACGCCGATTTGCCGGTTGCAGCAGCTGTTTAGCGTGTCATCACAAGCCGAATATTCTATTGTTCTTTTCCTGGGATCTGTATGTTGCTGTGCATGTTAAAGAAGGAAATAAACATAGGATAAATCCATACTCCTCCTCTCATCGTCTCATGCTTCATAGTCTGACGTTTTTGGCCTTAAGTGGTGTTTTACCCGACACCCCTGGAGGAATCCAGTGATAGCAGATCAGCACGGTACATTCAGCAGTTTCCTCTACTAGCCTACTTTTGTTGAGAACAAAATACTTGAAGTGCAGGATAAACCTCTTGCTGTCTGTTGATGTGCAATAAATATTGAAGGTTATGTAGCCTACAAGTAGGCCTACCTGTCTCTTCTACTCATTTCAACTGACTTGTGAAAACTGCTCAAATTTTTTTTTTTTTTTCAGTAGCTAACGCAAATAGTTACTTTCCCTGATAACTAGTTACTTCTATTATAAAGTAATTCAGTTACTAACTCAGTTACTTTTTGGAACAAGTAGTGGGTAACTATAACTAATTACTTTTTCAAAGTAACGTTCCCAACACTGTCTGGTCTGAAAAAGTTCTTCCAATACTGAACATTTGAAAACAGAAAAGGATGCCAGTGCCTTCTCAACAGAAAGTGGAAGTCAATGTGTCTAAAGCTACTGTTATTGACTATCAACAGAGCAGCTCGGGTTTCATCTTCAAAATGTATTCAATTTACAGTCATGCCTGTTATATACCTTTTGATATTAGCATATATGCAGTAACAAATCTATTCCAACCGTGTGAAATCACTGTCAGGGGGACTCTATTCGGTTGCTTTGCACCCCATCTAGTGGTTTTAAGACCACAATGCAATGCAACAGCAGATGTGTTGTCTGGCACGGACAAATTAATTACAAATTAATAACACTGGTTCTTCTAAATGTGCAGCCATTTAGCAGCCTTTTATATCCAAGTTATAAGGCTTACCAAGAGATGTCAAGGGTTGGTGGATGTCTTTTGTTTCTCTGCAAAATTCTCCTTTTTGGAGGTCACCAAAAGATGCAATACATACATCCATATAGTACAAGAAAATAGATATAACTGAGTATAACCTTAATCATCACTTGAATTATTACAAAGATAACTCCATGAAGTGGCCATGGAGGAAGCATTTCAATTTTGCCCACCAGGGGGCATGCTATGTCAGTATCAGAAATATTCATCTTAGAAGTGGTGCCTTGTCATCAATAACTTAAAGGGGACATATTATGAAAAACAAAACATTGCAGGTGTTTGGGCACCCTTTTAGGTTATTGGGGTCCCTACCAGCACACACAAGCTTCAAAAAAACAAATGTGTCAGTTTCTTCAGGGATGCTTTTTTAGAAAAAAGGGGGATTTGAAGGTTTCTTCCAAAAAACACAGACTGGTGACGAAACCGGTCGGTTTTCATTACCATAAATACTCCCACGGGAAAGCTTACCAGAAACTCGGTAGTTGATTGGCAAATCAAGACGCCCCGTTGGTAATCACACACAGCTGAGCCTCCACTCGCTCATGCAACAACAGAGGAGAAGCAAGCTGCAGTGTTAGCTCATCCTCAAGCTACCATCACACCCCAGCCTCGAAGCAGACCGGGGCTGAATGGATTTACTTCATTTTTTGTTTGGCTATGCCCAGCAAAGGTTGGCAATCTAGTGTGATCTGCTGTTATACTGGAGTGTGGAGGAGATTGTGCCTGGAAGACAGAGAGACACCATCTCTCCTCTGGAAATGTAAGTAGTCCTATTTAAAAACAAATCTGTCCGTTAATGAGTTCAATGTGTGTAATGTGCTTTAATTTATCCCTCCTATAATAACCAACGCCGACTGAAACGAGAGAATGTCTCTGGGTTAAGTAGTTAGCATTAGCGTTAGCGCCCGTAGCGTTAGCTAGTTAGATCTGTGAGTCTGTCCGAGACGGTGAAACTGTATGGTGTGTTGGAAACTGAAGAGTATTTGTTTGTTGTTGTCAGTGTGTAGTTATGCAAGCAGTCGTGGTACATGCAGCAGTAGGCCTATTACATCTCCAGTGTCATATAATAGACAGGAATAGCCTACTGTAAGTTGCCTCTGCTGCTGTTTGTTTCCTGTCCATTATATTTCAAAAAGCACACAGTATCACTCAGAACTCGTTTCTTCTTGAGCAAGGGCTATACTGAACTTATTAGTGGCCCATCTTATTTAATAATGGAAGAAAAAATATATTTTCATTAGTTTGTAGCTTTGCCATAACTACAGATGTATCATGTATGTAGGCTACACATGATGTAACATTGAATGTGCCATGTTTTACAGCTATCTGGGTGACCTGACGGAGCGTTGACCCACAAGGACCGTCACACTATCTGTTCCATCAGAGGACTGTTCACTGGGTGGAACAGGTGGTCTTCTTCAGGGCCCACCAGCAACAACTGGACAGTTACATACAATATGGCTTTGCTTCTGTTTGAATTATGTACACTTTATATTTCCATTTCACTGGCTATGAATAAACTGCTTTATTTTTAAGTATGGTTTTGGTCATTTTAAAATGTAATGATACTGTTTCAAAGAAAACATCTTCAGAGAGATAAAGGGTTAAATTAAAAAACGTATAAGTCAATGCATGTAGATCGATCTGAAAACTAGTCCAACATCCTGACTATGAAAATGTGAGTTTCAAGTAATCCTTTACTACACGAAGCAAACAGTGACAGTAAGCAACACAATACATGTTTTAACAGTAAAACTTTATTATAAATGAGTGATCACAATACAAATGATACATTACCTACTAGATATTGAAAGGGTGTCAGATAATTTGCAGCTCTGACTGTAATTGTTTCTATATATATTTTTTTTACAAAAGATAATGTCTTTCCAGTGGATCTTGACATGATACATTCCTTTCCTGCCACGTTACTGTACATTTACAGCATGGCTTCACAACCAAAGCTTTTTCACTCCACTGGGTTGTAGATCATTCCCCAGTTTAACCAGTAGAGACATACATAAAACGTTGTATGTTACAAGTTTAGAGAGTTTATTCATAAATACTTACCTCATATTCTGTTACTGACTGTGACATATTTAAACTGTATTTACCTGAGGATAATGTCAGGGAAACCAGAAATCTTGATGCAATTTTCACAGTTTTCAGCTCAGACTCCTGCCTGACCAGGTTCAGTTGTAAAGCTTTTGGTTTAGAAGTGATAAGTGTGCTGATATTTGCTGTAGAAATGAAGGTAAACATGGTAACATCGATCTCCATGCTGCATTGGCCAAAAGTAAACAAAACTGACAGCTGGGCGTGTGCCATGCCCATATAGGTAGGTATAGAGTAAATGAGCAGGGCGGTGCATGCACGCCCATGTAGATAGGAGGGGGGTAGATGTCAAAACCAAATTTTTTAGGGAGAGGCCTGAAAAGGCCTGAAAAGGCAATGAAGAAATGGGCATTGGTAGAAAACTAATGGGCTTTTTGTACAATAGACCATTAAAACCTTTTCTAGTAGACCTCGGAAATACACATTTAAACCCGAGTTTTTGCATAATATGTCCCCTTTAATGGCGGAGTCATGGGTTCTGGAGAATGCTTATTATCAAAATCACAAGATTTCTTTTCAGTGCTGACACAGTAGAGACAGGTAGCAGAACGTGAACAGATAGCCTACTCACTGATTTTGACAAAAAGTGACATTCTCCAGAATCCCTGACTCCATCTTTAAATCACAAAAAGACAAATGCAGACAAAACACTGTCTGCATTTTTATTTTCCTCCTATATTATCAGATTATCATTTGTTCTTTTGTGAAATAAAAGTGGTAAGCCTGGCCTGCCGTAACATTATGATTGAATATCAGTAATTTGTGAAAAAGATTAACATCAGATAAGGAAGGTTTCAACGTAAAACACTTTATCTAGTATACCATATATTAAAAGTGAAATGATACATACTGTGGTGTGATACCACTATCTTGCTATAAGTCTACATAAAGTGAATTGTACAATATTGTCTCTCAGGGAGAAGAAGTAATAGAACCTTTTGAGGGAGTGTTTATTATTTTTGCAGTGTTTAAGAAAATACAAATACAGATACTCCTCCTTAAGCATCAGCTGTTTAATGCAGTTACCAAACACAATTCATTTCTTCAAAATCCATGGCAAAATCAGAGCAAGTGGCCTTGACCCTCCATTTGATAAAAAATGAATTAAGAAAAAAATCTCTCATTATCATTGCATCCTAGCTGTCTAGCATATTGACACCTTGCACAGCTGATGTGCGTGTGGTTTAGATGGATCATGCATGTAGACAGATCAAAAACAACTCAACCCAAAAGTTCAGGAAGTTACATCTGTTACACTAAGCTTAAGAAGAAGCTTAAGGTCTCGTGTCATTCTGTTGTTTTTAACATTACCTCAGTGTGTCTTTTGTGACAGAGTAAAGTGATTACGATCAACTCTGGTCCATACAGCTGATTTGTTGGGAAACTTTGGTGCCTTTTTGGGACTTTGAA
The DNA here is from genome assembly GCA_026929865.2 of Hyperoplus lanceolatus. Taxonomy (NCBI): domain Eukaryota; kingdom Metazoa; phylum Chordata; class Actinopteri; order Uranoscopiformes; family Ammodytidae; genus Hyperoplus; species Hyperoplus lanceolatus. Next base: position 22,955,507 of record CM049398.1, read on the forward strand.
TGTTGACGAAAAAGTTTTGTTTTAAGGAAATAAATGTTGTTTCTTAAGAAAGTACTTCAGACACAACTGGGGAGAGTTTTTATTGCTTACCCTTCCTATAGTGAGGAAGGATTAGCACTTTTAGAGAGGAAAGGGTTAGCACTTTAAGCAGATATAGGGGTGTTTAGAAAACCTCTTAGCATTTGCAACAGGCTGCTAAAATGAGCTTTTCTGTTTGAAGGACTAACACAGATGGTGGGACAGGAAATTGACTGACCTCCACTGTTTGTTCACAACATACTGTAGGTCGGTCTTCCTCTACAGTAGCACCTTTAACTACAATCACAGCTGTTTGGATTTGATTTGGTTGATATTCATTCCTCATCAAATGTAACATATGACTTGATAAAAAGACTTAATTCTTGACTTAATGATTACCTTACATCCCTTTTTCAATACTTAAAAAAAAATTGTAATCCTGTTTGTAAAATTGTTGGTATTCTGTCAAACATAGACATTACACATATTTTAAATCCACATGTATGTACTGGAAACAAACTTGAATTTACTAGAGAAAAACCAGCAAAACAAAAACAAAAAAACGTATCTTTGCAACACACAGAAAGAGGAGCTCAAGCTGCAACTGCCTTAGACTGGAACTGAGGTTACTGTGATGACGACCATATGTTGAATGGGCTCCTATCCGCAAATAGCATTTAGTTACTGCAGTTACGCAAGACTCGCTCCACCCTCTGAGGTGTGTTATTCTTTCTCTCCAGATTCACATTCGAAAAGGCCTTCTTCATGACTTTACTCCATTTTCATTTTTTTCTGCTTTTCGGTTGGTGAAATATTGCATCATTGGAGGACCCCTCCAAACCTTTTTCCCGAAGAAAAAAACAAAACAAAAAATAATTTAAAATTTATTTATTTTTTAAATTGCAAAAACACCATTATGCACAAATGCTTTTCTGTTAGGCAAACATGATAATAGAGTGTCAAAATGGTGGTCTGCCCTGAGATTATCTATTGCCACAGAAATGTCCCCATTGCCGTGTGAAAACACAATATTTTTAACATCCTGCCCCCCATGAGCCTTCTCTGCTTCCCACTTTTAACATCAACTTTATGACAAAGATAGGCAGAGAGGATTGCTACCTCATCGGGGTTTATGTGTATTAGGAGATTGGACCAGACTTGCTTGACCCAAAGTCGCCCCCTAATTAATCATGCTGAAGAATTCCAGTGTATACTGTGGCTGCTGGGGCTTCTTCAAGATGACAAACAGCCCCTGAGGGGAGGGAAAGGCCTGTGAGCCCGCTCATGTCTAAACAGCACTGCCCCATAATGTCAGCCATATATTAGGGTTGGAACATGAAGATAATTTTACCCCCCTCATATAACTCTCTGGAGTTTCTCTCTTGACAAAGCCATTGAGATAAAATACTCATCAGTGGGCATGTCAGGACATTATCCAGTGGGGGGCTGCAAACCAGGAGGAATTTGGGGATTAAGAGATTGATGGAATTCCTTACTTGGAACATATTTTGTCACTATCACACTATGTAGAATAGTTTATACGGTATGACAATTAGATGCACAAGTATACATCATTTGGTAACCCTTTACAATAAGGTATACAATAAGGTACACAAAATTGTAGTACCTACTACATAGATATGTGTTAAGGCTGTTACATACTCCGCGAGAAGAAAGAACGAAGTTCTCGGTGACAGAGCTGCGAAAAGAAAATGACGTCATTTTCTTCTCTCAGCTCTTGTTTAGCTGTTCTCGCAGCTTGTTCTCGACACATCACCCGGGCCGAACTTTCTTCTCGCAGCTTGTCCGAGAACTATTGTGTGATTGGTCAGTCTGAAGTCAATGAGGAAAGCGAAGTGAAATCAGCTGGCGCTACTGAGTCAATTACCATGGTAACAATGCGCTGCGGTGAGGAGTTCGGCACTTGAGTTCTCGTGAAGTATGTAATGTCAGACCAGAAAGAACTTCTCGCAGCTCTGTCACCGAGAACTTTGTTCTTTCTTCTCGCGGAGTGTGTAACAGCCTTTACCTACAACATAGGCAAGGCAAGGCAAGGCAAGACAAGTTTATTTATATAGCACAATTCAGACACAAGGCCATTCAAAGTGCTTTACAGGGCAAGATTAAAATACACAATACACATTAGAAAAGCAAATGAATAAAACATTTAAAAGCGAATGAATAACATTTAGAAATTACAGGTTAAAATGGAAACAGAAAAGTCTTCAGACTTGATTTAAAAGAGCTGAGAGTTGCAGCAGACCTCAAGTTCTGTGGGAGTCTGTTCCAGAGATTTGGTGCATAAAAACTAAAAGCTGCTTCTCCTTGTTTAGTCCTAACTCTAGGGACTGTAAGTAGACCTGTCCCAGACAACCTAAGGGCTCTGGACGGCTCATAACGTATCAGCAGATCGGTAATATATTTTGGCCCTAGACCATTTAGGGCTTTATAAACCAACATCAGTATTTTGAAATCAATTCTTTGAGTGACAGGAAGCCAGTGTAAGGACCTCAGAACTGGGGTAATGTGATCCACTTTTTTGGTCCTAGTGAGGACTCGAGCAGCAGCGTTCTGAATTAGCTGAAGCTGCTAGATTTTTTTGGAAGGCCAGCAAGGACACTGTTACAGTAGTCAAGTCTTCTAAATTCAATCATCACATCCAATCATTGATTTGTTCAATGCACTTACTTAGAGTTTGAATTGGACTATAGTCACCTGGTGATATGGTTATGTAAATTGTTGTGTCGTCTGCATAATTGTGGTAGCATAATTTGTTCTTATTCATAATACGAGCTAGTGGGAGCATGTAGATGTTAAACAGAAGAGGCCCAAGAATGGAACCTTGGGGGACCCCACATTCAATATTTGTTCGCTCGGATGTGAAATTGCCTATTGACACATAGTATTCTCTGTCCTTTAAGTAGGATTCAAACCAGCTTAGCACAGTTCCAGAAAGTCCAACCCAGTTTGCAAGGCGATCTAGTAATATGTTGTGGTCAACTGTGTCGAAAGCAGCACTGAGATCCAGTAAAACTAAGACAGAACTTTTGCCACTGTCTGTGTTTAAAGAGGACCTATGATGCGTTTTGACTTTTATGACCTATAAACGTTGTTATGATGATTAATAGTCATGCTTAACCATACTAAATTATCAAATAATGACTTACATGCATTTCGACATATTCCCTGCTTACCGTCTGGGGAGTCTGTGCAGAGCACTAAACACTATTCTAGCCAGTCGAGAAGTCACGTCTTCAAAGCGGTCTACCCTTTCATAATTTGTGACGTCGTATAAAACTTTGTGACGTCTCCACGCGGATGTTTCCATGTATGGTAATGCTGTCACTTCCCTGTTCGCGTCTGCCTCGCGCCCTTATAGGTCCATGCTCGCGCTTCCCGCCACTGAAAGTGTTCCGGAAGGAAGGTAACCAATTACAACGGAGTGGGGTTTGCAGGAGGGGGGGGAGGGGAGCGGAGATGGCCGAAGCACAGGCGGAGGGAGCCGAAGCACACACACTCAAGTGTTGACAGTATGTGCTGGATCGCCAAAATAAGAGAAAGAGCTTCCCGAAAATCTACATAGTTTTTTGTGATGTGATTCGTGTCAGGTTGCTCTATAGCAGTGTAAAACAAGAAATTAAGACCAGAAAAGTAGCATAATAGGTCCTCTTTAAGTGGATGTCATTGAGGACCTTAACCAGAGCGGTCTCAGTGCTGTGGTGTTGTTGAAAACCTGACTGGAAGACATCAAAGCAGTTATTCATTGCTAAGTAGTTATTTAGCTGTTGATAAAAAACTTTTTCAATGATTTTGCTTAGAAATGGAAGGTTAGATATGGGCCTATAATTGTTCATGAGTGATGTATCTAAATTGTTCTTTTTTAGGAGTGGCTTGATGACAGCTGTTTTCAGGGCCTGTGGGAATACACCGGTGCGAAGGGACATGTTTACAATTTGTAAAACCGCTTGTCTAATGTTGTCAATTTTGTCTGTGAAAAAGGAGGCAAATTCATTGCAGGCTCATGTGGAAAGATGTTCAGATGCTACTGGCACAGGAGGGTTTGTTAATCTGTCGACAGTAGCAAATAGGGCACGTGCATTGTTGTTGTTTTTGGTAATGATGTCAAAAAAGAAAGACTGTCTTGCACTTGTCAGCTCTGAGTTATAAGTGCAAAGTTTCTCTTTGAATATGTCATAATGAACCTGGAGATTAGTTTTTCGCCACCTGCATTCTGCTTTACGGCACTCTCTTTTTTCTAGTCTGACCTACGGGGCATTTCTCCAGGGAGATCTTTTCTTACTAGGGACAACCTTCATTTTAGTGGGTGCAATAGCATCTATAACGCTTGTAATTTTGTCGTTAAAGTTGTCTAAAAGCTCATTAACTGAGTTACAGGGGGGAGGTGGTTTTGAAGAAAAGGCTTGAATAAATGTTTCACTTGTATTTTCTGTAATATACCGTTTTTTGATTACTTTTGATTGATCAGTTGTGTGGACAGAAGTTGTACTGTCAAAAAATACACAGTAGTGGTCTGAGAGACCCATATCAGTCACCCCCACTTTTGAGATATTCATGCCCCTGGAATTGATAAGATCCAAAGTGTATCCTTTGTTATGTGTGGGCTGGTCCACATGCTGTTGTAATCCAAAGTTGTCAAGGACACAGCACAGTTCTTTCGCACATCTGTCCTCGGGTTTGTCAATATGAATATTTAAGTCTCCCACAATTAATAAACTCAGCAAAATCATCAAAAAAGCTTGTGCAGTATTTCGGAGCTCTATAGATATTGATGTAAATAGCTCTAGAGGCTGAATTTAACTGGAGAGCCACATACTCAAACGAATCAAAATTTCCATAAAACATCTTTTTGCATTGTAGAGATTCATTAAACAAAATAGCAACCCCCCCTCCTTTTTTATGCACTCTGGATTCACTCACACAATTGTAATTTGGGGGGGCGGACTCTATGAGAACAGCTGAGCTGTTATCTTGGTCTAACCAAGTTTCAGTTAAAAACATAAAATTAAGATTGTGCCTAGTAATAAGATCATTAATTAAAAATGTTTTACCTGCTAAGGATCAGATGTTTAATAAAGCTAAATTTAGTGTGTTCGAAGCATTGTCAGCCCGATTTATTTCAGCACACTGTGGCTGAAGAGGAATGCTTATCAGATTTGATACAGTTACAGGATTTAAGAGTTTCCTGTTTCTTGAGATAAACTTTGAGAAACAGGGCCCCGGCTTATCCTGTGAGTCGAAGGCGATAACTGTGTAGCCGCAGCCCGGTTCGTATCAACACGTGCTGACATCTTCAAGGCAAAGCAAGTTCCTCTACACAGCACGATTCAGACACTCGGCTATTCAAAGTCTCCCGAGCCTGATGATGATGACGTATCAGAGGGGGTGTGCGTGGAGGGGTGACATTTCAGACTCCTGCTTTACAACATCATTTGACCCGATGTGCAGAATGATGTTCTTTACAGTTGTGTGTGAAGCAGCAATGTCCAGGATTCTTTTTTCTAAGTCAGATACCATATCATTTGGATAGCAGAGTACTTCGGTATCAACACTACACATGCTTTTCATATCTCTAACAGAAAAGTCTCCAACAATCAGATTTTCAGGCCCGGATGTTAACTTAGTTAGCCCGGTTGTTAGCTCTCTCTGTGGCTCTTGGCTTTCAGGCCTTACCTTGCGGTGTGCAGCTTCTGTGTTATCCAGGTCATCAGAGGGAAATCCAGGGACTTGTAACAGTGGGGTGAACCTATTTGACACTAGCACACTTGTTTGCTGGGGAAATTTGTTGTTACGTCTCCCATTGGCAGCTATCCATGGCTGCGGCCTGCGGGGCACGGGGGTGGAGGAGGCATTGTGCCTAGGTGGTAATGCAGGCCAGCCGTCCAGATCAGTCATCTCATGGCGCTCAGCCCTGCCGGTTATCCGTCCTCCCTTTTCCAATCTCTTTGGCTTTGCACCAAGATGATTCCAGGGAGAGTTATCACTGCCTTGAACACAGTCCTTCTGTTTATTCGTAGCCTTGCTGGTGCTAGTTAGCTGTGCGTTAGCTCGATCGTGTCCACTGTTTTGAGTCACTGATAGAGTGGTGTCGTTCCCACATAGTTTATTAACTTCCACATTCACTTCTATTTGATTCACTTTTGTTTCCAGTGCTGTAATCCTCTGTAGGAGTATTTTATAGTCCTCGTTTGATAAGGGAGGCATCTTACTGCTAATTAGCTTTAGGTGAGCGCCTCGCTTACAGTCACCACAGGCCTGTCCTGCTGGTAGGCCTCTTCACATTCTGTTGAGGAGGTCGTAAAAGTTTCTAAAAATGCCTGTAGTATCTATTAAACAATAAAATAAATTACAGTCCCATTGATTTGTATGTATCCAGGCGCTGCTGCTAAATTGATGTTGACTAAAAAGAAGAATGTAAGCAAAAAGTGCAAGAGGAGGAGAGAGCGAGCAGAAAAGCGTCTGCACAATAGGAAAACAGAATGTTACCTACTACATAGGTTTTTTTTGTGCTACCTAACACATAGGGTTTTTTTTTTGGTGTTACCTACTACATAAGTTTTTTTTGTGCTACCTAACACATAGGTTTTTTTTTGTGTGCTACCTAACACATAGGGGTTTTTTGTTGGTGTGTTACCTACTACATAAGTTATTTTTTTTGTGCTACCTAACACATAGGTTAATTCTCTAAACTGCAGCCTAAGATAAGTCAGGATGGTGAATCTTATGTTAGGTAGCACACACAAAAAAACCTATGTAGTAGGCAGTGTTGCCACAGTTACTTTGAAAAAGTAATCCGATTACTGATTACTAGTTACTCCTTAAATAGTACCTTAGTTACTTTACTGATTACTTGGTGTTAAAAGTAACTAAGTTAGATTACAAGTGTGCGGCCACCGGTCGCCACGTGACTATACGTTTCCAAGTTTTAAACACTTCTATCTCTTAAACGTCACCGTACCCGAATCCTAAATATCCCCATAGCAGACGCTATATTTCATGGGGGGGAAAACGTTTGTTTTGCGCCACAGTTCAGCTTAGACTCGGCCGTAATGCTGCTACACACACACACACAGACACACACACAGGCACACACACACACTGCATGTCAGAAACGAGGGGCGCTACCAAAAAGACAAGAGGAGCAGTTGGAGCTGTTGGAGCGTTTAGAGACACTTGCGCGCACATTTATTTACATTAAATCGCAATCGCAGTCATTTGTGCAGTTATGTAAAATGTTTTACTAAGGAAAATGACAGAAAAAGTTACGCACAGTGACTTTGATGAGTAACTTTAATCTGATTACTGGTTTGGAGATAGTAACGCGTTAGATTACTCGTTAGTGAAAGTAACGCATTACCGGCATCACTGGTAGTAGGTAACACAACAAAAAAAAACGTATGTGTGAAGTAGCACAAAAAAAAACCTATTTAGTAGGTAACACGAAAAAAAAAACTGTGTGTTAGGTAGCACAAAAAAAACTATGTAGTTGGTAACAAAAAAAAACCTATGTGTTAGGTAGCACAGAAAAAAAACATATGTAGTAGGTAACACACCAAAAAAAACCCTATGTGTTATGCCTCGTTTCCACCGAGTAGAGCGGGTCGGGTCGGAGCGGCTCAGAGCGGGACAGCTCACTTTTAACAATCTCGGTGTTGTTTCCACCGCCGACCCTACCCTTGGCTGGACTGCGATAGCCGCCGCCAGAATGTGGGTCAAACTACAGGCTGTGGAACAACTGTGGTCAAGCCAGCGGTCTCTTGTTTTTGCATGGTCAAACCAGCCGCTTCTTTATTTATTATTGTTGAGAGCACAGAGACGGCTCGGTGCAACTGATAGAGACAGTGAGCGAACAGCGCTGGCTGCGGCAGCTTCGTGACATCGTAGCAGTGGGACACAGTGTAGCCAACTGATTCATTTAATGACGAGGAAAAACACCACACAATAAACAGTGCCGCGCTCACATTTTCGCCAAAACACACTCTCTCTTCACTCTAGCCGAGGTGACTACACAAGGCGGAAATGGTTCTTTGAGTAGAGTCCAGCTGCAGCCCCGGAGACAAACACCCTGGCGTGACAACAACACCCAGGCGTGACGGAAGCAACTGTGGTGTGACAGACGTGATTTTTGACTATTTAGCTTCCATGACATGTCTGCTACGCCACTCATTTGCCCTAACCCTAACCACCCAGCTATGATGCCTGAACCTAATCCTCAAAACAATATAAATAACACAAACTTAGTAGCCTATCGGTCTGCGGTCTTTTTTATTGTTCGACGTGACGTACTCAAGATGGCCGCCGCGGTGTTCCGTCAATGTTCTATCTATGGTTGCGTTCCGAATCGCATACTTTCTACTATATAGTATGTAGAAAAAAGATTTAGGATGTCCCGATTCTTGTGGCCAGATTTAGGATGGTTAGAAGTACCCGGATGTCCTACTTCATGCGGCCAACATTGTTAGTGTTGAAAAGTGCATCCTATTTGGGCGATTCTGACCCACAATCCAGTGCGCACGTGAAGTGACGTAACATCGACGAAGCCTCCATATGAAAACAAACGGGGATGCGACGGATATAAAAGCAAGAGGCAAGATCAAGGCGCAATGTTATGATGAAATAAGAGAGAAAAGTATGTCCCAATAGTATGCCTACTGCATCCTAACTAGATTCTTTTTATCGTCGGATGTAGTATGTAGAATAGAAAAAAGAAAGAGTATGCGATTCGGAACGCAACCTATATTCTAACCTCTCCCTGTCCCCTTGCCCTAAGCCTAACCACCCAGCTGTGATGCCTGAACCTAATCGCCAAAACAATATAAATAACACAAACTTAGTATCGGTCTGCTGTCTTGTTATTGTTTGACGTTGTTTACAACTTAGAAGTTTATGACGTCGCAAAAATAAAATCTACAGGTAACGTCCGTCACACCACAGTTACTTCCGTCACGCCTGGGTGTTGTTGTCACGCCAGGGTGTTTGTCTCCGGGGCTGCAGCTGGATAGCCTACTATTGGATTATTTCGACCAACTGTGGTCAAGCCAGCGGTCTCTCGTTTTTGCTCGGTCAAACCAGCCGCTTTTTTATTTATTCCCCCCGTGTTGTTGTGAGCGTGTATTTACTACTATCTAGGCCAGGGGTGGCCAACCAGTCAGAGACAAAGAGCCACATTTTTTACTGTGTTACTGCAAAGAGCCACATCGTACACACGGGTACACACAGTGGCGATTCCAGGAAATTTTGACTGGGGTGGCCAAGGTGGGCCACAGAGTTAGAGAGGGGTGGCCATCGCACCCCTGAATGAATAGCTACCTATGTGTTAGTTAGCACAAAAAAAAAAACTATGTAGTAGGTAACACATAGGGTTTTTTTTTTGTGCTACCTAACACATAGGTAGCACAAAAAAAAACCCGTATGTGCTACCTAACACATAGGGTTTTTTTTTTTTGTGCTACCTAACACATAGGTAGCGCAAAAAAAAAAAAACTATGTAGTAGGTAACACATAGGGGTTTTGTTTTTTGTGCTACCTACCACATAGGTAGCACAAAAAAAAAAACTATGTAGTAGGTATGTAGTAGCTACTACAATTTTGTGTACCTTATTGTAAAGTGTTACCCGCTGAAGATTTGAAGCCTTGAAATGCGCAAATGACACCTGGCATATAAGGCAGAATGGCTTGGCATAACGTTCAACAATAATTATGAACTCTCCCACTCTGTTTCGGAGCGAACTTGACACAAATAGTTTACTCACGGAAAACCTCCCTCCAAGCTGAGCGGGCAGTTTTATGTTGCGTCCGCACCAAACGTTTGCGAACGTTATGTTGCGTCCTCAATTAAACATTTGCGAACAGGCATACACATAGGGCCTACACATTAATAAAATAAAAAATGAAATAATAGACAACATGTAAAACGAACGTAAGAGCCGCATGAAACGTTTGCGAACATGCACACACATAGGCCCACACAAAAAAAAAAGTATAAAAAAAAAAAAAAAATTATAATCACATAATTTGATATGAACTGAAGAGCCGCACGAAGCTGGGCAAAGAGCCGCATGCGGCTCGCGAGCCGCGGGTTGGCCACCCCTGATCTAGGCTATGGCGTAAACACACAGAGACGGCTCGGTGCAACTCATAGAGACAGTGAGCGAACAGTGCTGGCTGCGGCAGCTACACAGTGTAACCAACTGATTAATTTATTGACGAGGAAAAACACCACACAATAAACAGTGCTGTGCTCACATTTTCGCCAAAACACAAGACTCTTGCCGAGGTGACTACACATGGCGGAAATGATTCTTTCGGCCAATCAAATGACGGCAGTGTGTAGCTCCGCATTTTCGGCACCCTTTCAGGCGACTTAGTACCCCTACGGAGGAGTACTGAGATTTGGAGCGGCTCAGAGCGGTTAGGTGCGCTTAAACCGTACCCTACCCAACTTTTGGCAAATGAAAAGCCAAACTACCCGGACCGAACCGCTCCGATCCAACCCACTCTACTCGGTGGAAACGAGGCATTAGGTAGCACAAAAAAAACCCTATGTAGTAGGTAACACATATCTATGTAGTAGGTACTACAATTTTGTGTACATTATTGTAAAGTGTTACCTAAAGGAATAGTTAACATAATGACTAACATTGTTCAACACTGAAATATTAACGCAAACAGCAATATCAACAATATAACTCTAAAGTTAACACTGATTTCAAAATGTGTTTCAGGTATAATTCTGCGAGCAACCCCCCCATTCTTTAACTTCCCTCCAATCAGCCGACGTGGCACTGTGGCAGACAGTGGGGGCAGGGCTGGAGATGTGTGCAACTTCTGTGAAAACAGATGAGTGAAGCTTTTTCATTCTGGAAGTTTCCATTGTAAGATAGTAGTCTGTGTAACAAAGCGCAAAAATTATTCAGGGAACAATTGCAAACAATTTGCCCATTTCCTTTATGTCGTCTTCCCTGCTGAGAATTCAGAAGAATAGCATATATGTTCTTCTCAACAGCTCATAACTTACACTTACATTTGCAACAACTGCAAAAACAGCATAGACATAGGTAACTATTCATGCATCAGAATTCAGTTTATTATACAATAACAACTCATATATCTTTAAATATTTTTGCATCTGATGAAACCAGTGCCAGAGATTGAGTCAGCAAGCAGCATAATAGGACGGAACCGACCGGGAAATCTTTTTTCCAGCCTGTGGTTTTAGAGGGGGGACGTTGCAGCTCCCATAGCCTGCTACTTCCCGAGGAAAGGCGGAAGCCCTCATTTGCATATCGCATTCCCACTTCTAGAAAGTTCTCTCTTCGGGATATAAAGAGCAGGAGAGGGTGTAGAAGTTACAGTATTCCCTCCACAGGACACACCACTCCCAAGAAGAAAACTCAGCGGATCTTTGCCAGGTAAGGATAAGAAGATAGCTGTTTTTGATTAGAGAGAGGAATGCAGAGTGTGAATGGTATGCTTTGTTTTCAGGGTTTAAAGTTGCAGTGCAGCCTTTTCCCATTTTAACCAGTTTAAAATATGTGCTATATATCTCTCTGGCTGTTTTACAAAGAAAAAAAATGTAGTGCATCAAAAAAAAAAAACTTTGTTAGAGCTTAAGGTTTTCATGCAAGTTATCTCTGCATGGTGATAGTCAAACTTGTTTTGCATCTTACATGCCACTGCTTTTATATCAAATTAACTGGAGGGAAGTACTTATTGATCAAATATTTGTTTTGATGACCCGGGATTCAATTATCTCCCCTAATAATGAATGCTGCAATAACTTCAACTTCAACTATAAAATGTTTTCTAAGGTTAAAGTCTTGATAGTAAGAAAGGATACATGACAGAAATCACAGAATATGTCTCCACCAGAGCCTTTATCATGTTTAAATGCCTGCTCTTTGGAGATTACTACATCAAACTCTTGTCTTTCAGAATGAAAATCGCAGACATGAAAACAACACAAGGTATTCGATCATGACTGCAAAGCCACTTCTGCTGTATCACAAATATGCAAAAATACAAATATGCTGACAACATATCTCTGCACTCAGAGCGGTGGTGGAGAGCAACATAAAACATGTTTGAAAGATGGAGCTGCCTAATTGAAGCCTTATGCGTTTTGCCTTTATTTGGACAAGTGATGGGATGAGTTAGAGATGGCCTGCAGAGTCACGCCCTTCCTCTGGAAAAAAAGAAGAAGGTCTAGAGTGCTGCCACATACAACATGTAAAAGTAACTGTAAAGACATGCTCTGTGTGTCAGTGGAACACAGCAATTTATGTGATATCCTTCCTTTTTCTGGTTCAAGAGGTTACAGATAAAGTTCTCAAGAGTTGCCATCAATTTGCAGAAAAAAAGGAGAGAGGCATCATATTTCAGTTTGGAGTCAGCACAGAGCTCCACCCTGAATGGACGGCTGCTCTAGCTGTACAGCTGAGCCTCAGTGGCTGTTGACGTGGCGAACAACATGCCTGCCTGGAACTTGAAGCATTCCAAAGCGTCTGTGTGGGCTGGGCCAACCCTGCCCCACCACATCCCAAACATAGTCTGTGTCTCGGCATTTCCGTTCTGAGATAGAATTTCATTGAATATGCATCAGTTCTGAATATTCACTCCTTCCCCCAAGCTCGCTCTGAGGAGACGTGTGCCATCCATCTCAAACTCCATACACAATATACATTATTAGTTATTTGATTTTTTGGAAAGCAACAGAGGTTAAGTGATGTTAACCGTTTTCTTTCTTTTTTCTGCCCTTTTCACAGTCTGCCACAGCTGCTTTCGGAGACAGACAGGATGTGGATGACTAAAGTTGTAGCTCTTTGTCTGCTGGCCATAGTGGCCTCTGCGGAGGAAAGGAAGCTGAGCAGCCATGCCACTACACTGGCTGATAACAGCGCCAACCTGGCCTTCAGGTGTGAAATCTATACATCCCGCCAATATTACTCCGATTTATATTCCAGAGCTTAAGCACCGTTGTTTAATTGGATAAGTTAGAAACACAATCAAACAATCTTTTTTGTGATTTTTTGTATCTAGCCTCTACCACAACATGGCAAAAGGGAAAGACACAGAGAACATCCTCATCTCTCCTGTAGTGGTGGCCTCCTCTCTGGGAATGATGGCTCTTGGGGGCAAGGCCTCCACTGCCTCCCAGGTCAAAACCGTCCTCAGTGCTGACAAATTGAAGGATGAGCATCTGCATGCCGGCTTGTCCGAGTTGCTCTCTGAGGTAAGAACATCTAAATTAAGGACCTTACAGAACACAAGGACCTCTCTTTAAAGGTCACATATTATGCTAATTTTTTAGGTTAAAAATTATAATTTGGGTTACAACTAGATAACTTTTTTCATGGTGAAGTGTCCAAAAAAACGTTATATTTCTCATAGTGCCATTGCTGAATATTCTCTTTTAAGCCTCTGTTTGAAACGCACTGTTTTAGAGCCTGTCTCTAGCCTCACAATAAGCCAAGTATGCTCTGATTTGCCCTGAATCTAACTGCCAGTTTGAATTTATTGCCAGTTAGATTCAGGGGTATCTGGAGGTGTGCTTATCACAGGTGGAAGTTGTGATTAAATTGGTAATAGGGGGCATTTCCAAACCCCATTCAGATTTGCCGAATGGGATTCCGGAACACAGGTTTTCAGAAAGGCGGACTTGGAAAAAAAGAAATAGGGTTGTTTTTTCTCAAACTTTGGGAGTTTTTAGTCACCCGGGGGACAAATGTTAATGTTGAAAAACTATAAAAATGTGCATTTTGCATAATATGTGACCTTTAAACCAGACCCCTCGTTACTTGCTGCATGTAACCCATTGGTCACAGCTCATCATACGTTCTTCCTTCACAGGTGAGCGATGCCCAGACACGCAACACTACCTGGAAGATCAGTAACCGCCTCTATGGCCCCAGCTCTGTCTCCTTTGTTGACGAATTTGTGAAAAACAGCAAGAAGCATTACAACTACGACCATTCCAAGATCAACATCAGGGACAAGAGGAGTGCACTGAACTCCATCAACGAGTGGGCGGCCAAGTCCACCGATGGCAAGCTACCCGAGATCACCAAGGATGTGCCAAACCCAGACGGAGCCACGATCGTCAACGCAATGTTCTTCAAGCGTGAGTATAAATTGTGTCTTTCCTTCAAATCCCTGCTATGTTTCCGTCTCTCACCAACCCTCTGAGATATCAAAGAACTGTGCAGTTGTGTGACATTGTCCTCTGTGTTCTGTTCTTACAGCTCACTGGGATGAGAAATTCCATGAAAAAATGGTGGACACTCGTGGTTTCCTGGTTACCCGCTCATTCACCGTTAAGGTGCCCATGATGCACCGTACAGGTGAGTTTCTCCATCATGTAGCCTACCTGACTAACCTTATCTTGTCATGTCTTCTAAAAGGATTCTGCCAAACGAGAATGCAACTGAGACAAGATATTTGTGTTGACCTTTGGCAGGTCTGTATGACTTCTATGAGGACCAAGAGAACAGACTCTATATTCTGAACATGCCCCTGGGCAAGAAGCAGGCCTCCATGATCCTCATCATGCCCTACCACCTGGAGCCCCTGGAGCGCCTGGAGAAACTCCTGACCAGGAACCAAGTGGACACCTGGCTCAGCAAAATGGAGAACAGGGCTGTGGCCATTTCCCTTCCCAAATTATCCATGGAAGTCAGCCACAACCTGCAGGTAGATTGCGGCAGTTGTATGGAATAATTTTAACACTATAGAGTACTGGCATCTAGAAATCAACCAACGAAAATGTTATAAAACTTTGTTAAAAAAATACAGTATTTTAACAGTCAGTCATCATTTGACAGGACTGTGTGGGCATGGCCGTATCAACTGGTCTCCATGGCAATGGGCATGGTTTTTATAGAACGTTTGTGGCAGAGCCGTGATCAAATGCAGTAATTGGTATAACATACTTATTGTGTAAAAAAAAAAAAAGCATTGCCCGCCTCATCTAAACCTAATTTCTGTAAAGTTTATCAAACTTAACTGATAAAAACTTTATTTTGGATTGATAAATATGCGTAACTTCTTTCAGAGGCTTAGTATCACGCAACTGTCTTTTTTTTCTGTAGAAACATCTCGCTGAGCTCGGACTGACCGAGGCTGTGGACAAGGCAAAGGCCGACTTTTCCAATATCTCCGGGAAGAAGGACCTGTACCTGTCCAATGTCTTCCACGCGTCTGCGCTGGAACTGGGCATAGAGGGGAACCCTTATGACACCAGCATCTTTGGCTCCGAAAAGCTGAGGAACCCCAAACTGTTCTATGTGGATCACCCCTTCATTTTCATGGTGAAGGACAACAAGACCAAATCCATCATGTACATCGGCAGAGTAGTCAAACCTAATGGAGACAAGATGCGCGACGAGCTATAATGTCACGTTTTTATGAATGGTGGTGGGTTAGCTTTGTTATTTGTGAAATAATGGTAGGAAACAGTGTGTGTGTGTGTGTGTGAGTATTTTTGGTCTGACTGTTACCTCATGAGCACATTCCAATAGGCAATCTGTGGACTGAGTATCTGAGCTTCTTGTATTCGAGACAACCCAAACCTTAACCAGGGAACAATCCTGCATGGACGTTAGGTCTCAGCCTTATGTCTCCCCTTTGATTGAAAAATGTACTTGATTACAAATGAATTCCATAAATATGATGGCACAGCAGACAAAATGCTTATATTAAGTATGGTCCACTTTTCTAAACACCCTGTTTATGACAGTATTGGTTTCGCTCACGTGATCCATGCTTGTTTTCCGGGCCATATCTTTAATGTTTAAAGAAAAAGTATTATCTCTGCACAAGCCTGTCTTAGAGTTCTGTCTCACTGCCCTTCATGCTCTCAGTTTTGTATTTCTTCTATAAACTCCAGTCTGCACTGAATTGTTCAACTGCATAAGCTGATCTTGCAGAGGACAGTTGGAGATATTTTCACAGTGAAGCAGTTGGAAATGTGTTTGTGTCATGATGTGATATTTTATTTCCAATAAAAAAAAATAAAGAAGAAGATGCTTGTTTGTGTTTTCTATTAATGCAAAGCACGTCTGATAACAAGAAAAGGAAAAACAATCTTTGCAGTCGACTGGAGGCCAAACAATTCTTAACGGCCTGGAATGTGGGGATTTGACAACGAGGGCCCTTTCCTATATTGGCAATCTACCATTGACAACTATCTAGATAATTCTGGGGTTCATTTCTTTAACCCCTGGCCTAAATAGTAATGACAGTGGGGTATTTGCTGGAACATCCCAAAAAGAAGGAAAAGCAGACTCTGCATTGCAAATTGGAGTGCAGGGTTGTCACGGCGAATGGAAAACTCAATACAGTACAGCAAATAAATAGGTGTAACTGCAATGCATCAGTAAGTTGACAAAATAAACAAAATCCGTAGTTTGGGATGTGTATAAGCTTTAACTTTTTTGTTGTTGTATGCAATGTCAGGATTTTATCACAGAAAAAAACTGAAAGAAAGTGAAAAAAACGATCCCTGCGTTCCAATCCCCATACTTCCATACTATTTAGTATACCAGAAAAAGATTTAGGATGTCCCAATACATGTCAATTGTAGTATGCTGTAAATACATAAATGCCCCACTAACTCCAATAGGATTTTGCAGTATTCCTCTTTATTCTTGACATTTCTCGACATAATGAAAAAAAAACTTCCTTATGTGATTTTTTTTTCTCTCCTGTGTCCCAAAAACTCTTCTGTACTTTAGTATGTAGTCTAGTAAAAAGAAAGAGTATGTGATTTGGAACGCAGGGAATGTTTGACCACTTTTCTCTTCTTCTTAACCCCTCTGTAAGATGTGAATACTATGTGGATTTCTGTTTAAGAGCTGTAGCGCCACCCTCTGGTTGAAAAACAGGAACAGGCCAGACAATGACAGTGTTACAAATAAATAATTTAATAACTTAATGATGTCAAATTTGCATACACCTTATACTTTGCTTTGCAGTGATAATTTACGAAACAAATAACAACATATAAATTACACTTTATACATGTTTGGGACTGACTCTGCTTTTATTCTCATATAGCCGTTAATAAATAGACATATAGATCCAGGGGGTTATATCCAAATGTAATTGGGGAAAGCAATAACACAATAATAATGATAACCATATTGTTTTAGTTTATGTCAAAACAATACTTTGACAAATATCCTTCTATCAGAGAAAAATATTTATTATTTTCATTAATAATATTAAAATTATCAATTTAGTTTCATATTGCTTTTTTACAATGGCATTAAGGATTACCTTATGCTTACATGCCATTTTTTATTTAATTATTTTACTCAAAAACACTACATTAATTATTTAAAAAGCTCCATCCAGTCAATGCTCCTCAGAAAGTGTGTTCATTTGAATGCCAGATGGTTCACTTCAGCATGTGTACATCTCTGAGACACATCATTAAATAAATGGCTTGCAGCTTGAAAAAGTGTAGGCATAGGCTTGAATGACACACTCGTCCATCACATTCCACTCTTATAAAAGAAAAAGAAAAGTAACAAATGTATATTTTTCTCTGTTGATAATTACACACGATAACAGCCTTTGCCTCCAACCTTCAGAATAAAAAGCCATACAGGGCTTTAAGCAACAGCCTCTGTGCCACAACTCTATTATGAGCTTATGTGGCAAACTAAAAACAGACATTCAAACCAGTATTGATAACATTTAATTTTGAAAAAGATATTGTTTGGGTGGCGTCCGATCTTTCAATGGGTGAACCTCTGGTCACCCTGAAATAGGTGACCACTCAGTGGCCAGTGAGTGGGGAGAGGAGTGAAAAAGTGCATCCTTTCCTTATGGAGTGGTGCAGCTGCCCCCGCTCCATTGGCAGTGGGTACGTGAGTGTTGTAACTCAACCACTCTCATTACATTAGCACCGTTGGGTTCTGCTGCGCTGGCAGCAGGCAGATTAGCCAGTCGATGCTCAATCCTCTTAAACAAGTCTGAGTTAAGCCACAGCCAGAGGCTGCTGGGTGTTGCTCTCTGTCCTCTGCCTGAGCCCCTCTCTCTCTCCCTTCCTCCCTCCTAGCTCCATTTCTTTGTCTTTCTTTCACTGGGTGTGTCCTCCTGTCTTCTGCTCCTCTATGTTTCACTTTTTTCACATCGTTCCCTCACTCTCTCTCATTCAGACTTATTGTCCACATGCCTGTTTGCCTTGCGAAAAAGGGACTTGATCTCCTGGGTCACCATCTCCTGCCAGTTGTCCCTATATAAAACACAGAGGGTTAAGTTATGACCAGTATTGTGCTTTGGGGGGACTGAAATCCATGAAAATAACATGACAGCAAACCACAAAAGCAGACAATAAAAACACAAAAACAATACTGCCACAAATACAGTTAAATGAACGTTAATTATGAAAATGTGTCAGCCGGACACACAATAAAAGTGAATGAATCGAACAAAGAGGGGCTTTCCCAACAATCTGCTTAGGAAGATGTAGAAGGTGATTACATGGAAAGATTAATGAGATGAGCAGACCACAGGGCAATCAACGAGACAAAGGTGTGTGTGTGTGTGTGTGTGGGGGGGGGGGGGGCTCAGAGGTCACGCTATGGGTCACGTGGAGTGGACAGCCACATAAGCAACATTTTCACCAACACAACATCAAATGTCATGCAGGTCTCTATACCTCCTGTGTTTGGACCAGGAAGGTCAAGCCCTTTTCTCTGCTTTCTTTCTCCTGTACGCAGCTATATCCTCAGGGTTCAGTCCGTGATTGTCTTCCCTGAAGTTACATAGCCATGTCCATTACACAAATTCAACGGAACATTCCTTCAACCATACCCGCAAAATCTATGAAAACCAGGTGATCATAGCTACACTCATTTACTTTCTCTTTTGAAGGTGCTACGAGGAACTTTTATATATTTCTAAAACAGTCTAATTTTCCCTGCGATTATCATAAATTACATTTAACATCAAACAAGACCATCAGTGCAAAGATTACTATTGTTTTAATAGTTTTCTTAATGCTTTTTGGCATGGATACACTCCACTACAACTGGCGTAGTAAAAACACTGCCGCTTTTGTCCAAAGGGGGTGCAAGAATTGACACAAACTGAAAGTTCCTCAGAGCACCTTTAAGATTCAGCTACATCAAAGATGCAGTAGGATATATCAATGATCTTACCCTGGTTCTATCTCTGGTGGTTTTGGCAAAGGCTCTGTAAAGTTTGTTTTACCTACAAGCCAGTATGTCTCTTCAATACCTTTACCCTAAAAAAACAATAAACAAACAAAGAAGGCATTGATTAATGGATCTCATATAATATTTTGTCTTAATTACCATAGACTGAGGTTAAATATCAAATGAAACTATGTAGACATGTAGTCAGGTTACCTTCAGCTCTGTCTTGCCTCTGACCTCTATCTTATAACCCTCGTCAAGAGAACGGAGGATCTTCACAGTGCTCAAATTTACATGGATCCTATAAGCTGGGGGACGAATAAAACATAAGCAGACATTAAAACCCCCAGGGGGCGCCCTTAGCTCAGTTGGTAAGGCGTCCCCCCCAAGGGCCTCGGCCAGCAGCGGACCCGGGTTTGATTCCAGCCCGCGGTCGTTCTCTGCATTTCACTCCCCTCTCTGCCCCATTTCAACTCTGTCTCTACACTATCAATAAAGCATAAACGTGCCAAAAAATATCTTTAAAAAAATACATTAAAACCCCCCAAAACAACCAGAAAACAATCAGAGAGTGACGGGTGATATGTCTGCAAGCTGGTTTAGCAGTGAGGCATCAGGATTTGATTATGCTGAAATTGTTATGTTGAGTGACGACATGTACTGTATATCGCAGCTCTACGGACGTTGCAAAAGTAATCATGTCCATGCTAGGACTGTGTCCAGTGGTCGTTATTTCAAACACAACACTGGGTTTTGCGTGAAAAAGGATACTCACGCAGCCCAGTGGATTCCATGCGAGAGGCAGTGTTTACGGTGTCTCCAAAAAGACAGTACCTAGGCATAGTGAGACCTACCACCCCAGCAACACATGGCCCTGGAAATACATACATGTACACGTCACACACAGCAAAAGGCCTGTATATTTTCACTAAACTACAATGTTTGATGTGCCACAGTCTTTCCCAGAGTGAATCAGCAACGTCAAAATGTTACAATATTAGAACTGATTAGTATAATCTCAACATGTACTATGAGCTAAAAGTCACATTATGTGATCAGTGTAATGGAGTGTCACCTGTGTGGATCCCTATGCGTATCCTGACCGGCACGTCTGGCATGTGCCGCATATGGAAGGTTCCCACAGAGCTGAGGATGTTCAGAGACATGTTGGCAATCTCAGCCGCGTGCTTGTTGCCATTTCTCTTGGGCAGACCTGACGCCACCATGTAGGCATCACCGATGGTCTCCACCTATGATGTCAACAGATTCATTCAGTTATGTAGTCACATGCAGACACATGCATACCGTTGAAAAACGTGTCAAAATTCAGTGTCGTCTTGAAGAGACACTGAAGTCACACTGGTAGAGAATGAGACTTCAGAGAATGTTCCCTGACCTTGTAGACGTCGTGGTTACTGAGCACAGCGTCAAACAGAGAGTAGAGGTCGTTGAGAAGGTCCACCACCTCGATGGGGTCGCTGAGCGAGGAGATGGTGGTGAAACCCACAATGTCACTGAAGTAAATGGTCACCTGGTCAAAGTACTCAGGCTCCACTGTGGCGCCGGTCTTCAGGGCCTCAGCCACGGAACTGATATTGGAGATGGACATTTTTATCAAGTTAATTTATTGTGCAGATTGAGAACATGTTAGACGTGTGTGTTAATGTGTGTAGAAACTCACGGCGGAAGCATCTCAGACAGTAGTTTCTCTGTTCTCTGTTTTTCCACTTCCAGCTCCTCTGTCCTCTCTCTGATCAGGTCCTCCAGGTTGGAGCTGTACTGCTCCAGCATCCTCAGCATGGAGTCAATGATGTTGGTCTTCTTACCCTTGTTGATTAACTTGAACTAAATAAAAAAATAGATAGAATCATGTAAAGCAATATGTTCAATGTTCTTAAACCTTTTTGTTTGAAATGCCAGTGTATATAACCCTCTGGCTAATGGGACTTAGCCACGCACTTACCCTGTGGTAATACAAGGGGAATTTGAGCACCTTCAGTGCCCCTCTGGTGTGACATAATGGCAAACATTAAGATTTAATTTCAACCATAGGGCAACATAGCAGTATATGAGCCTAATTTATTTTTCTAAGTTTTTGCCCCTTCCCTTTAGAGATTATGTGCCCACCACTCAAAACAGGTTCAAAAGTTATTCTATATTAAACTATAAAATGAGCCATTTTGCATAGTGAGTACTTCTATGTTTGATACTTCAAGGACCAATTGCCAGTAATACTGTTGTACTTTTACTTGGGAGGGGTATTTTAAGACCCTGGTATTTCTATTTCTTCTTAAGTGAAGAAGCTGGCTGCTTCTTACACCACTGTAAGAGTGTCTCCAAAAATGTACCCTGTCGAAGATCTCCTTAAAGTTTGGTCTTCGCTCAGGCAGTTCGCTCCAACACTGCTTCATCAGCTGGATACACTCTAGAGGAGCCTGGTCTGGGGCCACGGTGGGACGGCACATGGGAGGAGGCTTCTTCACCTTACGGATGATCTCTGGTGAGACGAAGGAGATGGGACATTGAGTCTCAAATAAGAATATGTAGCCTACCGTATCAGTATTTTGTTCCACATTGTCTTTTGTCTTATTCAAACTAGTCTCCTTGCTACCTCAAATATAATGGATTCATTAAAAGAGGGCACATACACTGTCTCACTTTACCCCACATCATTTGTCTCACTTTATCCCACTGCCACAATTTGAGAAAAAATTCAGGCTAATCTTCAGTTATCATCATCACATGGTTTCATATGTTGGTAGTTCATCAACATGTATGATAGAAGTTTTTCTACCTGAATCAATTTGCTTTGGCACAACAATCGATTAAATTGACAGCAAGAAAATTTACTTTTACATGCAAAAAAGACATTTTTGTGAAAAAAACATGCTCACATTCCCCCGTTCTCCCCTACATATTGATATAATATACAAACTTTAAAAAAATCACTCCATAATTTGTATCATTGATGGATACACACCATCCGGGGTTAGACCCAGCATGCAGTATGGCAGCCCTCTGACCACCACTTCTTGAAGGATGATAGAAAAGCTGTATACGTCTCCCTTGTAGGTGCCTTTACGTGAACTCGTAGAGTCCCTTAAGAACTCTGGAGCCGTCCAAAACTGGTCTGAGCGAACAAAAGAAAAAAAAATTAATTAGTTTGGAAAACATGAACCCAGTCACTACCAACTGTAATACATAACCTAAATTAGGTATTGGAAAATAATGAGATATACCTTCAGGTGGAAGTTCTTCAATGGGAGCTTTCTGAGACTCCAGCAGCTCATTGAAGCCATGGTCAGTAATCTTGAGGACAAAGCGCCCGTCTACCACACAGTTACGGGATTTGAGTCTGCCATGGGGGAAATCTCTGTGGTGAAGGTATTTCATACCCTGGAAGCACAATGAGTTCCACAGCGTAGTTCATCACAAGAATAAGCTGCTGTGCTCACACAAGCCAACCAGGACTATAGTCACATCCAGGTATCATTGTGTTCACTTATTCAGAATATCAGTGTTTACCTTAATGAGGTCAAGCAGAAGCGAGGACTTGAACATCCAGTCTAATTTAACGTCCTGGTTCTTCAGCAGGTCCTGCAGGCTGCCCCGCGAGCAGTGCTCTGTCACCACCGCAAACATGGAGCAGTCCGAAAAGAAGCCCAGGAATGGATTCACGTTCTCGTTTCTCAGGTCTTTCATCTTTAAAGGCAGGCAAAAAAGTTAATGGAAAGAGTATAAACCCTGTGTATGACTTTTGAGGAAGTGAGTAGCGTTCCTAAACCAGCGACTGTAACTACAGTTAAATTCTGTACTCATTTTATTTTGAATATCAGACATGCTTCTCTACCTTTGTGAAAATCTTGGTGCTGCTCGTCTTCAATTCCTTGAAGTGTCCATCCTCAAATCTCTTTAGCCACACCCAGTCTCCCTGGAAGAGAAGTCATGTTTTTACAGTTGTAGTGTTCTTCTTGAAATTGGGAAATGTTTTTGTTATTATTTTTTGGTGTTTTATAAAAAGTAGTATTAGTAGTAGTAGTAAACTATTGTACTTTATATATTTGTATATCTTAAAATTGCTTTGACTGCTGCCTGTGTATGTGGGAGGTGCCAATAACAAAAAAGTACAGAGAAATTTAGTTTGTTTGTAAAAAAGATTTTTTTAAAAAAAGGGAAACAACATGTTGGACTGTATATAGACTTAACAGAAATTAGAGAGAACAAAAGAAAGAACTGAAACCTTACTCCGTATTTGTCTGAAAACTGAACATAAACACACCCATGCAAATTGAACACACAATTTAACCATCTATTAAATAGGTTGTTTTCATTGAATATGCACCTTTGCAACATGCACACATCTTCACAGGAAACCTTTCATATACTTATTGCATTTTTAAACAGTGTCTATGAATACAGGAAGAAGCAGTGAGAAATGACTCTTCCAGTGTTACACACCTGATACACTGCTACATTGGTGGTCTCATGCGTTGCCATCTGCATGCTGTTTATAGAGTGGGAGTGATCTGCAGATTTATCCTCCACAGCGCTCTTGGAATCACTCAGATCGTCTAATGTGAGTTTCTGCGGGATGTCAAACACCAGGATTGGATAGAAATGGGTTATAAAGTTGTTCAATAGATTCATTCGATAGGTATTAATTTGATGCCTGGGAGAACGCGTCGCTGCTTACCTTTTTGCTAAGCTTAGGATTGATAAACGTGAGATCCTGTAGGTTCAGCAGGATCCGATTGGGACCTTTGAAGAGCTGGATTTGTTGGAGTCTCCTCCTGCCAATGGGATTTACAAATAGATAAGGAAATCTGTTCAACCAATGGCAGTGTGTCTATTAAAACTCTCCCAGAGATCTTTTGTGGAGTAAAGACAGATGCTGGACCAGAATAGCCTCTTCTTGAATGAAAAGTGCTGTAAGTCCCATGTTAGCATAATGGTAGATGGGACGGTATAAAACAAGTGCTAGGCTTTATGTTATCGGCAATCTTCTTTCAAGTTTTGGAAAATACTACATTCACATGATTTCAACAGTGTTGTTTGGAGCACTTAATTCAAGCACTTACACATACGTAGGTCAAGGTAATCAATACATTGGTTTGATTTCCACTCATTGTAGTCCACTCTTGCTAGAATCATCATCAAATATGAGTCAAACTCTCCAAACTAAACAATATTGGAATACCATTTCATTTAGTGACCTTTTGATGCTAACTTAAGGAAGATCTATGTTTTGTGGAACCATTTAGTTACTATACTCGTAAGGACATCTTTTATTCTGTACAACTCATTCTCTTAACTCAAGAGATGACGTCTGTGCTCACAAGTTCTGTGGGGGACATTTTTTTTTATCAATCGTCCTTGCTCAATCTCAAACATTTACAAAGAACATTCTTTAGCGTGCACACACCAGTGATGTATGTTATTGATGGAGAAGGAATGTGTGAAATGGAATGGACACAAGGTTTCATTAGCTTGCTTGAAAGGATATGTCTGATTGCACTTTACAGGCTGTACCTGATGTAAAGGCTTATAGCGAGCCCGCATACAGCCAGAGAGAAGATGACAGCAAACGCCACTATGATGCTTGTGACCTCCACACCTAGGGGTGAAAACAGGTAACTCCATGTTCCGTGAAATGAAGATTGGTGAATAAATGATAGATGTGTGGAGAACATGCCCTAAGACAGTGAAGATGGACACATTCACCGTGTGTCTTACCTCCCGTGCAGATGGCATTCTTGTCAAACCAGCAGCTGGAATCAGACGGCGGAGGAAATCCTCCCGGAAAGTGAATGGACCTCCCAGCAAAACTAAGCACTCCAGCTGTTACATCCACCAGGAACGTCTGGTATAGCTGCCCCCCCATGTTGTCAGAGTCCAGGATGACATAGTTGGTCTTCACCTCTCCACCTTTGGTCACCCAGACTTTTTGGTTAAAGCCACTGAAGGTCGTGTTCTTGGTGAAGTAGGCCAGGTTTGAGCCTGAGAGCGGCACTTTTCCTCTCCTGGCGTTGTGGATGGACTGGGCCAACAAGTAGATGCTGTTATAGATGGTCCCAAATAGTGGGTTAACCTTCAAGCGACATAACAAAATAAGTGATTTATTAGAAAATGTCTTATTTTAAATAATTAAATCTAGAAATGTTTGAGTAAACAATCAAATGTTTCAAAGTTCGGCTGACAAAGAGGGTTCTTTGTTAATGGAGACCGAAATAGTAAGATCCACCAAAGGATTGCGCTGCTTTTGCGCTTTTAAGTATAACGTGTTTTAGTATTATGTCACAAAGTATATTTTGTTTTAGTAAGATTTGATACTAAGTTTAGGATGGTTTAGTATGATAAGACTATGTTGGGTATGTGGGGTGCTGAAAAGGAAGGGCAAACCCAGTGACTATGTGCTAATTACAGGGGCATACACTACTGAAACACTTTATAAAATACATAAAATAATAAGCTAGTTTTGAACAGGCATTTTCAAATTTGTATAAACGTGCCTGGTTTTGTTTCCCACCTCTTTCATGATTTTTTTTTTTTACATTTACATAATGGATATTTGAGTACACATTTAAGATAAGCTTGAAAAAGAAATGTGAACCTCTCCATTAATTTCCTTGCTTGACATCCAAATATTTTCTACCTGCTCTGGCTGCATGGCCAACGTCACTTCCCCGCTCCTTTTGGCGGCAGTAAATGCCTCGTTGAAGGACATAGGCTCAGAGGCCAAAGTGATGGTGAGCACAGCATCGTAGGCCTCCCGCAGCCTGCTGTTGTTTTGCAGGGGGAAGTAGGAAGAGTTGGTGTAGGGCAAGCTGTAGTGGAGGGCGTCGTATGGCACAAACACATACTTCCCTGAAGTAAGGCCCATTTGCTGTGCTTTGAGAAGAAAATTAGCCTGATGCACCCCTCCAACCAAGATTGAGTGCATGCACATGATGATGACTGAAACAAACAAGGAAAAAAAACAGAAGGGTTTTGCTCAAATGTTTGATTGACGGAGAAATCTAGTGACAACATGACTGAGCTCGGTAAAGATTTAAAGTGCCAGTAGGTAACAAGTTGACAAAAGCAGTGTTGGAAAGAGTACTCTAATGCGTCACTTAAAGGTGCTTCGAGGAACATTCAGTTTGTGTTCATTCTTGCACACCCTTTGGACAATGGTGGTAGTGTTTTTACCACACCAGCTGTTGTTCCTGCTGGCTTGTTCAAGCATACCCATGACAAAGGCATTGAGAAAAACTATATAAAAATAGGATTCTTTGCACTGATGGTGTCGTTTGCCGTTCCATGTAATTTCTGATCATAAAAAGGAAAAAACAAGACTGTGTCAGAAGTATTTTAAAGTTCCTCATAGCACCTTGACTTGACTGTGATGTACTCTAAAAGTTTACAGTAAACCTTAACTGAACGTAATTAAATGAGAAGTTCAGAGGATGCTAATTGGCTGAATGTCCGAAACTAAACCACTGATTTGGATGTCCTGGGGTATTAGGGTGGCTTTAGCTCAGTCCGTGGGGACTTGGGTAAAATAAGGGATTGTTCTTCTTCTATTGAGGGGCAAGCCATTCAAAGGTGGAGTCAGCGATTCTGGAGAACGCTTGTTGTCAAAATCAATTTTCACAAAATCCCTGAATATCTCCTCACGATATGCTACCTGTCCGTACTGTGTGTGCGCACTGAAAACAATCTAATGATAATACACAACTTAGGCTCTGTAAACTGCCATGCAAACAAAAGGGTCTCAGACCGGCCCACAGGGGCTGTCAACATATCTGTTTACAGAGACCAAGCTGTATATTAACTCTGGACTTTTTTTTGGATCGTGGTGAGATATTCAATGATTTTTACAAAGAGTGATTTTGAAAAATAAGATTCTCCAGAATTACTTAGGCTACTCCATATTTAATTGAACATGTAGCCAGCCATGGACTTTTGTTGTATAATATTCTGTATATCTTTCCCATCTTTCCTGTCACCTCTCGATGATCTATTAAAGACACATACATGCCAAGAAAAGGAGTACAAGTTAGTAAGCCTGCTAAAAAGGTATAGGCTAAAGCTTGGATATTGAATCATGCCAGTTGTTCACCTATGATAAACAGTCTGCTTTCCTTGTTTATATATGTATAGCCTACAAGCAATCTTATATGTTATAATCTTAACACACAGGGAATGTTTATAACTAGCCAGCTCAGACTCACCCCTGGTCTGTCCTGCAGCATCGATCTTCATCAGCATGCTCTCCACCTCTGTGTCATTTATACCGATGCCTGTGACCAGGCCAACGGGAAGCCCTTTAATCCTCAGAGCAGAGGCAAGTCTCCCAGCGGTGTCAATCCAAATGTCCTCATCGGAGGAGACCACCACGACACTGGCCCATCTGAAGTGTTTCAACACGGTGAACAGCACCTCAGAAGGAAACGGCACTGTCCTGGCAAATGTCGGGTACCCTATGACGCGGTCGAGCTCATAGTTAACGCATCCGTAAGAGAAGATGGCCTTGTTCCAGTTCGTGGCCAGCAGAGAGGCTGCCACACAGTACCCTGGGTTGGTGGGGCCCACGAACGCGTCCGCAGTCTTCTCGTAGTGAATAAAGGCGGTGAGGGCTTTGGCGGTCTCGCAAGGTTCCTGGAGGATGACGAAGTCCATTTTCAGTCCCAGGTCCAGATTGAGGTCTTCGTTGATCCTGCTTACAGCGAGCCTGGAGGCCGCAGCAGGGAAGGCCCTGTAGTAAATAGGGTCGCAGTTCCAAGGCCCCAATACCCCGACTTTGAATATCAAACAGCGGACACAACATGGGAACGTCAGCACTCCGAGGATGATCCATAACAGACAGTTATAAAAGGGCAGAGTCGTAAATGTTCGTCTACTTTTAATTATGGGCAAACATGGATGGTTGGAGTCCCATAGCGCCCCTGCTAAATTCGGAGGGATATTTTGCATTGTCCTTCCAGGGGTTCAAACGTAGTGAATCTTTGTGTTCACTATTGAATTGTCAGTTAGACCAGTTATTCCTGCAAAATAAAGATACAAGTCATTGCCTTTTTTTCTTCAAAATAATTAGTGTGAGTCTTTGCGGAATTTATAAACAAATGCACCACTTACCATTTGTTTGATAGGCCATCGCGGCCGCTTCAAAGTCCGATAAGATGATCTCACAGGTGTCCTCTCGGATCTGATTTCTGTATCCACACAAACCGTCACCTAAGCATCACAACCCCCCCACCCCCCAAAATAGTAACAAAAACATCTATCCAAATCCGAGGACCCACGACCCTTCGGCGAAGACTCAACCAAATCGTCGTGTTTGGATTAATGGTGGGACTGGAAGTGTCAGGCGAGAAGTCTGTCGCGTGCGGAGACAACTTCAGCACCCTGGAGAGCTACTAACGCCCCGCAGTCAGCGCCTTTGAAAGCTCCTCCGCGTTTCCACAAACACATCTGTTCACAGGCAGCAACATTTCCGAACGAACAATCACCCCGATCGCCCCCGGATGTCCTTTTATCCTTTCATATGTATCTTTGAATAAGTGATGGGGCTATATCAAAATGCCTAAAAAGCAAAGCCATTGCCCCAAAAAGAGAAGTCCTCCAGGTAAATGCTCATTTTAACAAAACAAAATGGAAAAGTGTTTCAATTATTGTCAATAGGCCTATAGGAGTCTAGTGTCTAGGCACGGGCCCAGTCAATCAAATCGCCTCCAAAATGACTTAGGGCCAAACACGTAGGTGTTACTCACTAATCCAGTTTCAGTGAGGCACACTATAAGAGGATTGACAACAGGCCTTAGTCTACTCTAAAAGCCGTGTTATCGTAGAGGCTGGAGAGGCAAGGAAGTATAGTGACAGACCTGATCGTATATAGACACTGATATTTAGTAAACAAACATTATCCTGATGTGCACAAGTGGGGTCATTTCTCCTTGTCATGGTAACACCTCATCCTCCATGCGTTAATTGGCCTAATATGCCCGCAGTACTGCAGGTTCCACAGATTAAATTAATTTGAATCCCGGTGGAGTGGAGGTAATTAAAGATAACGAAAGGCTCTCCATGTAGGTCCCCTGAGTTTCTGCAGCGTTTTGCCTGCGTCAGTCTTTTCAGCTCTTTCCTCCAAAGAACAGCCGGTTGCCACAACATCAAACAGTGCATGACGATCGGTGAGAAAGGCAAACGTATGTGCAGAATAAGTGACTCAACAGAACCATATCATACCATGCACGGTTTAAGCAGCTCCATAACAGATATCATTCCCTGGTGTCTTGGTTATATTACTTAATTTCTTAACGAGACTGCAAAATAGTTCTTCATTCTTCTTCCCTAAATCAATGTGCAATTGGAGACGATTTTGTCCCACAAAAGCTGTGTCCCTGATTTGTAAAACATTAGGGTAAGGTTAGGGTTAGTTTAGGTATTGGCAAGCAATGGTTATGTTTAATCTTCAGGATATTAATGTAAGTCTATATAAAGTCCCCAAAAGTGACCCAAGACAATGTGTGTGTGTGTGTGTTTGGAGGAAATTACATGTCAAACACATTCCCCTGTCTATTAAAGCCATTAGACAGGTGGTAGCAGGGATATTACAGTTTATAGTCACAGGAATGGTGCACTGCATTGTGTGCACATGGTGCTGGAAAGTGATTCCACCTTTGTTGACCCATATCCCACATAAGCTGATGAGCCTCTTAAACCTAACACCTTGACACCGCTGTCCGGCATCCCGGAATAGAGGACAGAAGTGACGACTCAGCGCTCCGTCCGCCCAGGGAGCAGTGAGCACAGAACATCTGATGCTGCTGATGAGACCAGCTCTGTTCTTTGGATTAGACACTGTGAAATGAAACAGAAATAGTCTCCCCTAGGTCCATCAGCGACATTAAAGGTGGAGTCAGCGATTCTAAAGAAGGCTTGTTGTCAAAATCACTTTCTTTTCAAAGTCAGTGAATATCTCACTGTGTGCGCTGAAAAAAGATAATTCAGAGTTAAAGGTGCTGTAAGCGGAATGGTTCTTTAACTTCCTGTCAGTTACTGCAGTTAGCAGTCCCCTCGCTTGTCCCTACGTCACCACATTAATGCACTGCGGTCTTCAAGCAGCGAGTTATCTAGCATCATCTCAGATCCATAAGTGTGATAAAACATGATAAAAAGCATAAAAATAGACATTGGGAAGGATTTTTACCTGCTCCGCCATTGTAGGCGCATAAACATTCACCCATCTGTTGCTCTGGCTTGCACCGGCAGTGAGACCATGAGTGAGACGGGTGTCGGTTTGTAGCGTTCTCTCTTTTGATTGGATACAAATGTTGTGATCCTCCAATAAGTTTATTAGCCGATTACATGCAGAGCATCTGACTGAGAGATCGGCTTTATGAAACATGCACATTATGTAAGTGATCACTGTATGAATAAAGAGCGATTTAACACTATATTAATTATATTTTTATAATTATGTATATTATATATTTTATTAATATACATAAACCGCTTACTTAATCTTTAATAGTTTACACAGCCTATAGGATCTGTAAACAGGCATGTTGCTGCCTATGGTGGGCACCTAGGTT
Organism: Hyperoplus lanceolatus; assembly: GCA_026929865.2. Classification (NCBI taxonomy): domain Eukaryota; kingdom Metazoa; phylum Chordata; class Actinopteri; order Uranoscopiformes; family Ammodytidae; genus Hyperoplus; species Hyperoplus lanceolatus. The sequence continues at coordinate 22,986,282 of CM049398.1, forward strand.
TAAATACTGTTTGTTTACATATCCGTTTACAAAGCCTAGGCTGTGTATTTACACCATCCATTTTGAACCGCACAAACAGTAGGCTACTATAGCTGAGAAAAGATACCAGTGAAGGGTACAGGAAGACAGTACAAACAAAATTGCTTTGCAGGTCATTCACACACTGCATAGTAATATAAAGGTGAAGTCCCTTTAAGACAAAGTCCCTTTAAAGGCCAATCCTTGTTGCGTATGCTACAATAACGCCTGAGGGCGTTAAACAAGAAATTGTGAGAAGTATGAAATCTATCCAAATAAAATACAAAATAAGATAACAATGTAATAGGTAGAGTAGACATACTGTATATCAAGGCAAAGTTGACTAACAATATGGAGCTCACACCCTAATTTAATTAGTTTATTTTGCGGGCTACATATTCAACATGATTTGTGCAGGATCGATACCAATATAGAACATAATTAACATGGATGTTTTTGAAGAGCTACCCAGAATACAATTGCATGCTTGGTTGTCACAAATCACGATTAAGGCACAGGCCATGAATGAATACCGAAAGCTTTGTAAGGCACAGTCTCTTGCCAAAACATTTTTTTTCTGTTGTTTTCAATGAAAGCTTCGTGAGTTGGTTTCTTCTCATAGCTTTCACTGTCCAGCTGTAGACGGTGCATTCATTCGAGGATACCTTCAACTCTGGCGCCATCTAGTGGGAAGGCCTTCAATGACGCTCACTGTACTGTGCACTGGGATAAAGGAAGAATAAAGATTTAGACGACCTCTACGATGCTTAAAAAAATTCCTTATCTCATGTTAAAGGTTAATATTTTACATTACAGTTTTTCCAAAAGAGTACAACTATATTAATAATCAACACAGTAAAAAAACATTTTTAATCAGCAAACATCCATTAGCTGTATTTCCATGATTAAAACTCTTCTGTATTATTCACCCTTCTCATGTAGAACAACAAGTATGCTGTAGGCCTACATTTCAGTGTGCCTTTGGTGCAAGACTTAACAGCATCTGTAGAGGTTTAAATAATGTGAGCATGATATCTTGCTGTGGCTTACTCAACAGTCTATTGTTAGCAAGAAGTTGCTTTCCACAGGCAGTGTCTGTAGCTAGCCCAGCTATGCAGGTCAACAAAATCCACTCTGAAAACGTTTTTTGTTGTGAAGAAAAATATAAAAAATCGCCAGGTTTATTCCACAGGATTACAAAACACAGTGGCTAGCTAACACACTTGTAGCAACTAATTACTAAAAGGCAGGTAAGAAAACCGTTTGCTTATCCCGCTCTCAAGCTCTGACTGCCTGCTCACATATCCACAGGGCAAAACACACACGCACAAGCGTTCTTTAAGGGGAAGTACACATTTTACCAATATATACTGAATCACGTAAAACATGAATACCAATATGCTTTTAACATTTTTAACCACTATATAAACTTGTAAATGAAATTATTAATCATTAAATCCTGTATACCTGTATGTTATTGAATTATGCATCTTCTTAACACCTTTTAATCATATGAACTGTATTTCTATCACAAACTCTAATTCTGCCTCTACAGCATCTTTCACTTTAGCATTTACCAACACATGTTGGTTTTAGTCCGCTGTGACTGGCTGTGGATAAAGGAGCAGATGCAAATAATTGGCCAACAAAAAACTGTGACTAAGAACTGTGTTGTAATGTTTTGATATGATAATGCACTTCCTCTTTGGTCACGTTTGCCGTTGGATATTCAACATCATATAATACAGGAGAAGTTTTTTTGTCGTTGTCCCTTACTGATACTGTGCAGCCTGCATTCTTTCTCCCTGCGCTCCTATCTTATCTCGATACTGCCTTGACGAATTCCAGACATTGCAACATGCAAGAAGAAGTCTGTAGTTGTGTACGCCCTCACAAATGACACACTCTTTAAAAACAAAAGTGTAGCCGACCCCTTAGAGTGCAAGTGCGTGTGAATGTTTATGTAGCACTGTACGGGTGTGTGCTGTCATGCTGTCATGCTCTCATGAGGAAAACAATGACTGAGGGGGTTCTGATGAGGAGAGGAGGCCCCTCAGCTTTGCATGAGCAGCAACAGATGTTCCCCACGATGAATTCATTACACTTGACCCGCGTGTTGCAGAACCTGCTTTGAGGGAACCTGTTACAGTGTCTCATCTAACAATTTGTAGCCTAATGTCTCCACAGATTTGATCTGTGATCTGTCTAGCCTATATATGTTGTGATTGACTCTTCTGTGATCTTCCTCTGTATATCAGTGTTTGGAAATGACTGCTTTTGTTTAGTTTCCAAACACATTTTTACTCATGACACATTAATGACCTCTCATTCAATACAATTACATGAAATATGATTAATTTAGCCTTTAATCCATCAGCAGGCCCGCACACACAAATGGCTGGGTCCCTGAAAACCTCCAGTCAATGGGCCCCCCTTACTCATGCTTTACTCGTATCAATGTGTGTGTGTTTGCACTCATCCCGTGGTAAACACATATTGTATTTGTAGAGATACTAACTATCTTATCAACCAGGGACGGCCTGCGACAGTTTAGGGAGCAGGGGCTCAAGTGAGGAAAAGGGCTCTTTTGTGATTATTAAATATATATAATTTTAAATAGTAGCACATTCCTGACTAATACCCTAACACAGTTGTTTAATACTCAACAGATTTCTACAAAATAACATTGGTCTTATTGAGTATTCACTAGGTTTATTACAGGAGCAGGCAACAACAAAGGACACTGTTACAGATATCGCCTATGCCCCTGAGGTGCAGTGGTATATGCAGTATGTTCAGCATGTGACATGCAGCTCATGGAATATTTTTCAAATTGTACCTGTCAACCTGAAGAGATTGGTGTCAAAGACTTTAACATTATTGTCCCTAAAGGGAAATTCTTTATCAGAAATGTATGCTACGTCACAAATTTAAACCTGTTAGTCGACTCAAGAAAACAACAGAGTAATTACCCTGTCCACTTTATAAGAATGTAGAAGAACTACAACAGGTACACCTGTTTTCTGTTTTACCTGAGGGGTCCAAATACTTTTCACAATTCATAGATCAACACCCAGACACAAGTAGCAGAACGACTCAGGTAAAATAATCCAGCCAAAACAGTACAACACTATATCAAAACCTTTTTTTGTGACCATATGGCACACAAAAAAGTAAAGGAAAGTAATGCATCATTCTATTAAATAACTACATGTATCTGAAATGGAGACACCTGAACTCATCAAAGAAAAAATGTCACCATTACTCAAACTTAATTATGTTTATACTAACCACATTAATATTTGACTCTCAGAGACAGTGCCCCGTCCCGCCCCATTTCCCAAAATGTCATTCGTAAACATAAACAGGTGATTGCTCTGAGCCAGCACACACACAGGGTGGAGGGTGAGAAGATATTGATTTTTTACTGAAGTTACAATAATTAAAATTAAATTATGGTTTTGTTGTATGGTCGTGCACATTTTAAATGGATATAGCCTAGTGAATATTTCAGTTAAAAATTAAGTAAAGCTTAGTTAGATTTTTGGCCTTCGAAGACTATGGGCCCCCCAAAGGGCTAGGCCCTTGAGAGCTTTCCCATTTTCTACCCCTTACGGGCGGCCCTGTCACTATATCAGTCCATGCTCAAGTTGCTTATCTCAATAGTGGCTCTTTTTTTGCAGAAGCAGGGTGCGTAGGCTAGGCATCAACAGGAAAAGTCTGGGTTTCCGTTCACATTATTTCTTTTTATCAGTTCCATCCAACTGTAAACTTCAGGCCAAATGAAACAAACCGCCGCCTTGTTGCGCAACACTATTTTCTTTTTTAGGCGTACTTCTCATATGGGTTTGTTTGCGGCGCCTCCACCAGAGTGCGCACCATTAACAAACGGCGTCATAACCATAGCTATACTAGCAGCAGACGGAGACCGGAAGTTACACGTGTGGGCTTGCAAAAATAAGATGTAGAAGTGGTCAGTAATTAGCCATGAAGTAGCTTGGTCTGTCGTCTGATGATTAATTATATTCTATAATAATAATAATAATAATAATAATAATAATAATAATAATAATAATAATAATCATGTTCTATAAGACAATATTTGATGAAACAGTTGAAGTGTATGCTCACAGTGTAAAAAAAGGGTGAACAAAGAAAAAAAGAAAAGTGCAATGTTACCTTACATTTCAATTAAATTAAATTTAACACACTTTAATCGTATCATAATTGTATTAAAAAAGGCATTATAAAAACATACAAATTAGATCACAATAGCAGGCTATAATCAAAGCTAAAGCGATATCATTATCAATATGAATATTAATTAGGCTAATCATTAGGCTATATTTTTCATAATGTTATTTAATAGCGTTATTATTATAATAATTATACCGGCAATTGCAACAAGGCTTATAAGAAATCAATAATAATTAGGACCTATCAAATTAAAATTAGATAAGGTAAGCTAATTCAAAATTATACCACAAAAAGTGTAAATGTTCAAGGCCTAATGTGTGTGTTTAAGTTTTTTTCTCATGTGTTCAGTGTGTGTGTGTGTGTGTGTGTGTGTGTGTGTGTGTGTAAACTTGTGTCCATGTCTTTGTATGTGTTTGTGTGCATTTGTGCACGTTATCAATGTGTAATTTACCTTTGGTGGAAAGTTGTTAGGTTAACGTTCAGCTGTAAATTATTCATTCATTATTCATTCCTCATCCTGCCATAGCAACGGAAGCCAAGGCAACACTAAAGTCACATGAATACAGAATGTAGGATCAGGATGTATGTAATACGTTTTTTTTTTCATCAACTGAATATATTCAGTGCACATATTTGCCACCACACAACCAGAAAAAAAATCCTTAGATAACACCTCGAATCATTTTGTTTTGGAAAGTATTAACCGGAAGTGCTCTTGTTTTGTCATTTGGCGCGCTTGACAGTATAGAGCGAGTCAGTGTGCCAGGCAGGCAGGACTTTCTGGGATGGGAACAGACGACTGTATCCCACTGTTTCCAGCTCCTCCTGACAGTTTATTGCGGCGGGGGCAAACACGCGGAGGGGTCTACCGAGCTCATGTGGACCAACAACAACCGACTCACAAAGCACCGGGACACGGCAGCGCTGCGGGGGTCTGGAAAATGGGAGCGGTGAAGTGAAAGTGGGAAAAAACGGCCGAGAAGCGGACGGTCTGGATGAAAGGCACCAAAGTAAGTAAACTCGGCACATCGGCTCGCGAGCAAAAAGTACTAACTGAAGCAGCTCGTAGCTTTTCGTCGTTCATTCTCTGTTCGTCAGGAAGCGTGGGTGTTAAATGTTCGTCTATCTATAATGATTAGAAGCGCATTTTTTTTGTCACACAGAAAACACAGTACTAGCCTACTAGTAGACCAGCGGACCTCAGTCTGTGTGGTCAGCTCAGATTTCACGTTTGCCTCTGTGTTTGAGAAGCCGCCCGCTGTGTGCCGGTGGAGCTGCTCACACTCTAGCCCGCTACTGCTGACTGTTATAACCGTATATTTATTATTCACACGGAGAAAAAAAAAAGTAATTTATGGACTTTACGAAAAACTTGTAAACGATGCTAGCAGAGGTGGCATGTGTTGGTGTGATTGACAGTGGAGTTGAAAGGGGGCGGGGTTAGCTACAAGTTAAAGGCGTTATGGAAGGTAAGGCACCGAAGAAATAGGCTAAACGTGTGAAAATAGTTTGATTTGTATTTTTTTTAATTGCCAAAGGGCTGCAGTGTTGAGTCCCTGTGCTCTTTGCGTTTTGCCACGTACCGGTGTTGCACCGAAAGCTGTGACCTGTCAGAATTTGTGACCCTAGAGGGCGCTGTTCTCATTGATTAACCCAGTCTCATAGTGAAATATAGGCAATCTATGTAAAAACCATAGATAGTATAATAAAAACGTTGGTCCATTGCACAAATCGTAGAAGTTTCTCAAAATTGGCACTGAAATGGTCAGATTGTTTTTTGTTTTTTAAAGGTGAATAACCAACCTAGTACCCATCACAGTGAAATGTGTAGGCTATACTTTTTCCACTGTACAATCATTTTGAATTGGAAGCAAACAACTTAATAATCTCTCAATTGCAGGGCTGTTTTGTGAAACTATGTTTTCAGCTGTGGACCAACATAAGTATTAAAACATTTCACTGTGAGGCTGGGTTGTTATATGCCTACAGTCTATTGAAATCAGTTAAGAAATAAGAACAGCGCCCTCTAGGGTCACACATTCTGACAGGTCACAGCTTTCGGTGCAACACCGGCTTCAAGAAATATGATCTCTAGAGAAGGGTGCCCGAGCGAGCAGTGAGCGTTTACCCGCCTCTCGTGAAAAAGTCCCAGGGCAAGGCAGGCAGTGGAACGTTGCGGTAGTGCAGAGAGACGGCAGTGATAAATCTACCACAGTTGGTTAGAACTTTATGATACAGGATTGAAAAAAACACACTAACAGCTGTGAACACTCTGCATACTGGATAGTTCCAATACAGGTTTCTCAGGGTTGGAGTTATGATTGTACGACAGAAACATCGGAGAGGTATTTTACTGAATTGAATTGCAGAAAGTCAATGTAGAAATATTGTGTACTCTTTTACAAGTTCAAAAGTAGGCCTAATGTAAGTATGTAAGGTGGAGTCAGCGATTCCGGATAACACCTCTTGTCAAAATCACTTTTTGTCAAAATCTGTGAATATCTCTGTGATTGTCTGTTTGTTGAACAACACAAAATACAGTGTTAATCCACAGCATATTCCCTGTACATTGGCATGTGGCTAGCTACACTGGGCCCACTTTGTTTACATGTCCATTGTTTACATTACCCGTTTTACAGAACCTAGTCTGATTTTGACAACAAGCGTTATCCAGATTCGCTGATTCTGAAGTTTTGGTAAAAGTAGAATGCCCATGTTCTGTGTTATACCATTATATTAATCAGGTTGTTTGTGCTGATGAGTTTCTAAGCAGCTTTTTTAATGGTGTACAGTGTTTCCCCTAGAATTTTTTTTAGGCCCGGTGGTAAGAGCTGATAAAGAGTATGCGTGTCGTGTGCGTACCAAATTTCTAGAAGAAATAGACCAAAACGAACCCCATTTCGGATGAGCCTCATTTGACAGCCCGTTAAAAATGAGGGCATAGGGTTATACTTTCACAATCAGTAGTACGTTTGTACATGTGGTGTTTCTCAAAGGATTTTTAGATCCTGCTGGGTGAGAATGGACCTTCTAGGGGGGTCTGGAGGCATGCCCCTGCAGAGGAAAACCTTATCCTTTCAAAGTTAAATGCATCAATCTGGTGCACTTTGAGAGGTGAAATCTGTTTAATTCTGTGCTCTGTAAACAACTGTCATATGTCCTGCCTATAACAATTTTCTGTTATAATTTGGAAACACAAGCCATGTAAACTATTGGAGAAAAACGCGTGGATTTCAATTAAAAACAATAAACACTAAGATCTAATATAGACAGGTCCTGTCTAGTACTAATTTCTGGAATAATCTGAATCACCTCACCTTGAAGCTAGCCTATTGAAAAATGTTCTTTATTTTTCTTATGCAAATAGCCTTGTTGAAAATAAATGAATTAACATGGGCTACACATCATGATTAGCCTATCAACATGTGTGCTACATAAGGCAAATTCCCTATTCCAACCATTATATTTCATCTAGCCTATTTCTCAATTTAAAACATAGAAATAAAGTAGGGTAGGCCTAGCATTGAAAATACAAAAAAATAAAGCTTGTCGGCCTACTATGGCCTGCTGTTTTCAAGATAACTTAACAGTTAAAACAATAAATTAATTAATATGTCCCCTGAAAATAAATGAATGCTTTTCTGAGAAGAATGCCAAAGGCAGTAGCAGTGTGGCACTTCTGTAAACTTACTGAAACGAGTGCATGCCATTTTTTCAGCGCTGTCTCTGCTGTTGATACAGATTGGTTGTGTTGCCACGGCGACTAACTTTCTAAGTTTTGCCCAGCACTTTTTCCTGTTCAACGTCCCTTTTACTGAGTCCTTAATATCTCCATAGAGCAGGCGCTGGTTTTATTTTCGCCACTAGTTCGACCTTTGCTTGCTAGTCATGCTCCAGCTCATTGGCTTCCGTGTCAAAAAGTGCGCACCGAATGCACACGATCATCGCGCCGCGCGCAGAAAACATACACACGCATACACACAGATCAGATGATGGGATCATCAAACGAGAGTTTGTAAAGACAGGCGCACACGAGGGGTAGACCGATAGTGCCGCGCAGATGCTCGCAAATGATTATTACGGAATCAATGAAAAATGTAATTAATGCCAGGCCTGTATAATGGTATGCACCTTTTTCTGCCAAAGATGGGCCTACGACAAGGTTAACCTATTACATCAGACTGTCTCACTGACAAAGGGGGTCATTATATTCAGGTCATGCAGTTTGCTACACTTCCAGAGAACCTTTCATCACTTATTTTTTTCCTGAAATACTGTCTCTTTGTATCTGTGTCTCTTTACTACAACACACTTTGATTAATGTGATCAGTCTCCTTGCTTGTGTGAAGTGAACGTACTACTTGTTCACCCATCATGTGCAGTGCCATTTACAGAACCATAGCCGCGGCCTAATCATTTCAAAACCCTTACGTTACACCAATTTCATTTAAAACTCACGGCCGCCTCCTCAGTGTCATGCATTAATGTGGCTTAAAAGGATTAGCATTGCATTAATCGTCTTATTACACAGTTTTTTTTTTAAGCCTTCGACTTGTGAAGATTCATTTGGAAGAGAGAGACCTCTGTGACGTGAAGAACACGTCTCTGAACACTGATGATTTTCCTCATCAATGCAAATGAATGTGTTAAATGGCAAACCTAAGCAGGTATTATGCTAGGGCTTCTGCTTGAATGTACTTTTTTTGTTGTTGCATGCTTTATAAAAAGAAAAAAACCTTATTGACTCTGGTTAAGTATAGGGAGTGTCGGGCAATAGATGTGGTGTCTTAGTTCTGGCATGTGACATTTAATCATTGTGTCAAGTGATAACACAGAACATGGAGAGCGTAATTGGATTATTATCATCACGCTAACAGAGCTAGCAAAAGGTCTGTGTGAAGTTTTAATTATGGTTTAGTGAGACTCTTGCCATGATGAGTAATGTAAAAGCTGCATATGAGCTGAAGGAAGGTAATTATACATGAATTTAAAAAAGTACTAATGGCTGATAACTAGGGGTGTAATGGTACACTAAAGTCACGGTTTGGTACGCACCTCGGTTTTGAAGTCATGGTACGGTACAGTACGGTACGGTTCATAGTTAATGGAGAATGAACAGCTTTAGTTGTCAGTAACTAGCTGACAGTATGTAACATACAAATAAAATGCATAACACATGCAATTCTCCAATAAATAAAATACTTATTAAATACTAGTGAAGGTGCAGCATAAACTAAAATTGCAATGGAAAAAATATAGTGTTAATGCTCATCAGGCTCTGTAAGCTGGTGTAAACAAAGGCTATGTCATCTTTAAGGGTCTTTTTTACTTTAAAAAAAGAAAATATTGCTGCAGCTCTCTTAACCTCTAAAGTGCTCTTATAAATATAACAATTATCAAATAAAAGTGCTACTGCTGCATTCATTGAATGACAGCTTGTTTATGTTCAGTATAAAAAAGAAAATAATGTCTGGGTTTTACCCAGCTGGTTTTTCTTCACAGTAATGGTGATAGTATGCGCATGCATGTTCGACGTGTTGCCTCCTACATAAGCGATCGCGGTGAAACAATAACCTGTGTGCCGACATTGTTCCACACGTCTATCACTGTTTTCATAATTCACCTGGAATCCGAAGTTATCCCTCAAACGGGATTTGAATGACAGGGGGGCGCCTGCGCACTCCGGTTTCCTGTTGTCTTTCGCCATGCAGGTCGCTCTCTGTTCGAAAGCACTGTATAACATTTTGATTTGCACTACTCATAGACAGTAAAAGAGGGGGGGGGGGAACGCTGCTACTACAACTGCTAATAGTCATGCAAACGGAACACTAGAGCGGAGAGGTGTGTATCTCTTGCTCTGACTGCAGCTGGGAGGGACTGCTGCGTGAGGACTCGGCCGCCTAGTGGCTTTTTTTTGAAAAAGAGTCGCCAGAGGGTTCTGAAAAGTCGTTGAATATAGCGGCTAAGTTGCTAACACTGCCTGACCCTCATGCTTACCATGGAGCTAATAGTCTCAATCGCTGGCTGCTACTGCGCATGTGCGAGCCGAGCCGGAGGCTAAATGGTCCGGGGGGAACTCCGACGACAAGTTTTAAGTTCCACACCGCAAAACAAGCCTGTACATTCGCCACAAACGGACCGCGGTCCACCTCTGTAACACCAAATACGTGCCTGTACCATCACGGTACGGTACAAATACGTGTATCGTTACACCCCTACTGATAACCTTCAGAGGAAAGTAGTGGTTTTTGTGCTACTCTCCCACGATAAGAAAAGGGTGTGAGAAAAACCTCTCTCTGTGAGAGAGTGAGGGGCTCTTTACACGGTGAAAACGTGACAGTTTTCCCGTTTTTGGTTTAAAAAAAACCCCGTTCAGACACAATTTTTCTGACATCTTCACTCGTACACATGTTTTCAGAGGAAACGGGACGAAATCGCTGTAGTAAGCATGCCAGGCCAGCAGTTGGCGGTACAAGGTAGTAGTAGATAGCTTTTCCGGTACAATTTGATTCATAAAACCTTACTGTAACCGAAAATTAAAGCCACTAACGTTCATAAAGCGGTTGGTGTAAGCTTGGGGTTACAAGTATTGTAAATGACAAGCTTTCTGTCCTCTTATTTCACTGCATTGAACTCGTGAAAACAGAAGACATGCTGGTAGTGAAGGGGCTTTGTGAGCGGCTACTTTCCTGTTAAGCGTACTTCAAAATAAAAGTCAACTCACGTTTGTCCAGTGAAATGCTATTAATGTTTAGCCAGTGAAATGCTTTTACTGTGAAGCCGTAGCCTTAATGCGTCTTTTGTTGAACAGCAACTTAACCGCTGCGCGCTGAACTATGGATAGGTGTTTTTTAATGTAGAGAGAGCCGTGCCCCTGGCATATAGAAGCTACACACATTTATTTTGCTAGAAAAACCGGCAGAGCACAAATCTTTCCCCAGACAAAGTGGCGGGTGCATGGTATTAATAACTTACTAATAGACTATAGACTAAATTGGCGAGTGTTATAGGCCTATTTAAGCCCTGCACGACACTCTCCGCTGATCACAGTGATGGTGCCGCGGAGACACCGTGCATGTTATGTTGTCTTCTAACTTTATAACTCGCGTGTGGGTATTTTGACAGCAAATGTTATAGACTACGCATACGTGAAGTGGACGTCAGCGTTACAAGGGAAAATGGTTTCGGTGTTTACAAGAAACCAAAACCGTCGTGTTTTCTATAAAATCCTCCCTGGGAGGTGATCTCAAAAACTTGCGGTTTCATGCCTGCGTTTCCTGTTTTCATGTACATGATATAGTGCAACCGCGGGAATATTTCCGCGTTTGCACCGTTTTGTGTTGTTGTGTAAAGTTCCCCAGATTGAGATGGTGTTGGAGGTGTGATTTCACAGGTCTCTGCCAATTGCCAACTCGGGGTTTGGGGTGTGTGTGGGTTTGTGTGGGGGGCATTCCCAAAGTACCGTTGCCTTTTGGACAATTGCAGTGGCCATAATGTTTCTGATTTGAGGGCAAGCAGCCGGCAGCAGCTTGCTGTTAGTGGGGATTTATTGGTGAGGGGTTGAGACAGCAACACCTGGTGCAGTAAGTCCACACACAATCCTCGCTGAAGGCAACAGATGGAGCAAATGATGCAGGGAAAAAAGGAAGGCGAGGACGGGCTGACGACTGTGGCCACAAAAACCACACAGAGGTGACAAGCTGCTGAGGACCACTTAAATCGATGTATATAAAAAAAACACATACAAGAAGCAGCTCTTGGTTTACTGGCTGTTTCCCATGTCGGCACACCACCTCCCTGTGGTTTCCCCCACAAGGCAGATGTCTTTGAAGCCTGTTGTTTGCTTGAGGTGAAACAAAACTTGTTATTGCAATGAAGGGGCGGAGAAGGACCTTTTTATTATATATTTTTTTTTAAATGACGGCGTGTGATAAGTTAATACACACAAAATAGCAGTCACAAAAGCTGTCAGTGTAAAGTTGATTTCCAGAACACCGCTGCTCGGCAACACCATGCTACCACATCTTAAAAATCTGAAAAAAATCCACTTTTTGAAGTTTCCCTAAAGTCCTTTTTAATGTAGGTTTCATTCCATGGGTGAACTCCTTAGCCTCAGAAGGCCCGCTCAACCAGAGGATATCTTGTTAAACTGTTGTTCAGTGAGTGAAAGATCTCTGTACTCAGCTTAATTTGTCGGTCATAAAACTGTTTGGTCAAAAGCCTGCAGCTAGGGGGACTCGTGCAGAACACACGCACGCACGCAAACACACACACACACACTCATTCACATTTAACTCTTCGTGTAAATTGTCTTAGCTTGGGACTAGTTGAAAGGTGATTCAAAGGTTTATTGCTATTATTAAAGAGGACCTATTATGCTACTTTTCTGGTCTTAATTTCTTGTTTTACACTTCTATAGAGCAACCTGACACGAATCACATCACAAAAAACTATGTAGATTTTCGGGAAGCTCTTTCTCTTATTTTGGCGATCCAGCACATCCTGTCAACACTTGAGTGTGTGTGCTTCGGCTCCCTCCGCCTGCGCTTCGGCGATCTCCGCTCCCCTCCCCCCCCTCCTGCAAACCCCACTCCGTTGTGATTGGTTACCTTCCTTCCGGAACACTTTCAGTGGCGGGAAGCGCGAGCATGGACCTATAAGGGCGCGAGGCAGACGCGAACAGGGAAGTGACAGCATTACCATACATGGAAACATCCGTGTGGAGACGTCACAAAGTTTTATGCGACGTCACAAATTATGAAAGGGTAGACCGCTTTGAAAACGTGACTTCTCGACTGGCTAGAATAGTGTTTAGTGCTCTGCACAGACACCCCAGACGGTCAGCAGGGAATATGTCGAAATGCATGTAAGTCATTATTTGACAATTTAGTATGGTTAAGCATGACTATGAATCATCATAACAACGTTTATAGGTCATAAAAGTCAAAAAGCATCATAGGTCCTCTTTAATATCAAAGTTACAGCCTTTTTTATTTGAAAAAAATCATTGCAGTAAACTGCAAACCTTGTCCTATCTCAAATCCTGTTGACTGACTGAGGGAAACTGCAGACTTAATTCACTCAGTGGATTACAATTATTCACTCAGACAACAATGGGGACTATGGAAAAGGCAATAGTAGTTGATGAGTTAAATGGTCAAAACAAAATAAACTCTGCACAGAGGTTGAGAACAGAACACTGTGCCCAAGTAGACTTTGAGCCATCGTAATCTGCCTGCATACGTTGTGACCCACGAGTATTATGCAGCCTGTTACATAAGCTCAGATAAATAACCAAAAGCCCTGTTAGATATAACTTATTACAGCCTAAAGTACGTGTCAAATGCCTTCAAGAATATGTGAAAAACAAGTGAGTCCACTGAAATCTTTTACACAGCTGTGCCAAGAGAGAGCATGATCATCCAAACTGCAGCTTCATGTCTTACCCCTAATTTGGAGATCATAGATTTAAGCATTTAATTTAAATCGATTAGGCTCTAATTGAATTGAATTGGATTGAATTGAATCCTGTGATGATACTCCAGCTCGTATCTTTAACACGCACTGTGCTGTGTCATGCCCTGGCCACTTGACGATGACTGTTCATTTCTACCTGTTACACAACACATAACCTCTGTACAATCTTCACACTGTAGTTTGTGTGTGTGTGTGTGTGTGTGTGTGTGTGTGTGTGTGTGTGTGTGTGTGTGTGTGTGTGTGTGTGTGTGTGTGTGTGTGTGTGTGTGTGTGTGTGTGTGTGTGTGTGTGTGTGTGTGTGTGTGTGTGTGTGTGTGTGTGTGTGTGTGTGTGTGTGTGTGTGTGTGTTTGCATGTGCGTGTGTTTACACATTGCTAGAGTTGAACTGAGCTCTATTCAGCTCTCATTTTTACATAACCGATACACATAGAGGTACAGCTACAGCAGCAACTGAAAAAAGGTACGATAGGTTCTTCTGTCTCTGGCTTTCAATAAACCCATCTTTGGTTTGCATTTTATGACAATTTTTTATTCACTCATGTATTTGTATATGCTTTATTTTAAGTCATTTTAATGACTTATATTTAAAAATGATTGATCCATGTTTTTTTGAATGTGCAGGCTTTGTTAACATTAAAATAAAAATAAAACACATTTATCTTCTGCTATTATTTCTAATGCAGTGATATAGTATTAGACTGTATAGCATTAGCAGTATACTATGTTAGAATGAGAAGTTGTTTCAGAATTGTTATATTTTTTTTGTCTTAATGCACCGAGGCTGAGATGATGTTTCTCAGAATGTGGAGACACTTTATTTTTCCTTAGTTAAAGATTAAGCAGAGAGGGTACCTATAGTTTAAATCGATACAACAATGCTTACTGATTCTAGAGAATGCACAGAAGAAAGTGCAAATGAACTCTTTGGTCAAAGTAATTAGGTCACACCAACCAACCGTTGGGAAGCCAAGACGGGTGGGAGATTGTGGCCTCTAAAGTTTCACAAATAAAAGCTTTCTAAAAGTCTTTTCACAAAGCTTAAGCAAATGCATTGAAGATGGCCCTTTGAATGTGTATACAGCCTTCTTCACTTTCTGCAATCTCATGTTCTGTGAACTAGTTTGGACAAGGTGTGGTGAAGATGTGATCTGGTGATTGAGCTTGAAAGCTGATATGAATACACAATAAAGGATTGTTTTCATTAGGGAAAGGCCTATTTAAATAATGACATTTTAACGAGGTTTGAAATGCTAATAATAATAATTTTTTTTTATTTTTATTGTCTCTCCAGAAAATAATGGCACTCCTCCTCATGTGGCTTGGCCTATCACTGCTGGCTTGTGTCCAGTCCAGTGCGGTCAAGAACTGCCACCCTGGTTGCCGCTGTGAGGTGGAAAGCTTTGGCCTGTTCGACAGCTTCAGCTTGACCAGGGTGGACTGCAGAGGGCTGGGACCCAGCACCAGCATGCCCATCCCCATTCCACTGGACACTGCCTACCTAGACCTGTCCTCCATCTCCCTGGGCCCGCTCACTGAGACCATGTTGGCTGGCCCGGGCTACACCACCCTTATCAGCCTGGACCTAAGCAGCAACCATATGACAAAGGTCAGTGGGTAGGAGGAACTCAACTTTTTTGGTCTAGTATGAGGCTAAAGTTACAACTTATTAGTAATATGTTTTTACCTATACAAGCAATATTGAGTCATAATCAATCAAAAGCAGCCATCCATAGTTCATTACATTCAAGGTTTTTACTCTTATCTTACTCATTTCATTTGGACACAACCTGTGGCTAATGTTAGCCAATGTAAGCTAACTTTGGACGGATAGTAAATAACAAATGTTGCTTAGCAGTAGGTCTCTTTATTGTGTTGGTTCACTTCCCCAGACCAGACAAAGCTAGTAGCTCAATAGTAAAGAATTGTACAGCTAAAGAGTGAAACATTTCCCTGAAAACTACTTGGCGGAGACCAAAACAGAGCTAAAGGAGATATTGGGAGATAATGGGTATTTCACATCCATTTGATGGATTGATCAACTTAATAAGGTGGTAACTTTGGCTGCCTCCCAGTTTTTAAACATTTATTTATTACAGTTGTTAGTTTTATCTGCTTGGGCTACTTTCATTTTACAGATAAACAAGTTTTATCCTAAAACGTATAATTCATACCATAATTATGCTGTTATTTTGTAATTATGTTTTTAATTGCCTATATTTATCATCTTAAAGCTATAGTGTGTAACTTTTTCATAGAAACAAATGACTTTCTTTCAAGCCCTCGCCAAATCAGTTGACAGTTGATTCTGCCTATCAGCTCCACAGAACTCTCTGTGTTTCTCAGTGGCATTGTTACAAACTGGTGTGCTGGACGCAGAAAAATCCCAAGAAGTGCGAAAGAAATGTTTCAGTTGTTGATTCTACTGCTAAGAAAAAACCTGGATGTACATTAGATGCAGTAGGTATACAATCGCTGCACTATCACTGGAGGCTTAATACCTCATGTATATGCGCTAAGAGTGTTATTGTAATTACGCAGAATTCCTCGTTGGGGCAGCATAAGTAACACTGTACTTTAGCTTTAAACTCTGAAAGTATTATCTTTGCTTATGCTTATCTCTTAAAATGTTGACTTACTCCTCTCTCTCTCTCGCTCTCTTTGTTCACCCTCGTCCTTGCTTTATCAAATTATTCAGATAAGCAACCATGCTTTGTCCAAGCTGCGTTACCTGGAGACTCTGGACCTGAGCCACAACAGCCTGGTGAACCTCTCCCCCAGCTGCTTCTCTGGCCTGCCATTGGCCGAAGTGGACCTCAGCCACAACAGCTTCCAAGAGTTCGACATGGACGTGTTCACCACCAAAGTCATCGGCGAACCCGTCACCGTGGACCTGTCTCACAACCAGCTGGTGTCGGTCTCCACCACTGTGCACGGGAGAGTGTTGCACATCCAGAGCTTGAATCTGTCGGCAAACCGGCTGTCGACTATCCCCAATCTGGTGGGGCTTCCGCTGGGGTACCTCAATCTGGATGCTAACCCCATCACCGGCATCAAGGAGGAGGCTTTTGCTCAGCTCAAAGACCTAGTTTATCTATCCCTCAGTGGCCTCCAAGAGCTCAAGGAAATCGAGCCACACAGCTTCAAGGACCTCCAGACCCTGCAGGTTTTGGATCTCTCAAACAACCCCAAGCTCAAGACTCTGAGCCCCGCGGTGTTCAGCGGACTGGACTCCCTGCAGGAACTCAATTTGTCGGGCTCCGGTGTGGCGTCCTTGCCAAACAACATGCTGACCCACTTACCCAGTATTAAGGTCATTACACTGGGACGAAGCATCCACTGCTGGAGGACCAAGAAACAGGGCCAGTTCCACCGGCAGCTGGGCCAGGTCCAACACAACGAGGTGCTGAACTGTAATGTGGAGGGCATTGTGTTGTGAGACTGTGAGACTGACTGTGCCTGTGGAAATGGACCACTCCTGAAAGGGCCCTGTGTACTCCGGAGTACTACTCCATAAGAAGGGCTTGGCAGGTTGGTTCCAATAGCTTTGGAAAGAGCCCCCCCCTTCCCTGACACCTTCAAATGCAGGTGAACAACTGAGGGAAACCGATCACGTTAACCCCATTTTTAAACAATCACACAGCCTAAAAAAAACTGACATTATTACAGCTGGCTTTTCGCCACGCATTTCAAGTGTAGACTGGGAACAACTTTAAGACTTTTGATTTGGTATGAACTAGGTCTGATAGAGTGTATTCCCCCATGCTACACTCCTAAAGCCAGAGCAGTGCCTTATCTGCTTTGATATGCAAAACACTTTTTTGTGTAACTCATTAAATTGCCTCTGTCCCGAATACGTCTTAAAGGTTTAATGTAGCCTTCATGGACTCTTGACACATTCTGTACATTTTCGAAAACACAAAATATACAGCATTTTTTACATAGCACAGAGAACAATTTCTTACTTGTCTTACCATGTAGTCTAAACTGGTATAGAACCTTTCATCAATCCAAACCTTTAAGACATGTTCTCTTATGTTATGTGTTTCATTTGAAGTTGGACCATGTTATGAGATATTTGCACTTGTTCCAGTTGCAGCATTGCTTTAATGATGCGCTTACACGTGGCCTAAATGTCATCCAGTGTAACACAACAACTTCTACGCATTGCTCATAACATCCACACTGAAGAACATTTTACGACTGTTGACCACTAAGATTTTTTTTAATTTTGACTTTGAATGTGATTTTTTTTTATTTAAATGTTTAAAGGGATAGTTTGACCTTTTAGGAAAACAATTGTTTTTATTTTCTAGTTAAGCTTTAGATAAGATTGCTGCCACTCTCACATCTGTTCGTTCAATATGAAGTGCCAGTCAGCTAGACAGTTAGCTGACCTTAGCCTAGCATAGCATACCACTAAGACTGCAAACAAAATGTAAAAACCAACATTTTACCATCAGACAGAACCAGGCTACCTGTTTCCATGTTTGTAGTCCTAATACTAATCTAAGCTTTATATTTACCATACAGACACGGGAGCGGTATTAATCTTCTTATCTAAGTCTGGGCATGAAAGTTAATATCCATATATCCCAGCAAAACTTATAAGTAAAGTCTTGTTACACACTCTGTAACTAAACGTAAAGATATTTTACATCCACAAAACGAATTTCATTTCATAATTTGAAATTTGTTTCTCTGAATACTGGCCAAAATACTGTCTGCTTTTGGAAATGTTTTATCTGACGCTAAGTTTGGTGCACAGCCTTTTGCCAATTAGTTGCATGCAATCTTTGAAACAGCGCTAACTGATCTGTGTTTTGTTTATTTTACATTTTTTATGACATTACGCACCAGCAGTAAACATGACGGGACCATGTCAGAGTTTATTTTCATCCGCCGTCAATTCAGTCTCCAGCTGAGCAAGAAAGTTGTTTTCGAACCAAATTTTCACCAATGAAGAATGACAACTTTTTGCGTATTTGGTAATGAAGTGATGCCAGTATCTTTTAATGTTTTGAACCCCAAGCGGCACCAATGCTGTGTATCTGATGTGTAACCTTACCTTGGCATTCCTGTGGTATTTCTGTGGACCTAAGAGGACGAGTTTATCAGCCATAGGACTGCATGTGAACGTTTTTTGAATGTTCGCAATCTGTAGAGGAAATCAACCTTTCAGTTGGTTCATTGAAAGTTGGATGAGCCCGATCTTGGTGTAGAAGTTTATATTTGTAAGTATGTATGTAACTATATTGTATATAACTTCATATATATATATGAATCGTGTGTGTGTATTAAATTGACTATTCTCTCACTTCCCTCGTCTGACCGACTGCTGTTCTGTGTGATGTCAATTTTGCAGTAAATTGTTAGGTGTGTCAGCAAAGTATAAACACACATTAAGAATATGATCACTTCCAAGGAAATATTGTGTACATAGATTGTGTGTAAGAGAACCTGTTTTTCAAAGTGGTTTGTGGGATCTGTTTCTATGCGCTGGACTGACTCACAGCAGGGTGTGCCTCTCCACAGGACAAGAGGAAAGCTTAGAACTCAGTGGTTTTCCCTTACAGACGTTTCTTCACTCTTTACAAATCAGTAACATGTTGTGTATTGAGCCTTATTCATCTTTTTACTGTAGTGGTGTCTGGATACACAGACACATACGCACACTTGTGGTCTTGAGTGCCCCTTTAAAAACACTGAAGTGGAGTGGGCAGACGTGCCAAGATTTGGCAGAATACCATGGGTGACACTGGGCTGATGACTTGCCAAGGAGGTGAAGGAGATGGGAAGAGAAAGGAGAAAAGAGGGAGAGAGACTGGTTTCAGTCATGGCAGCTTACAGATCTCCTGCATGTGTGTATGTGTTTGGCAATGAGTGTTTGTCTTGCAATACCAAGAAAACATTCACATTATGCCCTCCTTTGTGTGACACATCTTTTCAACTCTTGAGACACCCAGAAACAGCCAAAATTAGGCTGACTAAACTAAACTAAAAGTTTTTTTCTTTTTTCACCCCAGATTGCATCATGGTTGTACGTGCTTGAGAATATATAAAGGATCTTTTGTTGGTCTTTATACAAATCAAAGTCCCTCTGGGTTTTTCTTGTGTTTTGACTATTTTCGCCTGCGTTTGTGTGAACGCGACTCCATTCTCCCCTTCAAGCTGCCAGAGAGCCTTCGGTGCATTGACCCCATTGCAGAAAACACTTCCAGATGTTTGTGCTTTTTTTCAGCCCCATATCCTGAAGTGCTGGCACATCCAGACCAAAGGAAGTAACCATCCATCAGAAAAACTGCACTGAGATAAACCGCTCACTCACTAGTGCGACACTGTGAAATTGCAAAGTTATTCGGGGAATGCAACAGCAGCACTACAAATCAGGTTACAGATCAAAAATACTGTTTTCCCCCACTTTGGTCATACTATCATTGCTCTTCATGTCTGAACAAAAATACATGTCAAAGAGTAAAAGAATGTCAGATATGAGGTGAGAAATTCATCAGATGGCTACACTGAATGAAGCTAATCATGTCAGGGCTGTTAAAATTTCAGTTTGCTGCCAACAATGTCCCTCTGTCTGCCTGGTGTGAGGGACATGCACAGATGTGTCCATATGCAAACTGCATGATGCATGGTAGACCAGCTGGCTGCACTGAAATGATGTTCTTCTCACACATCTGCTGCGTTCAGAGAAAGCACACAATGAGAGACCATTAGTGAGAGCAGGCCTAATAAATGTTTCACAGCCAGGAGAAGCCAAAATAAAATAAAAATTATCTCAAGTCACTAGATATTTTGACAATGTCAACATTTCTGCTCTGCAATGAAACATAAACCCAGCTGGAGTCACATAGAATAAAAAAAAATACTTTTAATAACTGTCACTGAGCACTAATCAGAAGAACACAATGAGTCCTCTGTTTAGGATGATATGGATGAACCAGATACTATGTCAATAGAGGATGAGTTAGATCTGTTTTCATTCAGATGGCTTCTGAATAAATAATTGCAGGCAAATCTTATGTGCACACGTGTGGTGCAAACAGAATATCACATTTATGCGAGTTTTCTCAAGATTTTACAAGATTTCTTTAGCTTCTACTGACTGAAGAACTGACTTCATTTTGTTTTTTCAAAGCACCCCAGTCGCAGACAGAGGACTTTTAAACATCATGATTTATGTAATTTTTTAAAACATCTCCACTTGTGCGTGCTGTTTGCATTATGTTGGGGTAGGACATGTTTCGGTTTAGCAATCAAAAGGTAATCGCTTGCTTCTCTGTAGAGTTCTGGCTATGAGATGTAATTACTTCAAAGCAGAGGGAAGCTTTGAACTGTGTATAATTAATTCAGGCAAGCCTAACCAGGGTGTCTTTATTAAGTGCTCAGTTCATGCTTGAACAACTATCAAACAAATGTAATGTGACCTTCCAAGATAGATTCTCTGGAGGATCAAGCTATCCAAGCAACTAATTCACAGTGCTCCAACAGTGAGCCGACACTGCTCCGATCACTGCAAGGTTTTACTTATCATTCCCACAGAAGGCTTGGGAGGAAACCCAAGAATGTTTTGGACAAGGAAGTGTCTTAATCTTTTGTTTAGGATGTAGATAGTTACTATTATAACATAAATGAGTTGAAGCTGTTTCTAAAGGTTGTCATCTGAAAACAGAGTATTGTCATATTGATGCTCCGAATGCCCTCTGGCCTGTAGTGTTGCTGTAACAATAGACCCCAAGCCACTGTGTCAGCGTGTACTGTGGCTCAGCACAGACGTTTGGCTTTTCCAAACAAACAAAAGATCAGCTCATCAACTTGTCACAGGCCCCAAACGATTTGCTTGTTTTTTTTCTAAGAGACGCTAAAAGTGTCGGAGTGTGTGCCACTGCATGGCTTTGTGATGCATTTGTTGAATCCAAAAGACAATTACATTAGGCTTAAACAGTGCAAATCCAAATGATCAATATAGATTTAACAGCTTATATTTAAGGTTTTATCCTCAACATGTTCAAGGGTCAGTCCATGCACATGATGGAATTTTGTAAAAAGAGAGGATAAATCTTTACAATGGAAAGGATGACTTTTTCTCTAAGATCTAATGGAGAAATTTTCTTCAGAAAATGGGAGAAATGGACTGTCTTTATATCAGAAGAATTGGACGCTTCTTCACTGTGAGAGTCTGTGGGCATTTAAAGGTCATTTGACGTGGACATGTGGAATTATCTAAGCTCAACTGTAGTGCCCCACACTATGTTCTGTGTGTTGTGTGTACTTTGTGTAAACATTTAAAAATGCTATAAATAAAGAGTTAAAATAAAAATAAAAATAGAGAATAATTCAGCTTTACACATTGTAGTTGAAGGCAGAAGTGAATCCCTCTTCGTCACACCTGTTAGATATTTGTCAAACTTGTGTGTCAAAAAGTCAAACTTTTCAGGAAGAACCAACAACTCTTCAGAATGGTCAGCCAGCAGTGCTGCACACAGTGGCAGTGTTAATGCGCTGGCTCTTGTTTTTTTGCTGACAGGGGTCCTTACCCAGATGTTAGGACACTTCCATCAGCTGTTCTCAAGTCTGCGTTCCACATCTGTTTCCTCCCTGGAAAAGCAAGGTCATGTTTTAGAGCAGAGAAAATAACAATTGTCATGGTGTGCTTATGTTAAATAGATTTCCCAACTTGTTAAAAAGAAGCCAAAGTCACATTCAGTTATTTTTTTTTAATAGTAGTTTGCTTGTGGTCTGCAAATTCACCAGGATCAAGCATTTTTACAGGGTGGTTAAGGAACATAATCCCTTTATTTTTACACACAACTCTTAGAGTCGCCTACATGCCAATAGTTCATGGAAAGCGGTTAATCTTGCGTTACATCTCGCACAGTTGTTGCACCATCGTACAATACTAACCTCACTTTTTTCTTATAGGGGCTCTTGAAGAAATAGTTTCAACTTATCTGTTTTGTATCTACAGCCACTGGCGTGAGGTATGTGAGCAAAACATCATGACTTTGCCTGTCCAGGAACAAATCTTGGATCGTATTACTCTCGCTGACAACTGGCATATTTGAATTGTTGGCCTGCAATGTCTGCAATGTTAAAAAGAGTAAAAAAAAAAGGGAAACATATTATCACAAAAATATTATTGGAAATGGATCCACAGTTGCATAGTTCTAAATTGATACACATTATAGTGGTTCTGAAACAGTCCAAACATATGAATGTTTAACACCAGAAGTCTGTCTGGATCCTTTAGAATGCACAAAAGCTGATGCTGTTGTAAATATGGACATAGGTATCTAACCATGATAGTCTGTTGACAAACTAGATCTATTCAAAACTTTATTTCTAATCAGTTTTAGTGCAAAAACAAACTATGAATACATTATTCATGTTTATAAAATATGCAATCTCCAGTGTTCTTCTTGAAGGCCTCGCTTGGATTCGCTTTGGATTCTTTACAAAATACCAATACTGGTTTTGTTATTGTGCAATTAACCGCTTAAATGCAGTTTTTTTTATATACTGTAACATTACAGCAACAAATCCTTAAAGCCTGCTGCAAGGTCTGCTGTGACACCAAAGAGATAACCTCTTCTACTGAATTTATTGGTCACTTTTTACAACACAGCTGTGTCTGCCCCTGTGTTATATCTGGTCACATTTACCTGTAGAGCGCAGCGTAACTTTCTCCACATTCCAGAGTCTGTGTGTAGGAAGGGGGGGGGGGACACACAGGCTGCACAGTAACACAGTGAAGTAATGCATTGCCTGCACTATACACACCATGACTTCAGGGTTTTTATTTATTCTACTCTATTCAGGGAAACGGAAGAATAACAGCAGGCAGACGAGACAATGCGGCCAACATTGCACAGAAGGTACAAGTAAATAAACCGAATGAACACATACACACATGAATGTTCAAACTTTACTAAGTTTCTTAGGGATTATCATTACGATCCTGATCCGTACACTACTGGGGTTTTAAAGCTTATGTTAACCCAAATCCACAAAAGCTCTCTATGTTTGGAGAGTTGGTATATTGTGAGCATCTAAAAAAGATTTAGGCATATTTATCATCCCATTGTCATTTAAGTTTGATAAACGTTTACAGAAATTCAGTTTAGATGAGGTGGGCTGTATGCTCTGGTTCTAATGACACCATAAGTGTTTTGAAAGCAATCGTGGCAGTTGAGGACTGTTGCCATGGGGACAGTTTGATGACAACCACACCCACACAGTCCTGTCTAGTCTAGACAGTAAAAAAAGCTGTTTTATAGCTATGTTTTATAATTTGAATTAACATGTATTTTCATGTAAAGGCCTAATGAGCCAACATTGACATCATATATTGATTTTTAGACTAGATTTCTCTAGAGACTTTTAGTGGTATTAAATGAAAATTGTTTTGTTTTGTTCTAATATAATAAAACTTCCTCAATGACATTTCATCAGCCCCAATAACCCCACGGGCTGCTCACACTCACTGTGACTAATCAGCTCAGTGTTGGCTAGGCAGGACTCTTGCATCATCACCCTGCCCATATACTGGTGGTCTGAGCAGGGAGTTTCCCAGAGGAAAAGGGATATATCCTGAGACTGCTGCTGCCCTCTCCGTCATTCTACAACATCTGCTTTCAATCAGGAGCTGCTGGACTGGACTGTGTAAAAGGTTTTCTCAAAGGATACCACATTTTTTTGTATGTAACCTTTTTTTTTAACTATCTCTCTCTATCCTGGCTCTACATTTATATCAACTCTAAAGTGTTGTTAATATTAAACAAAGGCATATAATATAAAATATCCACATAAAAGGCTGGTCCAGAAGATTTATATGGTATGGTATCAGGAAGAGGGAGAGAATCACTCCTATAATGGTTTCTCTACATTGGCATACAGTCAATTACAGGTTTGATTGTAAGGTTTTATTGTTCGTTATTAAAGTTCTTCGTGTCCTTGCAACTGAGTACATATCGAAACTCATCTGCCCTCTTTCAAACCCTAGAACGCTCTGTTCTTCTGACCAGCAGAACCCTGCCTGTGCAGAGAGAGAAAAAGTGATTGAGCTGTTTCAGTGGCTGCCCCAAAACTTTGGAACAATCTATGTACTTAATGTAAATGTTCCCCCTCTGTTGACACTCACAAGACTAGACTCAAAACACACATATTCTAATAAGCATGTGCGTGCCCATTAGGTTTTAGTCCCCCTTTAATTATGTCAATCTTGGTCCCTCTTTTATTTTAAGCTTTAATAATCTATCATTTTTACCTCACTTATGTTGCACAATTCAGGCTCTCGGTTTGTGTTGCTTGTGGTCTTTTAACTGTCTGTGAGTCTACATCATCATTGTTCATCATCATCGTCATTGTTTGATTACTTCTAATTGTTAAGCACTTTGTTCACATTTGGTTGTTTGAAAACATGCTCTTTACCAATGAATTACAAATGAATAAAAACTGGTTAAATAGTATAATATCAACATTATACAATGGGGGAAATGAAGGTTATTGTCTAGCTTTAAGGAGCTTATTCAAACCGCTCACATCTTCAGTCTTGGATTCTTGGCTGCAGACAGAATAATCAGATGGGCTAAGTCATCTGTTTGCAGTGAAGAATGTTCTGTAACAAGGCTAAAGACTGGCTGGGCATTAGCAAACTCAGCATTAACTCAACCTTGCTTATAACCAAGGGGCATAGGCCTACATTACAATTCAGGGTTTATGATCTTTTCATGTAACTCTGGTTCAAATCCTCTATGCTGCATTTTTTAAATGGTTAAAAGAGTAAGATATTGTAATGACTTTTGACTGGGGCAGGAACAAGCTGAGGTTCCACAGACAGTGACTTGAATGAGATTAAAAAGAGCAAACTTACTCAACCTCTAAATCTAAACGGGATAAAAAGTGACTGTTCATTAAGTCAGGTCAATAGCGAAAGTTGCTCAATTTCTCCATACCACTAAGAAACGAAAGCATGTCGGCAGTAAATAGTTGAGAGAAAAGTCCCTTTCACTTTCCCAGAGGAGTGAGAACACACCCAAGCCAAATTGATCCTCACTGGAAAAAACAATCTTTCAGAGAGCTTTAAATGTTACGGCTGTGTTTTTACTGTGAGCGCGTCTACCATCTTTTGCAATACTGGATTAAATCTTTCAATTTCTGAGTCCGCAAGTATTACCCCTCTTATCATCATCAGTGTAAAGTTCCAGGAAAAGGATTTGAGCCCATTTTCAGCACAGGCCTGGAGTCAGCTGTAACAGTATCAGTGGTTACTGAGTCTCTCTCGGCCTGTGTTGTTTGCCAAACACAATGAGCTCTCTTGCTTAAATTGTGCCTTTGTCACTTTATCTTCCCCTATCTGTCCCATTTCCCACTGCAAAAACTACAATCCTTTTCAAAACTAACAAACTCTTACGAGGCAAGCTAAAGGCCATTATTTATGATAGAGGCTAACATAGAAGACATATCAATTTCAGATAAACCATCTCTGTTTCTATACACTGGAGCTTAGACTTTCAAAGCCAACATCCGTGATGAACACAGGATTTGTGAGCCATACACCACGCAATACGTAGGAAACGAACAAATGAGGTGACTGCTTCGCTGCACTGTAATTACATCCACATGATTGGGCCTTTGGATTATCCTGTTTGGCTCAAGCTGCACTGTTACCTAAATGTCGGCAATGGATACTTCACTGACCATTCTCAACTGGACTTCCCCACACAACATCAAATCTTAATGTTCATTAAAAATCTTCGCAAATTCCTAAGCTTTCCTCATCAGATAATTGGCTGTTGGGTTGTTAGAGTGCGCTGCGGGATGGAGATATTGTGTGTAATGACCCTTTATTAATATGATTAGGCATTAGTCTGTTGTGGTATGTTCAGTTCTAATACGGCCAAACGATTTTCCCCAACATTTGTTGTGCTAATGAAGCATACACTGATTCCCCCCCCCCCCATTCATTTTCAGGAGTTGAGGGTCTCTCTACTCTTTGTGGTGTAGAGACCCAACACCTATAGCTGTGGAATATTGTCAAGATGTAACATATATCTTTACTTCTTATACCATACTGCTATATAACTAAATCTTGTTTTTCTTCTATATACAGTATCTCTCTACTGTCAGGACTCTCTGGTTAAAGCAGGACCCTCAGAGACTCAAAGTGTTGATAGGACTGCTCTCTAGTGGGAACACTAAAGTACTACAAGTAACTGACCCAGAGTTTCTTGGCAGACAATGCACACGTCATACTAATTCTACCAAACAACCAGTAATATTAGTGAGTTAGTGTCTCACTCCTTAAATGTATATTACATGGAGTGAAGCATTGAGTTTGCTGGATATTGATGCATTAAATAACTAATAACGTTTATGAATAAAATCAATGCCTAAATTGAAGGCTTGAGTCGTTAGTGGGTTTGAAGAATATCACATCTGGTGGCCAGTGTGTTAAAATAAACCTTTGAGTGGCAACAAGAGTCAAGCTGATTTAAGCTGATGACTTCCATGTCTTGATCAAAGACCACATTGATTGCCTTTGTTCACTTACGCTTTATTTAATGATAATTAGCCGAACGTTTTTTGAATAACTGTAACAGATGTCCAAGAATGTGTCAGTGCTAAGGGATGACATTTGGTGAAAGCAGTATGCCACCAGGAATCTGGTTTGAGCAGGGATTCTTTCAGACATAGTCACATTTCAAGTGGTAAACCCGTATTGCATGCATTGATTACCCTTTGCTCTGCTCTGACCATTAATCCAGCTTTGATTTCTCAACTTTTGTAATTGAAAACAAAAACAAATAAACAAGGACAATTGAAAAATATTTAACAACTTCTTAACTCTTTATTACAACACTAACGCTGGTTCATGGTGAGACTTGTAGTACAAACACATCCACATAAAATAAATAGCAATAATCTAAGGAAATATACTTCTGGAAAATTCTGTGTCTGACAAATTGTTTGACTTACAGGTGTCCAGCACATGTCAAAAATAAATACTTTTTCTTAACTTGACAAATAAAACCTGTAAGTTTGTGTGCACTTTGTTTATGTGAAAATGTGTTGAGTGCCATGCAGCCGCCACATGTGTTGCTTAGTCGTTGCTCAGCAGTTTAGGATGGAGTTGGTCCTCATGATTCGAATGACCTTCCTTGAGGAAAGACTGTACTCGTACTGCAAGTGCTCATGGAAGAAATACAAAAATCCTGAAAGAAAAGAGGGATAACGGTTAGGATATGGTAGAGAGGCAGTGCTGGGGGGGAAAAATCCTGCCTTTTATATACTCAGACTGTACTGAAAATATGTGAAATGTGAAGCGTTATAGTACCATAATGATAAGAAACAGCATCAAATTCTTCTTCCATCCCAGGGAAATCTGCCTCAATGGATCGTGGGTAGCCGCTGTCCATGGTAGCTGTTGCTTCATCATAGCTGTGGTGACAAATTCATAGTGTTGATGAAATACAGAATTCTGTTTTTGGCTAAAATGATTCAGTCTGCCTTTTTTCTAGTTCTGATATTGTTCTGTGCAGATTTGAAGACCAGACATCATGTACAGCTCATCACCACACACCTCCAATACTTCTCTTCGGTGAAGAGTAGAGTTTTCCCGGTGTCTCCGATGTGCACGGCTGCATCTATTTTCCTTATTTCCTTGGGAAGTCCGAGTTTGTGTATGTACTTTGGGTAACCGTCCACAAGAGTGTATCCGTTCAAAGCCCACATTCGGATCCCTGTTGATTCACAGGGCAAAGTGAGTTAAAGTCCCTTTGCACAGTGTCCAGTTGGCTAAAAAAAGAAAGGAAACATATAACATTTAACAAAGTAAGTTAGAATAACGCACCGCTGAATATGATGACTATATCCTTCTCTGCATACTCGTATGCTGCGTCCACCTTTTTGGGTAAGGAGGGCCACGTGGACTGGATCAGTGTCTGCTCAGGCTCGGGCATCTGAGGGTGGATGCGCCAGTAGAATCTGCAACAATGTTAGGCATGTTAAGAAATAAAAATAAACTGATCACTACAACAGGCAGTTCATAATAAAATACATGTGCAGACTATACATTTATAGACTTATTGTTTGGGTCACAAAATAATCAACCCTTATATACACTTTTGGATTTTTTCCCCCCCCTAAACAGGTGAGGAACCATACATGGTAACTTTACTGACATTGATTTGTGACATAAGAATTAAGCATTTTGAATGAGTTACAAAAGTAAAACAAAAAATAGCCTTGTAATATCTTATACAGCAGCTTTTACTGTACCTGTCTTTGAATATGATGGTTTCCCCTCTGAGCTCTGTGACAGCATCCAAACTTAACATTGGGTCACATCTGATTGGTGGGCCAGGCTTTGGCTTCACTTTCCTGTGTTTTGTGTTTGGGCCTATAAATGAACAACATCTAACATTAAAGCACTGTACACATAGTATTTCCATGTAAATAGAAGGCTTAAGCAATATAAAGCATGTTAACAAGTTTGATTTGACTCCAGGATTTAGCTTGTTGGGTTTATGATAAATAAATAAAAAGTATATACATAAGACGTTGTATTATGAGTTGAAGTGTGAAGAAAGGTCATGCATTTCCCTACCGTAGAGCGCTTGAATTCCTTCAATGTCATCCTCAGCCAGAGGGAAGCCTGTGTCATAGGAGTAGACCGGGTACATCAGGGCGCCCGGGTCTGAGGAATGGGACATTCCGAGGGCGTGGCCCAACTCGTGAGCAGCCACTATAAACAGGTTATAATCTGTAAACAAAAGAAACTGGGTCAAGACAGAGTTTGTTTCTATTATATTGTGTTCTATAATTCAGTTTAGTGTCTCTTTGTTTTGTGCATAACTCCTACCTGATGAATCTTTGGACCAGTCTTCATCCTCATCAAAGTGAGTGTCTCCTCCGATGCCTTGGCCGGGTGGATAGGCGTGAGCCAGCAATCCATTGGGCCCATCGAAAGGGTTATAGTCTCCGTGCTCTACAGAGTGAAGCACAGATATTTTGTAAAAGATGTTGAGCAGAAGATGCAGTATAATTTCCATTCTTTAGAGCCAATGAGTAGCAGTGCAGAAAAACCAGCATCAAGTATATTTGTGCTTTTTTTCTTCTTCAGAAGAAATATCAGCATTAATGTTCATTGGTACCTTGTTTTCCAAAGCTGATCATGATGTCAGCGTTCCCCTCGAACAGCTTTTTAAAGGTCAGAGGGGTGACATCTGCCCACACGTTCAGCGCTTTGCGGATAGCGCCGTCTACATCCGACTTCTTCAGGTCTGGTGTGTAATTCAATATCCTGAAAATGAATGATAAATGATACAGTTCGTTGACTTTTTGATTAGCTCAAATTCTTGCAAAAGAAGAAATGAAGAAAAAAATCATAAAATGTATGGTGATCGATTTTTTTGTCTTCTTCATTGGATTTACGGCATCAATCAAATGCATACCTGAATGTGACATTGTTATTCTGCCATTTGAGGTGTCGAGGGAAGTGGTTGTACTCCCCAATGTCTGGTACGCCGCATCTGGCCTGCTTCATCAGCTCCAATGTCTCCTCATCCAGATTCCCCGTCACCTTCACAGGCAGGACATTTTTACTTCACCCCTTCTGAGCAGTTCAAAAGAGGAACATTCCCTGAATCCAGTTATATTTTCTTAAATTGCATGGCTTTTTTTGGGGGGGGGGGGATTATTGATGGTATTGTTTATTTTGATATTTTCGGGTAATTTATCTTAAATTGTGAACTTACTGCATTTTAATAAATATTTAGTGCTAAGGTCATCTTTATTATTTCCGCTGTTGTCCTTAACTACAAGTTCAATGGGGTGTGTTTCTACGGTTGTTGTAATTGGCAATAAAGGTAACAAGCCAAATCAATTTATTTCTTAAAAAAATTAGCTTTCCACAAAATTCAGTCTTAATGTTAGCCAAAATGAATGTCTATGTTTAAACCTTGAATTAAACCTTCTTTAACTAGACACCATAATCAGAAAAATTTACAAAAACAGCAATACCATGCTCATTGACATTACCAGCACCATTAAATAGCTACTTTCAAGGTCTGCTCACCTCGAGTTTGAAAAATCTCTGCATCTCCTCGATCTTGGCCTGAAAGTCACCTGATGACCTCTGTCTACCTCGGAGACCAGCTGGAAGGCCATAGAACCGACGGAGGTACTTCTGTTTATTGACAGACAAGAAAATCTGAGTGACATTCATTCATAGTGGCAATGAAAAACATGGCATGGATAACTCTATTCTGTGACTGTGTGGAATCATTTTGCATTATGGCAAAAAGGTAATGGCAATACATGGCAAAAAAAAAAGAAAAATCCTAAACCCAAATTCTGTCTGAATTAAAAAACTTTGGATCTTACCTCCGCTAAAAGCCTGTTGTCTTTGTCCCCATATGGCAGAGGCAGAGCAAAGGAGTGAGCGGCCAGCGACAGCAGCAGCAAAGATAGCATTGTTGTTGTCACTGTGTTTTTTCCAAACCACTTATTGGTGTCAAGGAGCACTGTAGGGTATTTATAGTGTCTTGGTTCCATGATTTTCTTCAACGGGTGCCAGTGATTCATGTAAAAAGCACCTAGCCACTTCCTCCCCATGTCTGTTGAGAATGTGCTTGAATCTGTAAAACTACAGTGACTGTGGGTTTAGTGCACTCCTTTGAACTCTTTTGAAATGTTTTGGTTTAACATTTCCCGGATTGCCTCAACGAGTTACCAAATATAATGATTTAAAACATTTGATGAACATTGATAACCATAACAGGGCAGAAAATAGTATGTTAAGATGTCACATCATTTGGTTTTATCTACACATATTTTTTTGGGATGAAAATATAAAAATAAATGCCCTTTTATAAAAAAGAGGGAGGGAATTTGTTCATGCTGCTGGTCTCATGATAGTCACTCTGTGTCTTGTTATTTTAGGTAAAGACGTCTAGGATATGTGACTCACAAATGTGCATCAAAATAAAGAAATGGTGAAAACATTAATCAAAATATTTTGTATGCCTTTATTACCATATAATGCAAGCGTTCTCATCTTGACAAACAAACAATTAGTTGGTAAGGTGCACATTTTTCGCGTGAGTTTTTGTCTGGCACTAATTAGATCAGATCTTCCTGACTAGGCTTTTTTCCTAATAAGTCCTTTACAGTGGTGTTATGATTCAGAGTTACCAGGAATACACAGAGCATGAATGACAAATTTAACACCTAAACGATTTGATGGTCACGATAACGTACGATGATGGAGTGTTCTCAATTAGGATGAACTGGAGTGTGTAAAATATCTGATCACAGCACACAAACCCCTCTTGATCTACAACAAACACAATTAAATATGTTTTAATACAGCTCATAGTTCTACATGCGTACAAGCAGAGAGAAGTTGGAAGGATGGTCCATCACTTTGGCAATCTTTAATTTGTCCATCTAATGCAAAACTAATGACATTCCGTCACAGAAAATGAGAAAAACCTTAAGTTACTTTCTGACAGGTTTAAGTCACTCTTTAGTGTTCAATACAAATTTTGGCTATAAAATACCTTGAGAGAATTGTTCCAGACTTTAGAAAATTTTAAAATTAAAACAACAGAACTGTGGTACAGTAACCTGTAGCTCCCTGGAGTCTAGACAGGTGAAGACTTGTTGCCTGATAGCCCACAGTGTCTACCACATCACTGTCTGTGTGAGACAACAAAAGGTATGTCATTATTTGCTCCTTGCACAACAGTGGAATTACTCATCGTCTACACACTAGAACAGGGTTGATGAATAAATGACCACTAAATTGGTGAACTCCATTTGAGTTAACTCTTTCCTGAATCAAATCAACCACACAGTGGCCTCTTTTATGTGATCAATTCGTATCTGGTTACCAAAGCACTGCTACTTTAAGGGGTTAAGCATTCAAAAAAGGGTTCAACAACAATTAGGGGAGATGCCACAATTCCAGTAATTATCAACATACTTTTGAAAAATGTCTTGTAATGACAGTATTTTGCAAAGGATGACTCTGTGCCTCAGGTGTTACAGTCAATGTAAGTATCAAGCTTTTGTGCTGCTCAGATGCTCTAATGCTACATTTTTTCTAGAATTTTGGATGCTGTATATACCACAGAAAAAGTCATGTTCATCTGTATCCTATAAGTGATGTAATTTGCGTTACAAATTGTGTCCAAAGTACCCTTTAGCATCCTGTGGAGACAAATATTTGTGGAATAACATCACTGCTTAGACGGTGGTTAACGGAGTGCTCCTGACTCATGCTTGGGGAAGTTGATAGCTAGGGGGATTTTTGCTGTTATTTTAAAATGTCACCGACACACCGACACACACACACACCCGCGCACACACACACACACACACACACACACACACACACACACACACACACACACACACACACACACACACACACACACACACACACACACACACACACACACACACAGAGGCAGTACTGAGCTACTGTATGTTATGACCAATCTGTAGGGTATAAAGAAAGTTACAGTTCCAAGCTCTAAACAGTCATGTTGTATGCCCTATATCGCAGAGCCGAGATATTTCAGGTTGCCAAAATACACCGTCAGTCAGTCTGTTAATCTTTCTGAACAACAGATGCTCTCACTTGTCTCTACAATCGACCTGTATAAGTAAACAGCCTTACTTGCTGTCCCTATCAGCCTCGGCTCTACTTTTCCAGCATGCATCAAATTGTATGCTTACACCTGGATGGATGTGTTGAACTATCTTCCAGCTGTTGAATATCATATCATATTTGGTTGTAAATACATTTAAAAATATTCTGGATTTTTCTAGACAAGTATGCAGTTCTGCCTTACTTCACACCCTGGGGCATTATCCAGAGATTGACCCATAAAACTGATTGGTCATTATGAGAGACAAGGAAAGAAGAGTTGCCTGTTGAAATAAAGTTTATCTTGTTCATCCTCTCATCCTCTCCCTCTTCATCCTTCCTCTGACACAACAGGAAATGGTCAACATCTGACCCAAAGCTTTTTCAGTTTGGTTATGTGTTGATTCCGGTGCTTGGAAATGTTGTATATCTTTAGCGATTTAGCAAGAATTGCACTCATCATGCAGCAAAGCTGTATGGATGATATGAAGTGTGATGAAATCAACCACTTCCCTGCTGTGTCAGAATTGAAAATGATTTTGTATTTCAGTCTTGGTTTCTTGGAAATTGTGAGGGGAAAACAGTGTTCACAGCAGTTTTAGTAGTGTCCTTTCCAATGCGAGAGTTAATACATCAGTTGTTTCTGTATATGCACGTGTTGCTCATTTTGTGAACCAGTCCCCTTCATCTATCTGAAAGAGTTACACTCAAATGATTTAGGATGTAGTATACATGCTGCTACATTCTGCCCTTACAAAGAAAGAAAGAAGAATGCTACCTCTGCTCTGAAGGAATGATGCACCATAGTTTTCCCCAGCTTTGTAAAGCAAATTCTTCCGCTGACAGAACCTTTGTAAATAAATGTAAAGACTGCTTATTTTGTAAAAATAATATGTTCGCTTCTTAGCAATTTAATTAGTTTGCAAACATGTTTAATTACTGTAATGCCAAATGGAAACTTCAAGTATGTACAATGTGGCTAATCCAATGTATAATTTGTTACTGAAAAACTGTTGCATATGAAAGTATTTTGCTAGATGAACCAGAGAGGCCAAACTCTGCATTACACTCAACAAAAATATAAACGCAACACTTTTGTTTTTGCTCCCATTTTTCATGAGATGGACTTAAAGATCTAAAATTAATTCCAGATACACAATATTACCATTTCTCTCAAACATTGTTCACAAATCTGTCTAAATGTGTGATAGTGAGCACTTCTGCTTTGCTGAGATAATCCATCCCACCTCACAGGTGTGCCACATCAAGATGCTGATCTGACATCATGATTAGTGCACAGGTGTGCCTTAGACTGTCCACAATAAAAGGTCACCCTGAAATGTGCAGTTTTGTCTCACAGCAAAATGCCACAGATGCCACAAGCATTGAGGGAGCGTGCAATTGGCATGCTGACAGCAGGAATGTCAACCAGATCTGTTGCTCGTGCATTGAATTTTTATTTCTCCACCATAAGCCGTCTCCAAAGGCATTTCAGAGAATATGGCAGTACATCCAACTGGCCTCACAACCGCAGACCACGTGTAACCACACCAGCCCAGGACCTCCACATCCAGCAGGTTCACCTCCAAGATCGTCTGAGACCAGCCACTGAGACAGCTGCTAAAACAATTGGTTTGCATAACCAAACAATTTCTGCACAAACTGTCAGAAACCGTCTCAGGGAAGCTCAACTGCATGCTCGTCGTCCTCATCGGGGTCTTGACCTGACTCCAGCTCGTCGCTGTAACAGACTTGAGTGGGCAAATGCTCACATTCGATGGCGTCTGGCACGTTGGAGAGATGTTCTCTTCACGGATGAATCTCGGTATACATTGTTCAGGGCAGATGGCAGACAGCGTGTGTGGCGTCGTGTGGGTGAGCGCTTTGCTGATGGGATCGAGTGGCCCATGGTGGTGGTGGGGTTATGGTATGGGCAGGCATCTGTTATGGACGAAGAACACAGGTGCATTTTATTGATGGCATTTTGAATGCACAGAGATACCGTGATGAGATCCTGAGGCCCATTGTTGTGCCATACATCCATGAACATCACCTCACGTTTCAGCAAGATAATGCACGGCCCCATGTTGCAAGGATCTGTACAAAATTCTTGGAAGCTGAAAATGTCCCAGTTCTTGCATGGTCAGCATACTCACCGGACATGTCACCCATTGAGCATGTTTGGGATGTGCTTGACCGGCGTATACGACAGCGTGCACCACTTCCCACTAATATCCAGCAACTTCGCACAGCCATTGAAGAGGAGTGGACCAACATTCCACAGGCCACAATTGACAATCTGATAAACTCTATGCGAAGAAGATGTGTTGCACTACATGAGGCAAATGGTGGTCACACCAGATACTGACTCGTTCTGAGTCCCCAGACCCCCAATAAATCAAAAAAATGCACATTTCAGAGTGGCCTTTTATTGTGGACAGTCTAAGGCACACCTGTGCACTAATCATGATGTCAGATCAGCATCTTGATGTGGCACACCTGTGAGGTGGGATGGATCATCTCAGCAAAGCAGACGTGCTCACTATCACACATTTAGACAGATTTGTGAACAATGTTTGAGAGAAATGGTAATATTGTGTACTTGGAATGGCGGCAGTGGCGAAGTGGACAGGAAGGTCGCCTCTGGAGTGCAGGGTCAGAGGTTCGATCCCCCGCCTACCCGCCACATGTCGAAGTGTCCCTGAGCAAGACACTGAACCCCAAATTGCTCCCGATGGTTCAGAGAGCGCCTTGCATGGCAGCTACTGCCATCGGTGAATGAGTGTGTGTGTGAATGGGTGAATGTGGTAAGATATGTAAAGCGCTTTGGGGCTGAGAAAATCGGCTAGAAAGCGCTATATAAGTCAAGTCCAGTTACCATTTACCATTTATGAATTTTAGATCTTCATGTCCATCTCATGAAAAATGGGAGCAAAAACAAAAGTGTTGCGTTTATATTTTTGTTGAGTGTATATTGAATTGTTGTTTCTAGTAGTGGAAAACTAATTAAGGACATCAGCTGGTCAAGATTAAAATGGTTATTTTGTGAATCAGATAATAAGCATAACTTTTTACATCTCTGTAATAAAAAATAAATACAGGGACTAATGATTCACTAATACTCATTTAACCGTGTAGAGGCCTAGATGAAACCTTATCACCTTTATCAGTTTTTCTATTATGGAAGAGCAACGTACAGTGCACTTAATTGTGTGAGCATAGAGCATTTAAGTAATGAATGAACAGATTGTTCCAAAGCACTCATTGGCAACAGACTGAGGAACCATTATTTATATACTGAAGTTTACTGACTACAGAGCTTGTCACTTGACATGATTATACAACCATGCTAGTATTATGGCTAGCAAAAGTCTGGCACATTTATTTTAAGTCTCTTTGGAGTCAAGCTTTTGCCAAAATAAATGTCACTAAATATATTGCAGGGAGCCACAACATGAATCAGTTAAGCATGGATTTAAATTACATTTAGGACAGCAAAATCACAAATGATACAGTGCAAAATTTAAACTCTTATATCATTTAGTCACATTGGACTTCCAACAATAAAGTACCAAAAGGGGGCTGCAATTAAAATGCTGAGTAACCGCTTCAGTCCACAATGACTGTTGTGGTGTAGGCCAAGCCAGGCCAAGTCAGCAAAATGAATAAACTACATGTACCGAGGGATTCCACAGGAGGGCGGCAGAGATTCTCACCAGCTCATGGTCTGGACATCACGCAAGGGGGACCTCTCTTATTCTGCCCAAGTTTAAATTGAAATAAATAGAACACAAATAAACAGTTTTTGATGCCAGATTTGCTCCATCATCAAAAAAGCCTTTAACATGAATTGTACATGTTTTTCTGGTACAAGACATTCACATCAGTATCACTACAAAATTGTTTTCGACCTAGTTTTATTTGTTGCTCTTTTAAGATCAGCTAGATTGTATTCATGTTACGTAAGCACATTTAGTTGTTGGCGTCAATGAAATGTTAGTTGGCTTTGCCACAGGTACATTAGCAAAGTCTTATATGCCCTTTAGCCATATATTGTGAAAGGCAGCTCATATGGAGGAACCAAACATTATCCTGTGGTCATCAACAAACTGTAGCTCTGTCACTGTATGTTTTACTTCCAACATTTTATATGTAGATGTACAGTTTTTAAAGTCACTGAGGGTAGAATATTTATGCGATTATGAATTACTTTGATTTATTGTGCTAGATTTTTAAAATTATACACTCCTCTAGTGAAAGGGTTCCTTTACCAATCCAACTCAATTTGGATGTGCAAGGGCAGCGTATGGAGGCTGCACTAGGGGGAGTCAAAGGCAGTAATTTTCCAATTCTACACATTGCGGCTTTAAAAGTATCATCCTTTGTTTAAATGTTGTGCACTCAATTGCTTTTTAAGAGTATTTATTTCATAAAGTGCATATGCCATTTCAAAATAAAACTGCATTTGAATGAAAAAAGTAAAATTAAGTAATACTTTTTAAGAGAATGATAAATATCAGAAGCAGAGAAACATTTGGAGCATTTTATGAATTTCGTATGCTTCTGTGAGACAGGGAGACATTACACAACATGAAATAATGATTTTTCATGTTTGGTGCGTTGGGATTGACTTTTAGTGAAGAAAAAAAGAACCATGAATCGAAGTGGATCTATTACTGGAGTTGACTACTTTGAGTGTTGTTGAAGAAACTGAAACAATATAAATAAACTAAATCTGTCAGACCTTAAACACCCTGTCATGTCACTCTGAGCTTTAGTCCTTTTTGTACTTTGATGATGAACATTGTCTCGAAGTACTGCAAAACCATCATTACGGAGAAAAACAAAAGAAGCATTCCAAGGCAAATGTTTCTCTTTGCAACTGCTTGTTCTGATATGGAACCTCTTTGGCACCATGCCAGTGTCTAAGTGTATGTTTGGGGGCAAAACAGGGGATGTTTCTACTGGTTTAATTGCCATAGTGGTCTCTCCAAGCTTGTAACCTTGCAGCTCCAAAGTACGCTCCCACTCATCACTCCTGCTTAAAATGACTTCATTACCTCGTCTGTACTCTGACCGTAAAACCAGAGCGACACGCATTCTTCAAGTCTCAGGAATAACGGTGTAATCTAGAAACTCAACTGGTGTTGCCCCAGGGAAGAATGCTGCCTGGTCCCATAAAGGTTGACAATGACCCATCCACTGTAATTGTAGCCTGAACTCACCGCGGCACCACCCCTGCCAGTCTAGGCGGCCTGGCTGACGGCCATTTTTCTTTTTTGAAACGGCCTTAAATCCACCCCTGCAATTTCAGCTCCCTTTCGGTGGACTCTGTCATTGAAAGGTCTTCCAAGTATTTGCTGCTAAAACGAGACAAGAACAGGCTTCGGTGGTGTTATTTCGGGGGACCTCTCAGAATGCGTGGGACTGAGCAGTGCCTACCCAGTTCACTTCAGAGAGTTTAGTTGAGGTTTCTCTGCAGGAGCTCCTGTGAGGAAATATTTACTCAATATCAGAGGTTTCTGAGGGTCGAAGTATCAACATGATTATGTTGAACATACTCACACAGTTATGAAAAATTAGAATTAGAATTAGAATCACCACCATTATCTTTGAGTCAGCGCCAGTGCACACTGACACCTCCGAGTGTAGGTTTTATGTCATTGTCTTATTAACATAATTTTTATCATTATGGAAGCAACATGATTTCAGTCTTATATTTGCACTGAATGTGAAAGAGATAGTATAATTGAAACCACACTGATCCAGTTATCCAATTAAATCATCATTGGAGCAAACATGTCACGTGACATTTAAAAAAAAAAATGTCTGGTTGTTCGTTTTCTCCTGTCCGTGGCTCTATGCAAACCCCTCCCTAATTCCATGGTACTGTCTGAGGCTACCCTTGGATTTGCAAGGGGTATGAGTCACAATAACCATTTAAAAGGCTTTCTCATTAACCAGAACTCCCATATCCATGTGTTTGAACTAGGTCACTACAATTCACATCGCCTGTGACATGCATGTCATGCCGCTCTCTTGCTGTGTCCTGCTCTTGTTTTTGGCCGCTCCATGTTTTGCAGCG
This sequence comes from Hyperoplus lanceolatus, assembly GCA_026929865.2. NCBI lineage: Eukaryota > Metazoa > Chordata > Actinopteri > Uranoscopiformes > Ammodytidae > Hyperoplus > Hyperoplus lanceolatus. Next base: position 23,025,722 of record CM049398.1, read on the forward strand.
CCCACATTTATGCCGAGGGGAGAGAGCTCTCCTTCTGCTGAACCGCAGGTTGACTTGAAGCTGGCCACTGTAAGTGCATAATTGCCTCAGATGCATTACAAATGTTCAAGACCGGACTGCGTGCAACTTATTCTCTTCTGCAATGCTAAGAAAACATGCCAATTTGCGTGTGTTTCTGATGAAGGAGGGACATTGCAAGGATACCTTCTTGCCTGTGTGTGGGATTTTGTGAAAATATTGTTTTAGTTTTATTGTGTTTTTTTGTGTGGGTGGGGGGCGGATGGTAAGTAGCCGCACTGCCCTCGGAATCCTTGCAGCTGCTATCCTGCATGCTTTTGCAGATTGTTTCAGAAAATCGTTTATTTTCTCTCTCTCAAATTGAATTTCAGAAATGTAGTCAATGTAGACAATCAGCATGGGAACTGTTCACCAATGTTGCTTGGAAAGTCTTTATTCAGTGTATTGATGTGACTGATTTTACTTGTAATTCAAGAAGCTGTGGTTGACTGTTAATGCTGTATATCAGATCACTCAAGGTTTAGAAGTCAAAACGGAATACAATGTACAATTGGATGAATGCAAAATAATGTGATTCTACTATGCATGCATGCTGCAAAACAGGAGCCCAGGAATGTGACTGTCTACCTTGGCATTAATTGAGTTGTGCAGGACCAGTCACTTTACATGCCTCTGCAGTGCAAAACGATATCTGATGGTGGATCTCGTATCTCCTCATAGGGATACCTTGAGCAGTACTACAACCTGCAAGAAGAGCCTATGGGGCGCATGAAGCGGAGCGGGGCCACCTTCACCTCCACGTTGAGGGACATGCAGATATTCTTTGGGCTCAATGCAACAGGTGCGCTGGACGCAGACACCCTGGAGCTGATGAGGAGGCCTCGGTGTGGCGTTCCGGATGTGGAGGAATACAGCCTCATCCAGGGGACACAGTGGAACAAGAATGTCATCACCTACAGGTATCTACAGTATGTTGACTTTGGTGATGATTGTCTATCAGGACGCTTTAGCTGTTATTCATTTTGTAGTGCAGTAGAATTACATCATGAAAGATATATATATATATATATGTATATGTATAAGAAAGCTACAGTATATCGGCCTGTCTGACCGAGACTGAACTTGAACAAAAATAAAATAAGTTTGGTTGAACTTAAAATCCTACCAATACGTGGAAACCATTATGAGCCAGCAGCCAATAAAACCTTCGGCAGGAATAGGACATAGCGTCTGTCACAAAACATTATGGTTAACAGATTGTTGGGTTTTGCGACTCCGGCCACTGAGAGTTACTGTGGGCTTGTTGAAGTGCCAAGTTCACCATACAGGCTTGAACTTATGTAACACTATTTGGAACATCCTTATCCCTTTATTTGTGAGTTCTGGTTGAGCAAGGTCTGCTGCATTAGCTGCACGACAAATGTATAATAAAAGGGAAATTCCCACTATTATTAAAAAAATAAGTACATTTTCAAAAGACTCTAAATGTATGTGTTTTGTCATCTATGGACATTTGGAAGATATTCTTCAAAAAGTATCACAAGCTGACACCATTATACTAGAGCTATCGATCATTTCTATCATCATTGCTGTCTCAGAATCGGCAGGTACACTAGAGATTTGCCTCGCAACACGGTGGACTTTCTGGTTGAGTCAGCTTTGAGCGTCTGGGCCAGAGCCAGCAGTCTGACGTTTGTCAACACGCACACCCGCAACGCTGACATCATGGTGGAGTTTGTGACCAATGGTGGGTCTTTTAGTGTTTTGTCTCACACATGACACATGAGTAACACAATATTTGGAAGTAGATTGCAACAGCTGGAGTCATGCTCACATAATTCAGTGTATTATGTTCAAAACACTATCCTATTGGTATACACATGGGGGGCTCCAGCAGCTACATCATGCTTAACTCCACTGACTCGTCAGGATGATGTGAACATGCCTTTTGTTTTCATTTGGCAAAATAGTTTCTGATTGTGGTTTCCGTTTTACATTTGGCTTGGATCACACAATGAAGCACATGGCGACTTGTATCCATTTGACGGACCCAGAGGCACACTGGCTCACGCTTTCGGCCCCGGGTCGGAAGTTGGAGGGGATACACACTTTGATGACGACGAGCACTGGACGGCAGGAGAAACAGGTGCTGAGCTGAGCTGTATCAAAGTGGCTCAGAAATATCGTAAGCATTGTTGTAATACAAGATGTGGTTTCTTTGTTCTACTGCAGGTTTCAATCTGTTTGTTGTAGCTGCACATGAATTTGGTCATGCCTTAGGCCTGAAGCACTCCAGGAACCCAGAGTCGTTGATGTATCCGACGTATAAATCCTCCCGTCCAGCCAATATATTATCCAGAGAAGATGTAGCAAATATCAACGCACTTTACGGTGAATCATTAATATCTCTTTCTAATAAGATACATTGATGGGGTATAATTCCATTTTAGGCTCCTGAGTGTTTTCAGTTAAGTGCCATTTGGTTCTTATGTGTTCTTGTGCGTGTCAGGTCCAGTTAGAGGTCGCTCAAGTTACCTTTCGAGGTACGGTTGGAGCTCGCAGCAAAACCCCCGGCTGTCAGGATTGCCTATCCCTCGACTAATGCAGAACAGATGTGCTACAGACCTGACCTTCGATGCAGTGTCCACTCTTGGGGATGCCACCTTCTTTTTCAAAGAAAGGTCTGTTGTTGAGTTCTGTCAAGGATTTCTGTTGTTCTGTGAATTGTCAACTATTATTCATAATATATGTTTTATCCTTTAAAAGTGAGAAATATCAAAGGTGGTCCTTTTGTATCTTTCAATGATTCAGTATTCAAAACTAATGGTTTACCATGTTAAATCACTTACCATTCAATCCGTAATTCATGTTATCTTGCTTCCCTCATATAGTGGTATCCATACATTCATGAAGTTTAATCAGATCTGAATTCCATATTCAGTATAGTCCTTTCCATCCCTGGTTGTAATTAATATCACTTATCATTTGTGATCAATGTTTTGGCCTCACCAACCATGTTTTTTCCCCCACACAAGATATCTCTGGATTAAACATATTGAGCAATATGACATCAAAGAAGGTCCCATCACCAACTTCATGCCCAAGATTGAGACCGGCATCGACGCTGCCTTCTCTGTGCCTCGCAGAAACACTGCTTATCTCATTCATGGTAACGGTGTTTAATATTTTAGGGTTGCAAGCAAACTGCAACATGCCTAACTTATTAAATCGAACCCCAATTTATATACATGATCACCCCATGAATCCACAATAAAACAATGTCACAATTGTCAAGAAATATTGCGGTTGTTTTTTCTGTATACTGACAGAGGCCATGTTCTGGACGGTGAAGGGCTCTCTTGTGAAGGGAAAGCCTCGAGCTCTCAGGCACTTTGGATTTCCAACTTGGGTGCAGGACGTTGATGCAGCAGTGCACATAGTGAAAACAGGGCGCACCCTCTTCTTTATGCATGATATTTACTGGAGGTAAGGCAACCAAACTCAGGACACCAATAACTATCAGTTGAAGAAACTCTACCTCTTTTATACATGTTAATATTTCTAGTCTTGTATAGCCATTAAAGGGATTGTACTTACTTTAAGGACAATTCCTGCTTTTCTTTGCATGCACCTCACTAGGGAGCATTTTACTTAAAGGTACAGTGTGTAATAATCATAGATAGTATATAAAAGGTAATAATGGAGTATTTTGCAATGCTCCGTTGCTATCCCTTCCCTTTCTGAGAATATACAGAAGCTACGGTGGCCTTCAAGGACAAGCGCAAGACAAGCTAGCTACTAAAGATGGCATCATCCACCACATCCTCAACTCTTTCCACAATATCATTTGATGAGTGAAGATGTATTTAGTTTATATAGTACTTCTTCTTAGGGTGTAGGGGGTGTTACACATTGTAGATGACTCAGATTCTACTGAAATATTTCATTTGTTTTTTTGGACCACACACAGTGAGTAACAGGCTTTCAACTCTTGAGGTTTGATGATGGGACGATACTTGCAGCAACCATTGTATAAATGCTTTGTCCCTTGGTTGAAAGATGCCCAGATGATCATGAGTCAAACCTTGTTCATATCGTGTCTCTTTCAGTTACAATGAAAATCGAAGGGTTATGGATTTTGGTTACCCAAAGTACATCAGCGAGGACTTTCCTGGAGTCAACACAACAGTGAACGCAGCTGTTTATAGAGAGGGTGAGCCAAAGTATTCATTATTACCATGTTCTGTGTACTTACCCCAATCCTAACCAAACCACAAATATCATATACTGTATATACTGTATACTACATCAAAACAGTGGGTAGAGAGGGGGATGTTCTGTTTGAAAGTGCAATCATCTTGTGTAGATATTGCAGCAGGGATACACTTCTGTCTTTAGCTTGAGGGGGTTTCTGCAAGCTGTATTGTTATTAGTAACAGGAATGCTAATTCACATACATCATATACCTCAGCCAAGTGCAGTGATTTTACAGAGCACAGGGTTCCCCTCTGTGATTTAGAGTGTATCATTCACTCACTTTACCAATTAGAGCCCTTCCTATGATAAAATGCCATTTAAGCTGTGAGCACAGATGGATATATAAGTTCAGGAAGATGTTAAAAATAAGCAGCACTATCATCAGCAGCAGCAAAAACGACGAACAGCAAAAACATACTCGACACAATACAACATGATCAATTGGTCTTTCTTTTGTCATTCCAGGTTTCATCTTCTTCTTTGTTGGACCACAAGTCTACAAATATGACTACACTCTGAAACATGTTGTCGCGGTTGAGAGTGCACAATCTTGGCTTGGATGTTGAAGATCTGTAAATCCATGAACATGGAAATTACCTGAAGAACCGTGTTTGAGTTATACAACGAAAAGATGAAAACACTGTGCTGCGTCACTTTGGAGTGGAGTTTTATTTATCACTAGCTGTACTCTGTAAATAAGAAAGAATAATAATTTTAAGCTGATATTGTGTGTGTTTGATCTGTCGTATGTGAAATTCTTTATTTTAAAATGTGCATATGAATATCACTGTGGTGTGTGGGGTGAGAAATGCAACAATTTGCTTACATTTTTCTAAGTGATATACTTTGATTATTTAGTTCACTTTTCTCACATGTGGTTCAGTTTCCTTACATTTCAGATGGAAATGAATGGAAAACATATAATATCCAAGTTGAAACAATATGTTTATGTTAAAGGTGAAGTAAGCGGTTTATTTATGTTAATATAAGTGTTAAATCGCTCTTTATTCATACAGTGATCACTTTCATAATGTAAACGTTTCATAAAGCCGATCTCTCAGTCAGCTGCTCTGCATGTAATCGGCAAATAAACTTATTGGAGGATCCCACATTTTTTATCCAATCACAAGAGAGAACGCTAAAAACCGACACCGTCTCACTCATGGTCTCACTGCCGGTGCACGCCAGAGCAACAGATGGGTGAATGTTTATGCGCCTACAATGGCGAAGCAGGTAAAAATCCTTCCCAATGCCTGTTTTGATGGTTTTTATCATGCTTTCTCCTGTGTTCTGATTCCCAGGCTGTTCTAGCTGGTTCTGATTGTCCTGTGTTCTGACCCCCAGTCTGTTTTTTAATCTAACTGGTTCTATCTGTCATTTGAATGTTAATCAAAATATTATGAATTATATATCGTATCAGAGTTACTTTCAACTGTTTAGAAAAAAAAATGCTCAATTGACCAAACCCCATGTTTCTGTTACTATTCCGACATTAGTCCTGGAATATGTTGGTTTCAAGCTAGCAGTCAGGATTCTAACTGTTACAACATGTGTTGATATGGTAGTTTCAGAGTGGAAAAAGCAAGTGTATCAGTTTACCCCCTTGATTTCTCTGGTCTGTCTCAGTTTACCCCTAAGCTGGTGTAAAGTGAGACACAAGACAACTTTTTTTTAAACAGTCATATTTTCACTGCCCTTCGTCCTGAATAAAATCTGATACTTTCCATTGCAAGGAAACAATGATTTAATGGGACATATTTAAATGTCCCATTAAATTACATATGTAAATTTGTCTGATAAATCATTTTAGCTCGCTTAGAGGGGAGCAAATGTAAAAAGTGTCTCACTTTACCCCACTCTCTCCTGCTTTAAATATGAGGTACATCTTGCGGTTGATACTTTCTCTCAAGTATACCAATATGGCTGCAGGACCTTAACTTGCAATATAGTTTTAGTGTTTCTACTTTTACTTTCACAAATGTCAACTCTAAACCACAAGTGGTAGTAAACAGATGTTGCTGTTTGTAAATTGAACTTATAAACATCTTACACTTCAGGCAACACCCAGTCAGTAACATCATCACAGTGGTGTGGACAAAAGTGCAGCATTCCTGAACATTTCAGTGGGAGTCTGTTTCAATTTAGTTTTCAGATATACTAATAGGACTTGTCTTGTGCCTGTATTTCAGGTTACTGCCTGTTCGCTGTTGCAGCTCATGAGCTCAATCGGTTTGACTCACTCAAAAGACTGTCATGTACCCTAATTACAGGAATCAGAGCAGTACACAGTACTATCCAAAGACAATGTGTTCATGAAACAAGTACAGTGAACTACAAATTATACAAAAAGATTGTTCGCAGGACATGGAAATACAATTATCAGGGGATGGTAGTGCACCATAATACAGTACATTATTACTGACACATTGAATCAATATTTAATTTGTTCCATTACTTCTTAGGAAAACCAACAAGAAAAGTGGAAACACAACCAGTCCCCAAAAAATGTGAGCACAACTATTTTTTCGATGAGGCAGTAATGATTGGAAATTTGATTATTTCTATAAATATCTTTAGAATCACATGCATTATATTTTTAAACTATCATTACAAGAGAGCTTCAGTTTGTTTGAGCTGTGACTGAGCCTGCTTATTGTTCCACTCTAGGTACATGATAAAAACACAGGCGACTTATTGGAATCGCCTGAGAGTGAACCCCAGCAGCACATATTTACCCAGCATCAGTTCTCCCTTCGATGCTGCCTATGACATCTCTGCCAAAGACGTGGCGTGCTTATTCACTGGTATAATAATGGGCAGTCTGCAAAGCATAGCTTAGGTCCTGTCAGCATGACAAGGCTGGATTTCCAGCCGAGGAATACAACGTTGCGCCCAAATTACAGCCTTTTGCAACTCAAGTGTTGCAGTCAATGCAAGAGGCACATTGAGTTTGGCGGAGCTTGTGGTATGTTGCTGCATTTCAAAGTGTCCCAAAATGCAGTGACAAGGCTGTGTTTTTTTCTATAGATCATAAGTACTGGGTGGTACAAGAGCTTAAGATGAAAAGTCATGCCCGCTCCAGTGTGGCTTCTCCTCCAGAGAAGGTTGACGCTGCTTTGCATGTCAGTGACTATAAGAAAACATTCATTCTAACTCACATTTGAAATGATTCTGTTTTAATCATGAATTTTTACAGAAAAAACATTGCCCCTCAAAATTCATTTGTAAATGCATTATCATAACTACCAATATGGCCCTAATGTCCATTCAAAGGCAGGTAATCACTTTATATGGCTACTACAAGAGATTTGATCAGAAAAAAAGTTTAAGCTATGTTTACGCTGTGTGCCCAAACTTCAAATGAATGCTACTGTGTAAAAATGATTTTAAACAACTGAAATGGAACATCATACAGCATGAATGAGGTGTGCATTTTAGAAAACATAAAACATAACGACTTTCACCCCAGTTTAAGAACAACATAGTACTTATGTGGAAATCCTCTGATTACACCTAAACTTTGTTGATCACATTTCAGCAAGTTGGCTCAAAATGTCACGAGGAGACCACACACTGTTTGTATCGTGGTATGTGACAGGTAGCATCTTTCTCTTCAGTGTGACAAAATCCTATCAATATGATTTTTAGATTCTCATTATAACTTTTGAAAATCTTCTTAATCTGCAAATTAACCAATAAATATAGCTCTCACATACATGTTGTAGAGTATAAGTAGAATATTTCACCCTGAAATGTAACAAAATACCAAAAATATGGAAAATGGAAATGCTCAATATAGTAAATGTTTCTAAGAATTGTACCACAGTAAGCACATTACTTGAGTAAGCCACGTACCACCCACCACTGCTCAAGGGTCATACTTAACTCAGACAAACATATCTGTAGGTAGACAGGCAGTAGACACTCATTGGACTTCGGTGCCTAGAAATTAACTCATGTGACTTGATTCAACAGCACACATCCATTGATGTTTACCCACCAAACTGTTTTCACTGTACATAAAGGCTTATCAAAGTTGGAGGAGAGACGGTTTGCAAGTTGCCCCTGTTGTTTTATCACATGAATTTAGAAACAGGTTGCAACACTCGTTTTACAAAAATAATTTTTGCCAAAATCAGTGAAGATCCATGATCCACTACCTGTACGTTATGTTTTTGCAATGAAAAAAAATCCTGTGTTAATGTTGTGAGCAACTGTGGGCCCTTTTTTACATACCAGTTTACAGAGCCTAGGCTGTGTTTGAAGACCAGATCTATTTTTTTGTGCTCACACAGTAATGTACAGATAGCGGATCGTGAGGAGATATTTACTGATATTGACAAAAAGTGATTTTGACAATAAGTGTTCTCCAGAATCGCTTACTCATAACATTTCCTCCAAAAGTGTTATCAGAGGGAGAGGGGGCCCCTGTTTACTCCCCTTCCCCCTGTGGCAAAGAGGCCTGTCATAACACACTGGAATGAACAACAGGAGTCTGCATCTTGTTCAGCTTTTATCAGAACGATACATACCTCAGGCTGTCACAGCTGCCTTTAGAAGAGGAAAGGAGGAAAATACATTTTAACAAGATGTCTCTGGCTGATTTTTGGATTATGCTGCTGGGTTGTTTAGCCCTGTGTCACTCAGCGCCTACTGTTGCTCCAACAGTTTCACCAGAGGAAGCAGACCTGGCTGAGGTAATACACAGAATACAGTGTATTCTGCATACATATTATAGACAGTAGAAACTGTCGAGGCTAATCAGGTTAAAATGGGAAAACAGCTTGCATTTAAAGCTACTTGTGATCGTGTAAACAGACAAATGAAATTAAAATCTGAATCCCTTGTATTAAAAACACATTTCACTCTCCTGGTATCAGGGATACCTTTCTCAGTTCTACGGTGATGTTGGGACGGCAAACACCACTACGCGAACTCTCAAAAAGGACACATTTAGCGATGATCTAGAGTCCATGCAGGCTTTCTTTGGCTTGGAGGTAATAACACTAAAGATGATGACTGCTAATAACTGCGACACTCATACTAAGAATTATATGGCAAATAGAAAGAAAAGTAACCTCTTTTGTTACAACCAGGTGACCGGCACCTTGAATAACGAGACCCTAGAGACAATGAAGGCGCCCCGGTGTGGTGTGTCAGACATCAGTCGATATGGACACTTCCCTGGGAAACCCAAGTGGACGAAAAGGCTCATCTCATACAGGTTAATGGCAGTCACATACTGTAGGAGTATGTTAATATTGTCACACATTTCTTGCACTTTAATATAGGAACATCAAGCAAATAAGCTGCCGCTGATGATAACAACACACTGTTTATCATGATTTGAACAGGATCACCCAATACACTCCAGATCTGAGCCAGCAACAGGTGGATGCAACCATTGCTCAGGCCTTCCAGGTATACAGCGATGTCATCCCACTGGACTTTAAACAGATCCGCAGTGGTACTGCAGACATCATGATCATCTTCAAGGGCGGATGTGAGTCTGATGGAAACAAGGATTTTGTTCTGGAATAGACAAGGGTTGACAGCCATGCTAGTGGCTCAGTGTGGCAAAGTAGTGGATTGGCTGAAAAACAGACCGGCATTGTCCTATCTTGATCAAAAAAGACAAGGTTTCTGAGCATTAAGCTGTTGTGCAGACTTAAATAGCCATGTAGCCATGTTTGTAGTGTGGGTGAAAGTATACAAAAAATTATTGTTTTACTTAATTTTGTTTGTCAGATATTAAAAGAACTTTTATTTTCTCAAATATGGTTACATCAGTGATACCAACTGATCAACTTGGGAATTATTTTCTCTGCATGCAATTATAGACAAACACCCTGAAACCATACATTTGAGTTTCTTTTTTGTCCCATTGCAGATCATGGGGACTTTTACCCCTTTGATGGTCGAGGTGGAGTCTTGGCTCATGCTAACTCTCCTGGACAGAATCAGGGAGGGGACACACACTTTGATGATGATGAAACCTGGACTCTCACCCAAAGAGGTAAATAAACTCAGAGTTAAGTAAATGAGACGTTTCCTGGCCACTGTGGACACACAGTGAACAGTCTTTCTTTAGAGGACAGTGTCTTTGCAAATCACTTGAATTTGCCTATCAATAAGAAATAATGTCTTCATGAAGAAGCCAATGTGACTTATGAAAAATAAAAGATGTCTGACTGACTTGATTGCAATTGCTGTGTTGAGGTGTGCATCTGCTGCTGGTGGCGGCCCATGAATTTGGCCATGCTCTGGGCCTGGATCACTCCAGGAACAGAGGTGCACTCATGTTCCCCACTTACCAATACGTCAACACATATCGATACAGGCTGCCAGATGATGACAGACGTGGGGTTCAAGCCCTTTACGGTAAGCCATTTTTTATTAAGATGAAACCATCTTCGATTAAACCCATCAGTCCAGTTAATGCAAAAATTAAAGCAAAAGCTGAATTTTTGAACTTCAAATTAGGCTTTATCTGAGCAACATTACTATCTTTCCAGTGAACCAGTAAACAGATGACCTTAGTGTTGCCGTTTGCAATTTTGGAACAATGAACTGCATTAAATTAAACTGGATGCACTTCATGGTGTATTTATATAATTGTTTACGTTTCATAGTTTTTTCACTTTTTATTTTGCTACCCCATCTTTCAGGCAGCCGAACACCAGACCCAAAACCAGCTCCAAGACCTGACCCAACTCAACGTCCAGAACCTGAACCAGAGCCAGAGGATCCAATAGAGAACCCCAAAGATGACCAGTGCAGCCGCAGCCTGGTGTTTGACGCTGCTACCTCCATCAGGAGAGACTTGTACTTCTTCAAAAGTGGGTACGTGTTGAATATTTTAATTTCATTTAACCTTTATTTATACTTGAGATATCAATCGAGGGGTGACCTTCATTTGCAATGATGTCGAGTCAAAATGAGATCATCATCTTGTTTATGTGAGACATACTTAAAGATACGTTAACCCTTTACATTTCAATTTTAAAACCCTTCCTAGATACTATTGGAGGAAAAGTACCAGTTTCCAAGGGATCCGTTTAATTAAAGTGAACACAAAATGGTCTGGAATCCACTCTGTTGATGCAGCCTATGAGGTCCCATACAAGGATGTGGCATACCTTTTTGATGGTAATGGTCATAGTTTTTTTAAGGTTTGAATGTTGAATTTATGCAATTAAATGAATACTGTGAAGCTATAATATGATAAACATAATGAGCTCTAAATCTTTCACTACAGGCAAACAAGTCTGGGGCATTAAAGCCTACACAAAGGCAATACTGCCAGGCTATCCAAAGCCTCTCACCTCCATCGGCCTCCCCTCCTCAGTCACTGAAGTGGACGCAGCTGTTTATGTGGCGAGTACTAGGAAAACGCTAATTTTTGTGCATAACCAGTATTGGAGGTGAGTGATGAACACAGATCATTGAGATATTCCTTGGGTACAGCTAAATATTTACAGAGTATTTGTAAAGGTCTCTGTTTTCTCTCTTGCAGCTACGATGAGGGCAGAAACCAAATGGACTCTGGATATCCACGATCCATCACTCGAGATTTCCCTGGCATAGGCTCCAAAGTAGATGCAGTCTTTGAGAATTATGGTGAGAGATGTCCATAATTTATCTGATTCTTATTTAAGAATAGATTGAGACTTTTTCTTATTTGCTTTCTTGCTGAGTCGAAAAGGTCCTCAGCACAGCATTTTGGTTTTATGTTGAGAAAATCCGTCAATTCGGTTCAATTGCTCACCAATTAAATAATCTCCCCCCACAGGATATCTATATTTCTCCAACGGCCCCAGACAGAGTGAGTACTACCTGCCACAAAGAAGAGTGATGCGTGTGCTGCTCAACTACGGCTGGCTCAACTGTTACTGAGAGCTCACTGACAAGACAACAGCACTGCCTATGTAACTGCTGTCAGCATGCAATGAAAACAATCCACGTGAATAACAGTATTGCATATTTGTATTATGTAAGGAACCATTCTCGGAGACAGAGGTTGTGTTATTATCTCACTACCTTCTGAAAATGGCAAATACCAGTGTCAAACTGAGGCAAGGGTCAGTGAACCATTATCACTCGATCAATTCTGTAAACAATCTTTGAACTGCTTTAAATACTGTTTTTTCCCCTTTCAACCAAATGGCATTACAAATCTCAGGCTAACAATTAAATAGAACAATCAAAAAGGGCTCCCGAATAATTTGTCAATCCCCTCTGGCAGGGACCAACCTGCAGAGCATTCTTATTTTCAGATGTGTACAGGTTACACAGTGAAATACTAGCAAACCATGTAAGCCATTATTGGTTCTTTATCATGTCTAAATTGTGATTAGCCACATAAGAGAAGATCCAATAAAGAAACACACTGAGTCACTGCTGCTTTCATAGACATGGATAAATAAAGGATTTTGTAGTTTTATTATTGCATTTGTACACAGAACAAGCCAATGAGGCAATCAAGTGCAGACGACTCAATCAACAATAAGGGAACTTTAAAAGTTTGTTTCTACCGAATTACACAACAGAATATAAAGGATTTTGAATAAAATGTTATCCATTCGTGAACATCTTTCTGTTTTATTTGACAAGGTTGAAGGTTCTATAACTGAAATGTCTACTTCCACTCCAACACACAGAAGAACATTTCTGTTTTTGTCATCCTCTGGGCATTACACAACAGTACAATGTGTCCCCAAACTAGTCTAAACAATTCACAGAATGCTCTGTCAACATTTATTTGGACTATAACCCCAGTTACAGTTCCATTCTTAACTGTCCACAGTGAGGTGGTCTGTGGACTATTAAGAACAGGACATTTTTCCACCATCATATTGGAGAGGAGATGAAAAGCTAAGAAAAACCATGTAGGCTATGTCAAAACCTCAGCAGATCAAACCAATACAAGAAGACACTAGGCATGTTTGGCTAAGTAGAATTGGGAAATAAGGGATATCTAGACATTTAGTTGTACCATGACATAATTCCAGTAGGCTTAATAGGCTATCCTACTGTAATTTAGTTTAGCAATGCAGATTTCACTGAACTCAGCAAATATTCTCAATTTGACCTCATTTCAGTCACAATGTACTTTTTGTTAACTGTGGGTAGTCCTTTTGGTGGTTGCAGTGTAATGTTCTATCTGTGGCCGGGCTAACATAACCTTTCCATGGGTCAATACTCAAAACAGTAGGCTATTTAATTTAGGTATTTATTTTAAGTATTTAAAAAAACATTATTAATACTTTAATATTTTACAAATATAAAGGGTTCACGCACACCACTCCTTTGGCATTGTTCACCTTCATCTTTTTTTTCTCCTATGCTTTTTTTTTTTCAAACCGGATATCCGGGAGAAGTGCTCTCAATAGTAATTTCCGATGTGGGACACAGACTTTAGTTCCTCCATCGACCTCTCTCATTGACATACATATTTTTATTTATTTATTTACCATAGTTACTCGCGTTTTTATACATATAACTGAGAGTTCTCGGGTACTCAGCCACATAGTATAGCGCTATCTCGCTGGAGGCCGTTGCTCGGTGGGTAACGTTTAGCTAGCTAGCTTTTAGCGGCTCCGTATGTAAACAACGCCATGAAGACGCCTAAAGGCTCCGGCTGACACACGGACACAAACAATCCGGAGCACGAAGTGAAATAAGTGGGGTTTGCTGCAGTTTAACCGAGGTTTGTGTGTTTGTTTGCTTCTTGTTATCCGTTCCTCTTGTGTATAATGTTATTAGAAGCTATTAGCAATTAGCAAGTCTGAGCTGAAACTGTACTGTAACAGAATATGCCGTTTTTCTCTGTGTGTTTATTTGCTTGTGTGTTGTGTTTTGTTCCTCGAGTCTAGTTGGACACCTGTGGACAGAAAAATACAATATGTCTAATGGTAAAATGTCTCCCCACAGGTCCCTGTCTCTTATGGAGTCTCTCAACTCTTTTGAATCTGAGATGGAGGCTGACGGACAGGGGAACTACTCTCTGTTTCCTGCTCTGGACAGCATCGCAAGTCTGTCTGGGACCGCTGAGACTCTGGAGAGGTTGGTTGACAATACTGTGATATATAAAAAACATTTCACTTGACGTGTCATACTTTAAAGTGAAGGCTTGAATAGAACCATCAGCTTTCCGATATTGAATCATCCTTTAGATTAGCCAATGGGATTTCTACAAAGAAGTGCATCCCGTCAACAATACTACTGAAACTGAATGTTGTCAAATTGGATCTTAAGCTATCTGTTCTGAACAACAGCAGAGGGATGCTTTGCTTATTCTGAACTCTTTTGTTTGAGTTTTTGTTCAATGTTAATTCACCTCCCTCTGCACCTTTGCAGTTGCCAACATAATAATAGTTGTATCCTTGTGCATTTCTACTATTTACCAGAATAAGGACGAATATGCACTCTTAAAATGCTTATGTATTAGTAACTGACGATTTTCAAGGTGCCAATAAATCAAACAAAAATGTTGCACCTTTTAAACGTTTTGCAGCGAGCCTCCTAGTGAAATTGCCGAGAAGCCAAACCTCACATGGCTCGATGCTGCACAGGTACCTGCACATATATGCTTCAGATTTCAATAACATTTGCCACAATAAACTGCTGCTTTTTGTTTTAAAAAATGTTTTGATTTGATGTGTTATTTTTATCCTGTAGATTGTGTTGGAAGAGGCCGGTCGTCCCATGCACATAAAGGAGATCAAACAAAGAATCATCGACCGGGGACTTGTTCAATCCAAGTACAACACACCTCTCGGTTTACTCCCCATCTTATTGCCTTTGTGATTACATGTTCAGCCAAAATCACGCAAGAGCCAAGATCACTTTTTTGTTAATTTAAGATGAATGATTTTCTTCATTTAAGTGGACCGCAAACTTGTTCCTTATCTACATTTAGCCTCTGTTTCTTTACTTGTTGTTTTTTCCCTTGCAGTGCAAAATCCAGCCTAGAGGCCGTCATGTACCGAGAGGTAAGGAGGATGTTTAGGACTCAGTCTGACAGCAACCTCTGCTGTTGAGAATAATCACTTGCACCTCCACTGAGCATTTGTGTGCATCCAGCTGACACAGTACATGGCATGCATCATCTGTGTTTATGTTACTTTTTCTTTCTTTCTCTGTGTTTTTTCCCATCCTGCTTCTTTGACCTTATTTCATTTTTTTACCAAAAGAGGCAGACATTTCTACACTGTTATCCGAACCAAAGGATGCTCTGGGCTCATAGGACCCTTGAAGCTGCTGTATCTATCTAAAAATCATGGGATGAATCGAAATTGCAACCCCCAGCTTTTGGCAATGAAAATTTGGCTTTTCCAGCCCAATGCATTGGCCTCAGTCTCACATATTACGTTTCAGACACAAAAAGGCAGCAGGAGATTCAAGAGGATTGAGAACAGAAATGGAGTCTTTGCCCTGCTGGTGAGTTAAACGGTGCAACAATTTCACAAAAAAACAAAACAAAAAACAATATGTTATGGGAGGAGTTCTGATATAATTCAGAGTAGAACAATTTCGTTATCTACATTTCTTTAGTTTTGAAGATCTTGTGCACATTTTTGTTTTTGCGACAACTTCCATTGTTTGTCATGCAGCAGTTTTAAGTTCAAGCTACATCAGTGTTATTTTTTTTTATCATCTGCAATTCGGTCTTGTGTTTTCATTCAACATTCCACCGGCAACACACATGTTAGTCTGAAAAAAAAAACCCTCCTACATGCTACTTTCTTGCGCCCTGTGTTTCCTGACAGACCGACGAGGAGAGGCAGCAGGCCCTTCAAGCCTTCACGCCCCAGTCCTTCCTGGGCTCTCCTCAGCAGAACACTCTCTCCAGCTCCGGCTCCGCTGCCTCTGCGCCCGCCTTCCCGTCCCCCAGCAGCTCCTCAGAGCACAAGACCAAGACCAAGAGGGGGCCAAGGAAAAACCAGAGCCAAAAGTACAGACTCAAGTACCTCAGGCTGCGCAAAACTGCCCGTGCCATGATATTTGTGAGTAATAAACTGTTTAATTCTTAAAAGAAAATGTTTTTCTTTCACATCGTGCATATTTGGTATGATATTGTAAAGAGGGAGTGGTTACATTTCTCGAATTATTATTGGTAATTATGCAGGACTTTAATAATAAGTTTAAAACTGTTTTGCCTACATAACAGGAGAATGCAGCTCTCTGTGACGAAGTAGCCCACTTGGAAGAGAAGTTCCTAAGAGCAAAAGAGGAGCGGAGGTGAAAGGATATGTTTCAGCTACACTTATAATTCTCCTAATTTTCTAAAAAAAATTATTGTGGATAAAGTGGTGTTTTCGGGCAAGGGCTTTTCTTTTCTTTAATTGACTTTATTATTTTTTTTATTAATTTTTTATTGTTGAGAAAATTTGAGATAAAAAAAAAACAATGACTCAATTAAATTCACTCACATTGTGATTACCAGGTTTTTACTGAAGTCGTTGTTGCAGTACCAGACTTTGTCAGAGGGCGACCTACTGCCCACGCCCAGCTCAAGCTCTCATCCGGCTGCACCGCCTGTGGCCTTAAACCCAGGTCCTACTGGGGCTTCAGGCCTGTCGGGAGGGCATAACCTGGCTTCAGTGGCCTCAACCGGTGAAGACGGACCTCTTAGGAAACCCAAGAAGGAAAGGAAAGAACGAGGCAGGGAAAATGGAAAGGAGGAGTGTGAGTTCTGTGGACTAGCTTTAATGCAGATGCGTATTAAAGTAGATGTATGTCGACAATGTTAACATTTTCCTTTCTATAAGACAGTTTGCCCATTATTTTACCCTCTACAGTCCCAAAGAAGATGTCCAAAAAGAGGAAGCTTGCAGACGGGTCTCGGAAGCTGGTGCGGCCCATCGCTTTGGACTCTTCCGGTCGTCCCGTCTTTCCCATTGTACTGGGAGGTTTGACAGTCTACAGTCTGGGAGAGGTCAGTGTGTCTCTGCCTTGACTTGCAATGTCAAACATTTGGATAAAGTGAAAGCCTCCTAAAGCTGACACTATCCACTGAATGCTTTTTAACCGATGCAAACATTGGACTGCCCTCCTCCCAGATCATCACAGACCGAATGTTGTTCCACGATGAGTGTGCCATCTACCCAGTGGGCTTCTGCAGCACACGAGTCTTTGCCAGCATGAAGAGCCCCGAGCTGCAGTGCCTCTACACCTGCCAGATCAAGGATAGAGGAAATGGACCACAGGTACACAAAGATGGTTGTCTGTGAAGTCAGCTTTACCAAATCTCCATCATCAAGTGTTTTTGTAATAAAAAAATAAATAAAATTAACAAACTTTGTGTCTATTTACATCAGTGAACACAATGGAACTGCCATGTAAACTTATTTTTTTTGTGTGCTATGTTTGACCAGTTTTAAATGTGGATATTAAATGTTTTTTGAATAATTAACTGACATGTAATCTTATGATGTCCCCAGTTTGAGATTGTGCCTGAAGAAGACCCTCAGAATGCCATTGTGGCCTCCTCTGCCCTGACGTGCCACGCCAATCTACTGAAGACCATCGCATCTGTCAGGTACCAAAGTTCACCACAGATGCTGGGATTTGGTGGTGGATCATTTGGATAATTGGAATAAATGAGCATACAACAAAACAATTTTTAATTTACTTGTCCAATACAAATGTTTTCATCCAAAGTAAACTTTATTTTTTTCCTTCACTTTTTAATCTAATTATGAACTCTCTCAACACGTCCTTCTCTTAGCTCAAAGGCAGTGGCGCCTATCGTGCCATCAGGAGCTGACTTCTTCGGCTTCTCACACCCCACCATCCAGAACCTCATCCAGAGTTGTCCTGGAGCACGCAAATGTTGCAAGTGAGTTCTTCCTTCTCTCTGAATATGGATCATCAACTACAATACCCTACATGCACTTCACAGCGTCCACTGTTTAACTCCTACCATCTGGTTGGAAAATAAGCAGACTTGTTTTGTGTATTAATGGCTGGACTGTTGACAGGACAACTGTGGTAAAGTGCCTCCTAGACAATGACTATAGGGGAATTTTCCAGGTGGATTATTTAATTACAACAATAATAGGATGATAATTGGAATGACATGTTAACCGTGATATTCAATAATTTAAAACTTTTCTAGAAGGAAAACATTGGTTTCTTAATAAATGATTGTCGTTTTGTTTTTTAGCTACCGATGGATACGTTTCGAGGTGTGTCGCTCTGGGGACGGCCAGATTCCTCACAGCCTATCGGAGGACGATGCCTCAGTCAACTTCGAGGCCTACCAGAGACACCGATGCTTTGATGAGAACATCAAGACGGAACACATAACAGGTTGACAAAACATGGCTTAACATACAGTTGAATTAACCACTGGCTGTCTGCACTACTGTATGTGATTTAATAAAAGTATATACTCCCTCGCAGGAGCCGCAGTATGTAGGTATTAGGGTTTCAAAATAAAATTAGGACAAAAAAAAAGAAACATTTCACTGCAGTTTTTTGTTATCTCCGATCCTGATGATCACTCAGAATTGACCGTGACTTTTTTTTTCTCTCTTCATCCATATTGTCTTTCCATCAGGACAGACTCCGCAGTCTCCTAGCTCCTCTCATCCGCACCGCCTGACCTCCCCCACCATGAAGCCCTCCACCTCATATTTCAGCTCCTGATTCCCAAGGTGAAGCTGGAATGAAGGTCATACATTATTGTGATCCATATGAACATTCATTCTCATGTACAGAACCTAGTGTTTTTCTTTTTCATTTTGACTTTCTAGTTTAGTCATTTGGTAAACAAACACATATAGTATCTCAATCCTGTTATTTAATCTGTCTCATCTTCTGGCAAGACACTACCCTACTACTGGAAATATGTGCTAGCATGGTTGATCCTAAATACTAAACTAGATGATAATAATTGCATTCTTCATACTGTTTGTTTATAAACCTCTGTGCTGGATTTATCAAGTCAGTTCCAGTGGACATAATGTTTGAAATGTTATTAGTATACTACATGGCGCACTATTGCATTGGTATTGAACGGTTGATAATGTACTCAAAGGTACAGTTAGGACACATTGATGCAAACTTGCTTTCCAGTTGAAGCAACAGTAGATCATGTTTGATTCATTAATAATTGAATTGCATTTCCACCGTTGAATGTAAAACACCATCATAAACTTGGTTCTTGATTTGTCATTTATTTGTTTAAATAGCATTCAGTCATAAATACTCATTTGTGTTGTAAACTTCAAAATACATTTTGTAAAAAAAATAATAAATACATATTTCTCATGCTTCATACAGTCCAGCAATTATTGGCAGTGGTTGAAACAGCATAGAGTGTACACATGATAAACAAAGCAACCAAACTAGTATATACCTTTACATAATAATATGTATCTGTCACAAAGATCAACCTCAGTGTTTTACTTTAAAGACGGATTTTTCATTTCTCAAAAAAATCTATAATGTGATGCTAAGAGTCCTGGCAGACTGATGGGTGAGGCAAGGCACGTTTATTATGGCACTTTTGGTACATGGAGGTCATTCAAAGTGCTTTCCAAAAAATATTTAAAAGAGAAAGAAAAATAAGAAAGGACTGCCAACCTTTCCAAACTAAGACTATCACATAGCAACCTTAGCCTAGATAAGACCAACTTCCATTTAGATGAATTTGTAAACAGATTGATGCTGTAGGAAAACCCTTATCGCTATGATAAAAAGGTAAATAAACAAACTTGAAGCCAAAAAAAAAATCGTTCCTCCCTCTAATTTTATGGCACATTATTATTTTATTAGTGCCTTGTATATTTCTGAAAAAGTGAATACATTTTAGCTACTTTTGGCTTCCTCTCTGTATGGTTACAATCTAGTCTGTAATTTTGTCGTCAGCTTGACATTTCTCCAGCATCTTCGATTGTCTTGTTGAGGTAAATCTAGCTACACAAATCCAAACAGCTCATTTTGCTATAAAGACAGCAACAGCATGTTTTTTTTATATCACTTTGACTTCTACAGATCCTCAAAGAGACTTAAAGGCATTATATTGATTAAACCCCAAAAAAAAGCCTTAGTTGGTTTCAATCCACTTTCCTTACTCCGTAGAAACCCCTGCAGTTTCAGGTTCAGTAGATTTTCCAAATGTTTCCTTTGGCCAGATAGCGGTTGCTGATGAAAGGAGGTGCAGGTAGAATCCCACTGGTGCCATAGATTGGACAGGCTTTAAAGTCACAGGGCCAGTCTCTCCATGCATATCGCAGGGCTGCTACCTCTTCAGTGGGCGGACACAAATTGGAATATAACCGGACAGTGGTGGAACCCCAGTGCATGATGGGAGCTGGAACCCAGCGAGACTTAGGTCCACATGGAGCCCGAATCCCAGAGCAACAGATCTAGTTAAGAAGAAGAAAAATCATTGATATGAACTTTATTTAGAATTAAGAAATGTGTGAACACCAACTGCAGCTTACATTCACTTAGGGATTTTGTGATAGCATTGTTAACAAAGCACGTGGGTGAATATGGGACACAACTCGCATACACCACATCTCACCGTACATGAAAGATATCTTTAGATGGTGTGACAGAAACGTCTTGGTCATAGGTAAGGTTGATGTAAGTTTGGGTGGCCAGGATTTGCTTGGGGAAAGGTCCTTTGAAGGGAACGTCCTTCTCATTATAAGCCACCGCCCTTGCTCCCAATGTCAGTCTGTAGGCTACATCCTGCTTGTCTCTGGGGTGGATCCTGAAACAACAAAAAAAAAACCCATCACCAATAAATTGAACAAACATCACGTATGGGACCATTTGGCATTTGGTGAGCCTGACTAGGGAGTTTGAAAGCCATTTTAGTAATAAAAAAGCAGCTTTTCCTTCGAATTGCTTCCAAAAATGCAGGTCATACGTACTGTATATAATTTTGCATACTTTCAAGGAAGACAAAAGAAAGCAGTGAAGGATCTGGAAAATTTTACATGGGGTGGTGAAGGGGGGGTCAAGAGGTCTTGGCAGGGGGGCATGGGAGGACGGTAGCGGGAATCCCCCATATATATTATATTGATCATCATTCCTGATAAAATAAGACATTTGTAGCCTATATCTTAAGCCTACATAGCTTAACACATTGCTAGTTTTGCTACAACAGAAAACAGGCAATCATTGAAACATGTTATTTTGAGTGACATGACATCATTCTAGTCTAGTGAAATTTATATGAAAGGAGAATAACAGTAGGCTACAGTAGTTTAGGCTGGGACTGCAGTCAGACCCTCTGCCTACCTTTCATCTGCCTGCTGATCACCACCTGCCTCTGTCTGAATATAAAACCTCCTCTTTATCCCTCACATTTATTTCTTCTTTTCCCTATTTTCCTTCACTTATTAAACGGCGACCCACTGTTAAATTGTATGGATCCGAACATGCAAGTTTTTTTTTTAAATATTTTTATCAAGCTCTTGCCTGTACTACAATAGGCCTACAAATTAATAAAAGGGCAATATACTCCTACAAGTCACAAGCGAGTGATTTCCCTTTTGGCCAACGATTAATGGGTGTGCTCTTATTGATGAATTAGCTACTTTTACATTGCATTACATTAATTACAAATTTAACTTTAGGTTAAATTGGTGTGTTTAAAATTCACAAGGGTAAACTGACTTCACCTTCAGATGCTCAGGGCAGGTCAGTTACTCTTCGGGCTGCATGGCACAGCAGCGCGCTGACTCGCTGTGTGTGACTAACTGTGTGATCGCCGATATGCGCATATGATGCAGGGCCGTGGCAAAGTATTTGAGGGACAGGGCATAAGATTAGATTCAAAATTATTTACTTTTGTTCAATTTATTGTTTGTTTCAATTATTTGAGTGGCTTGTTGACATAGTGGCGGTTTGTTCTTACAAGTACATTTTTGAGAATGCAAAAGTTAGGGGGGCAGCTGGGGGGGCAAGGCTCTTCAGTGGGGGGGGGGGGTGCTGCCCCCCCTTACCCCACTGTAGAACCGCCCCTGACGGTAAGGAAGTCTGGAGGTATGAGAATTAATGCCAGGGACTTACTGTGTCTTGGCAGCATATCAGAAGGCAAGTCTATGAACGGTTTTATAGATGTTTACAAGGATCTTAAAATCTATCCAAAGACTAACTGGAAGGCAGAGCACAAACATGTGAACAGATGTGATCCGAGCTCTTTGGCCCAATTAAAACAGTTTTTAAATGTTATACTTCAAAAATGGCACTGACCTTTTACATCAACTTTGAAGATAGTTTTGCATAGAATTCTGATGTGTTAAAATCCTTGATCAAATCTTGCTAAGAGTTGCACAGCAGCGGTGAAACTGTTTACGCGCTATCTCACTCTAAGTTATACGTGTTGTACTAAAGAGTGAGTATAGCCCCAGTTAGCATGCCTGGGTATATCTTAAACATACTTCATTAATGTGAATTGACACCGTTACCTGTGGCCAGGTTTCTCACAAGTCAAGTGATGAAGACTTTCTCTACAGTTGACATGTAAATAATCCCTGCATAAACAAAGTGGGAGGTTCCTTAGAAGATTTCAAAGAGTATGAACATGATCCCTTACGTGCCATAGGGTGAGGTTGCATCTGGTAAATCCACAGCCACAGCCATGAAGGTTTTCTGCATGTGGTGGTTGGGCACAAAGCCAGTGTCTGCTGTCTGGTGCCAGCGGATGTTCGGGAAGCCGTCGTCTGTAGAACCTTTTCTGTAGGTGGACAGCTGCAAGTACAAAAAAATAATAATCAGGGATTTGATCGTCAATGCAAAAGCATGATATGGTTTATTTGACCTATCTAATGTAGTGTTTTCTAAAAATGTTCACTCTAAAAAACCTGGACTATTTTGATTGTTTGAATTTTAAAGGTCTTGTTATTTAATTTTTCTGGCGTTTTTGCTTTATTAGACAGACTTGTAGAGACAGAGTTCAAATGGGGCAAAGAGGGGAAGACATGCAGAGAACTGACCCGGGCGGAATTCGAACCCAGGTTTGCTGCAGGGCCTGGGGAGGGCGATCTTATATATGGTCCTTTTTAATGCTTTTTTTAAATGCTTTGTATTGATAGTGAGAAGAGACAGAGGTGAAATGGGGCAGAGAGGGGAGTGACATGCAGAGAACGACCGCGGGCGGGAATCAAACCCGGGTCTGCTGCTGGGCCCGCCCCGGGGGGGGGGGGGTGGGGGCGCCCTACCAACTGAACTAAGGGCGCCCCTTTAATGCTTTGTTTATTCAAACCGAGGTACTATACCTGGACAAACCCAAAGGGGAAGTCGAGAGCTGTTTCCCCCCCTGAGCCCTGGTGAAAGGCCATCCTCCAGTCGTTGATCATAGCGGGGAAAGAACAGTTGTACTGCTCTTGATGGTAGTCTACGTTTGCCTCACCTGAAAGACAAAAATGCCTTCTGGTTGCATATGTATGTGACTATTGTGGACATGTAGCTGTGCAGGCAGCCCCTACCTTGATACCAGATGGCTCCTTTGACGGTCATGTTGAGCAGTGGATGGATCATTGCGTTCCACAAGACAGAATTTCTGTCCTTAGGGCTGATCAGATAGGAACTGTTAAAAAAAAAGGGTAACACTTTATAATAACTATCCGTTGTAACTCGTTAATAGATCATTAGTAAACTCTTAATTAATGATTATTAATGAATTGTTAAGTGTTTGTTAGCAGTTTGTTAAGGATTTATAACAATGGTAGATAGTTAATAGCTTAATAATTGAATCAGTTCATCTGGGAGGTAATCCGAGATTAACTGATCACGTCACGTTCAAGTCCATGGCATGCACAGTGTGTATTGAGTTTATTTAAAAATATTTGAAAATGGGGCTGCCCTCAGTTGCCCATGCACTGTGTATAGTCTATAGCCTATTTCAGCCTCGTCCCAGATGAACTGATTCAATTATTAAGATATTAACTATCTACCATTGTTATAAATCCTTAACAAACTGCTAACAAACACTTAACAAATCATTAATAATCATTAATTAAGAGTTTACTAATGGTCTATTAACGAGTTACAACGGATAGTTATTATAAAGTGTTACCCAAAAAAGCAGCAACAGTGCTGCTCTTAGTTAGTACAGACAGAACCATTGAGAGCGCAAGAAAAGTTATGACACTTGCATTAAAACAGTGTCACATGGTTAACGGTTGAGTCAGCGATTTTGGAGAATGCATGTGGTCAGAATATTTTTTTGTCAAAATCAGTGAATATCTCCTCCCAATCCGCTACCTGTCCTTACTGTGTGTGCACTGCAAATAAATCAGGTGTTAACACACAGCCTAGGCTCTGTAACCTAGTATGTTGCTAGCTATGATGGGCCCCTTTGTTTACATACCCTTTGTTTTACATACAAGTTGACAGAGCCTAGGCTGTGTATTATTAACACCAGATTTATTTTTCCAGCTCACTCCCAGTACAGACAGGTAGTGGATCGTGAGGAGATATTCACTGATTTTCGACAACAGGCTTTCTCTAGAATCACTGACATAACCTTTAAATGACATAAGTGTAATTTTAGCACCTTAACTAAAGCTCAGCCATACTGTTTTCTCATATCTTTACCTGTCATTAGTTTGCTCTAGTCCACACCTCTGCAGGGCTCTTGAAGACGACCAGGCTTCCACGGGTGTGCCTCCCCAACAGGACTCCACCAGTCCTATAGGGTACTTCAGGTTCTCATACATGTAACGCCCAAAGAGCCAGCACACTGCAGAGAACTGGGCCACATCTACTGGAAATACATCTGACGGTTAATCAATCAACCAGCAGAAGGATATGTAGGTGGAATGTGTTTTTTATTTCATGAAATGTGATTATACAGTGCTATACTGCCCAGTGCTGTAATCCTAAGAAAACAGTAGTTTGGATTTACGAACATTGGCGATATTTTGCATGTTTTTATACAGTATATATTACACATCATTAACTACTGGCTAAGTTGCAGTTCAGTACCCACAAACCGAAACCTGTTGTCTGCAAACAATTCTATGAATAAATAGACAGTTAGAATATGTGCGTACTTGCTGAGGGCACAGACCAGGGAAGCTCCACTTGAATCAAATCAGTCAGCTCACTCTCACTCTGGTTCAAAGCTGCCATAAAAGTCCTCACATGAGGATACTTTTCAGCAAGGGCAATCTCCTGAGATGCATTGAAAATCTATTGGAGGATGAATGAAAAAACAAGAACAGATTCGAGTGAGTTCAATAAACAGTTAAAGATGAATAAACACATAAATGAAGGGTTATTTTTGCCCAGAACATTGCGTTCCACTAATGGAAGTAACTTTTAACTAACACACTATGTTAAAGACTAATTACAGTTAAAGTTGGACATTTTAGGTTTCTCTGTAAGTCAGAGATGTCGTCGGTCATCTTTTGTGACATAGTCCTTTCGAAGCAAATTCTATTGCACCAAACCAGATAGAAAATAAATTGAATTTTAGTCCTACGTAGGGTGTGTGATATTAGTTAAAGGTCTCATCAGAAAGTTGGGACAGGTGTTGACCAGGCTCTGCCCTACCTGAGACATTTTAAAGTACATGTTGCTCTGTCCTCCACACAGCCAAACATCTCCAAACAGCACATCCGTCAGAGTGGCTGTGCTTTTCTGAGCGGCTACCATCACATTGTAAGGACCGCCGGCTTCTACAGGGTCAAGGGTGACTCTCCAGATACCTGGGAAAACACTCATAGTTTTTTTAAAGATCTCCTATTATACTACTTTTCTGGTCTTAATTTCTTGTTAAAAACTGCTATAGAGCAACCTGACACGAATCACATCACAAAAAAACATGTAGATTTTCGGGACACTCTTCCTCTCACCCTAGCGCGCACTGCAGTCTCTCTCAACACTCAGCTTTGTGCTTCTCCGCTCCCTCCCCCCCTCCTGCAAACCCCACTCCGTTGTGATTGGTTACCTTCCTTCCGGAACACTTTCAGTTGCGCGAGGCAGACTTGAGCAGGAAGGTGGCAGCATTACCATACATGGAAACATCCGCTTGTGTGACGAAAAGAATGGAAATTCTGAACCGCTTTGAACATGTGACTCCTCGACCGGCTGCCCTAGTGTTTAGTGCTCTGCACAGACACCCCAGACGGTCAGCAGGGAATACGTCTTAATGCATGTACGTAATTATTTGATA
This sequence comes from Hyperoplus lanceolatus, assembly GCA_026929865.2. Classification (NCBI taxonomy): domain Eukaryota; kingdom Metazoa; phylum Chordata; class Actinopteri; order Uranoscopiformes; family Ammodytidae; genus Hyperoplus; species Hyperoplus lanceolatus. The sequence continues at coordinate 23,052,147 of CM049398.1, forward strand.
CGCTAGTATGGTTAAACTTGACTATAAATCATTATAACAACGTTTATAGGTCATAAAAGTCAAAAAGTATAATAGATCCACTTTAAGGATTCTTTTTTGCATCTTTGATTGTTTTAGACAATTAGGAGAGAGATGAGATGAAATGGGGTAGAAAAGGGGCTGACATCTAGAGAACGAACAGGGCCGGACTTGAACCCGGGTCTCTCTAACCACTTCAACACGGGCACCTCTGGAAAACATAGTTACGTGAACTGTGAACAAGTAGTGAATATGTGAAAGCTCCAACTATTTAACTCTCAATGGGTCCCAACACAAAATAGTTTATAGATTGCAAAGCCCCACTGAGCCAATTCTGTGATTTGTGATATTATTAAATTTGACCTGACTTTCAACTCATTTTAACCTTGCATAATAGTCCCCACAGTGGACAATATTTTGAAAGCTGTTTTTTCCTGTATATGCATGGGTTTTGATGGTTAATTTGCACATCACATAAGCCCCTACCTTGGATTTCATCTTATTATTAGCATTATTGTTATATGTGTGATTTTTTTTAAATAATTTTCACATATGTAATTTTTTCCAAATGTTTGTTAAACATATATTTTCTTTTTTTGAAAAAATCTTTTTTTGAAAATGAAGTTCCTTTTTTCCCCATGCATAAAGAGGAAAGAATCCTGACAAAGTTGTATTGTAATGTATGCACAAAGGGTTTGATTTAATTTTGGAATACGGAGTGGAGACACATCGAAGGAAGATTTCTATCCTTTAAGGCCAGGACACACTGGTCCGACAACCGACCGTCGCCCGAAAATGGAGTCTGCCGATTCAGGCAGCTCCAGTGTGCCCGTCGCGGCCAAAAAAGTGCCAAGAACACACCGGGCCGACTACTGACTTTCCGTACGCTCCTGCGCTTGCGCGGGACGTAATGTCTCCATAACAGCAGGCGGCGCTAATCTGTATTGTGGCCCAAAAAAATACAGAAGCCGGAAATGATGGGACAGCTCTCTAGACCATAAACATAGATATAAATACGTATTATATCTATGGACCATAAAAAGCACCATTTTTAGCAGAGAGTATCGAGCATGGTGTCGAGCAGTCAAGAAGGGTTGATGCATGTGAGTACTCGCTGAATGTAACAAACAAACACATTAAAACAATGGCTAGTGATGCGATACTGTTCTCAGCTGTTTGTGCTACCCGCTCACTTCCGGGCTTCACCGATTCGCTAGCCCTCCACCAATCAAATTGCTCCGAGTGAAAGACTGCCCGAAGCCGATTGAACATCGGCTGAAAAGAAGCCCGACAACATCTACGACGGCCGATGTCACCAAACACACCAAACAGATTTGTGTCCCCGCCCTCTCCAGACTCTCCGATGGCCTATTATCGGGCCGGTGTGTCCTGGCCTTTAGACACTTGAGACATGCATATTGGTTGGTTGGTCAGTAGGGGTGGGAAAAAAAAATCGATTTTCCGATTAATATCGATTCTCTCTCGGACGATTCTGAATCGATTTAGAAAAGTTAATAATCGTTTATTTTTTATTTTTTTATAATTTTTTTTTTGTAAATACTAATACTTCCTGCGCCATTGCGCATGCACACCACACATGTGCGAGTTGTTTCCAAAGTGGCTTCAAAAGGGCTGAGAGCAGCAAACCCATGACCTGCACCGGCTTTATCTCTGTTTATGTTTTTGTATGAGAGCTGAATTCCAAGCCATACTTTTTGTACAATGTGTTGAAATGACAAAGAAAATAATAGATAATAGAATAGAAATCCTATAGAAACATGATTTACGAGATTAGAAATAAAATAAAACTGAATCGGTTTAGTTTTTACATACTTCCATATTGTGTTGAAATGCAAGCTGCATTGATTATTGCACTGTTCATAGAAAGTCATATTTGTGACAAGCTTTTCTCTTAATACAATATTAAGGCAATTCATCTGTTGATTGTCTTTAATGATCATCACAAAAGTAGGAAGTGATTAGCAAACTCCGAGTAGCAAACTCAGATGTGCATATAAATATATTTTTGAAATTCACACATGGGTATGTACATAAAAAATGTTTTGCATTGAGATGCATTGAAAATCGATTTTGAATCGAATCGTTGACCTCTGAATCGGAATCGAATCGAATCGTGAGGTGCCAAGAGATTCCCACCCCTATTGGTCAGTATGACAAAATCAATCCTGATATGTATAAGCTAAATTAAAATGGTTAGATCTTCCATCACTGAAACATGTACCTGAAAAAAACTATGAAAAAATTATAAATACAAAAAAAATGCTTATTTTTCCAGGCCACATGATTGCTGTACAAACAGTGGTCACATAGCAAATGCTCTGATAGCAAAGTGGGGTCAATGCCATATCACTCACTTTGACCTCTGCCTCCATTCATTACCCTGTGGATGTCAGCGAAAAACCCTCTCACCCGACAACAAGCGGCTGTACTTACCTTTTGTCACATTGACCGTTGGTGGGCTTTTCTGTTTAGTGGGTCCGGACAAGAAGACAGTGACCTGAGCCCCCTCAGGGCAGTAGCCCCACAGCACAGCTCTCTCTGGAGACTTCTGCAGCACCATGTGGTCTCCATAGTACGAGGCAAAGCGCAGGTTCCCATCTGTACACACACAAACCATTTGACAATTTCCTCTGTTTCTATAAAATGCAAAGAGGAGGAATAATCAGTGGTGGATGGGAGAAATATTTTATGAAAGGCAAAAGTAAAAACGAGATTGTACTCCCAAAACCGTACTTTAAAATGTAATGTACCATTAGCGAAATGTACATAAGGTAACAAAAGTAAAGGTACTCATTATGCAGTAATCTTCCCTGCCAGTGTTTGTTATACAATGTTTCTTGATTAATATTTCTGCTGAATTGTTGTGTTTTACTGTATTTTACTGCTGTAGATGTACAGTATTTGTATATAGGCTTTAATTGCATACAATTGAAATACTCAAGTAAAGTTATTTGAATTTGTGCTTAACCTTCTATTGCATGTATTATTAATTAAATATGATTACAAAAATGTAATGTGTTAGGTAGAATTGCCTCATAAAAGTATTCGAAATAATTTAAATAATTTTAAGAAAATGCTTTAAGTGGGGTAACTGGTATGGGCAATCGTGAAGTAGGCTACCATAAGAAACAAGAGAGTAATTGAAAACAAGAATAAACAAATCCAACTCATACGTATATTCATATTGTTTCATATCATATTGTTTCATATTTTATCATGTTGTGTCATATTGTACCATACTGTATCATATTGTATGGACTGTAAAGCCCATTGAGACGAATGCTATTTGTGATTTTGGGCTATACAAATAAAACTGATTTGATTTGATTTGATTTGATACGTTTTTAAATGTTTCACCCACTACGCAGTTATGTTAATAAGTATGACTGGGATGACAAGGATTTCCTCGTGATCTGATGTCATCAATTAGCCTAGTTGTTCTCCGGAGTGAACGCTCTTTCCACAACTAAACAGTAAACAGAATGTTAGCCTATTAGTCTACACAGCTTTAAAATAGGCTACAATTGAGATAAAGATACGTTGTTGCCATACTATGCGTTAAAGTGTTAAGTACAGTCCGCTACTTGAGTAATTGGGGGCTAGCAAGTTATTCCACCACTTGAAATAATTATTTTAAAAAGGTGTTATTATTAGGCTATTTAGAATAAATATTCCAATATAATAAAGCATGAACAGGCTATGAAAAATTAGGAGCTTGGCTCTGACATGGTGTGTGCTGGGCAGGTAAAAATTAGGGCAGAAACACATCCAAGCGGACTGCGTAGTCCATGGTACTCACCAGAATGAACAGAACCGACCGAAAGGCCTAACAAAATTGCACACACAGTCAGTGCCATAAGGACTGTAAGAAACCGACCGTTATAACAAGCTGAACAGCCCTGTCAGACGCAGTCATGGGAGCCAGCAGTTTACAATCTCAGCGACTGATTGTGTATCATAAATAAAACGGCATAACTGACAAAAGCTTTTGCCATTGCTCTGCGAGTTCTTCTGTCACTACATGAGGACCGCATGCGCAGAACGGCCGCCATCTTGGAAAGCCCGCAGTCGCCTAGGCAACTCACGTCAGCGTCCTCACCCCCGCCCCCTCCTAAAGTTCCCTGTGAGCACAAACACACACACACACACACACACACACACACACACACACACACACACACACACACACACACACACACACACACACACACACAAAGTCCGTGGATCAGCGGCCCCTTAACTGAATTTAATTCCAACACGTAATCAGTAGCATGATTAATTGTTCTATCGTGGCGTGCAAAGACGGGAGTCGGAGGCGGAGTGTCAAAAGACGGAGCTAACTGCTTTAATGACATTAATACACTTGTCGAGTAACAACAACGGAGCAGACAGTAAACTCCCGATAGTCTCAAAACGCCAGCTATACAAAACAGGAAATTCCCCCAGTCATAACAGTCCCCCTGGAACCCCGGAACTTCAGTTCCATAGGTGAATTATGTAAAAGCACTACACAAGCCCCCCCAGAATTCACCCATAGTCAAAGTCCCCGCGCCGGAAAGGCACGATGGCCCGGCCGCGACTAGAACGAGTGGCAGGGGCCGAAGAGGGGAGGGGCGTGGTGGGCGCAGCAGGACTAAGCCCAGGACTGGGCGGCAACGGCACCGACAAGGCGGCAGGGAGCCCAGCGGGGCGTGGCAACGGGGGGCGTCCACGGCGCGGAGCCTGGGCCAACTCCAACGGTCTGGAAATGTCCACGTGGGCAGGCTTGATCCAGTCTCAGGCCTACCACCGATGTCCACGACCAGGCTCTTATCCCCATGTCGCAAGACCCTAAACGGCCCGTCATAGGGGGGGCGCAACGGTCCACGGTGGGCGTCGTGGCGGATGAACACAAACTCCGCCGTGTGCAGATTGGGTGGCACCAGGGAAACGGGGGTGCAGTGCTGCGAAGTGGGGACGGGTGCGAACTGCTTGGCGACCTCCAGCAGAGAGGACCGCTGCCTGGCCGCCGACCAGGGTGTTGTGGCGTTCGGAATGAAATCCCCTGGAACTCGCAGCACCTGACCGTAGACTAACTCGGCAGACGAGGACTGCAGGTCCTCCTTAGGTGCCGTCCGGAGCCCCAGCATCACCCAGGAAAGTTTGTCCAACCAGTTGCCGTCCGTCAAACTGGCACGCAAGGCCGCCTTCATGGAGTGATGGAACCGCTCGCACAAACCATTAGCCTGAGGATGGTATGCGGTGGTGCGATGCAGTTTAACCCCCAGATCCCTGGCAACCACATTCCAGATCTCCGAGGTAAACTGTGCACCCCGGTCGGAGGAGAGGTCCGAAGGTGTCCCAAAGCGCGCGACCCACGTGCCGATAAACGCACGGGCCACATCGGAAGACGATGTCGAGGTGAGTGGCACAGCTTCAGGCCAACGCGTCGTCCTGTCCACCATCGTGAGGAGGTGGGTGAAACCATGCGAAGGGGGAGTGGCCCCACCAGGTCGATGTTGACATGGTCGAACCTCCTACCGGGGACGACGAATGGCTCCAACGGGGCCTTGGTGTGGCGGTGCACTTTTGCACGCTGACAGGACACACACGAGTCGACCCAGGCCCGTACGTCCTTCTTCAGTCCTTTCCAGACGAACTTCTGAGAGACCAGCCTCACGGACGCCCTCCTGCCGGGATGGGACAGGCCGTGTACTGCCTCGAAAACAGCCCGCTGCCAGCCGGCAGGGACCAGTGGCCTGGGCTGGCCGGTGGAGAGGTCACACCACAACCTGACCCCTGAGTCGCCGATCGCCACTTTTTCCAGGCGCAGCCCGGTGTCCGAGTCTTTGAGGGACTGAAATCCGTGGTCCGTGGCCTGTTCCGCACTCATACGCGAGTAGTCGAGACCCAGCTGCACCGCGCCGACGATCACTCTGGAGAGGCAATCCGCGACCACGTTGGATTTGCCAGCGATGTGCCGGATGTCCGTGGTATACTCAGAGATGAATGACAGCTGGCGCTGTTGGCGGGCGGACCACAGCTCGGCTACCTTGGACATGGAGAACGTGAGGGGTTTGTGGTCCACAAAAACCGTAAACTGACGGCCCTCCAGGGCGAAGCGGAAATGGCGGATTGCCAGCCAGACGCCGAGCAGCTCCCTGTCGAAAGTACTGTACCCGGGGTACCAGCTGGTGGCTGAAAAAGGCGAGCGGTTGCCAGGCGCCACCGACCCACTGCTCTAACACCGCGCCAACCGCGTAGTCGGACGCGTCGGTTGTGAGGGCCACCTGAGCTCCGGGCAACGGGTGGACCAACAATGCGGCCCGGCTCAATGCAGTCTTAGTGTCCTCGAACGCTTTGTCCCTCTCTGCAGTCCAGTCGACGTCTTGGCCGGGCATCTTGTCCTTGAGGGCCTCATACAGCGGGCGCATAGTGTGGGCCGCCCGGTGTATGAATCGGTGATAGAAGGTGACCATCCCCAGGAACTCTCGGAGCCCCCGGGCCGAACGTGGGCGGGGAAAGTTGGAAACAGCCTCCACCTTCGATGGAAGGGGGACGGCACCATCCCTGTTGATGAGGTGCCCGAGGAACTGGATGGACGGCACCCCAAAAACACACTTCGCCGGGTTAATGATCAAGCCGTGGCGGTCGAGCCTTGTGAAGAGGGCCCGGAGGTGTGTGAGGTGCTCCTCCTCCGAGGAACTGGCGACCAGGACATCGTCCAAGTAGACGAAGATGAAAGGCATGTCCCTCAGTGCCGAGTCCATCAGCCGCTGGAAGGACTAGGCCGCGTTTTTCAGGCCGAATGGCATCCTGAGGAACTCAAACAACCCAAACGGAGTGACCACAGCTGTCTTCGGGACATCCGCAGGGTGCACCGGAACCTGGTGGTAGCCCCGCACAAGGTCGACTTTGGAAAACAGGAGCTTCCCCGCCAGATGCACGGAGAAGTCCTGAATATGGGGCACTGGATAGCGGTCGGGCATGGTGGCATCATTTAGGCGGCGGTAGTCTCCACATGGGCGCCAGCCGCCATCCTGCTTCGGAACCATGTGGAGTGGCGAGGACCACGGACTGTCGGAACGGCGAATGATGCCCAGGCGCTCCATGTTGGCGAATTCAGCCTTAGCAACCGCCAGTCTCTCCGGAGCGAGCCGTCGGGCCCTGGCATGGACGGGGGGCCCTTTCGTCTCAATATGGTGCTCCACACCGTGTTTCGTCGACGTGGACGAGAAGGTTGGTTGCAGCAGGCTAGAGAACTCTCTGAGCAGTTGCTGGTACTTGTCACCCTCAGAGAGCGAGTTAGAAAGGCCGTCGTATGTCCCCTCATCGCAGACACATGCGAACGAGGAGAAGGTCAATGCGTCCACCAGGCGCTCGTTCTTGACATCAACCAGCAGCCCGTGTGCGCACAGAAAATCTGCGCCGAGGAGGGGGAAGGAGACGTCGGCTGTGACAAAATCCCATGTGAACCGTTGACCTCCAAAACATAAATCCACAGACTTCGTGCCATACGTTCGGATCGGGGTGTCGTTGGCAGATGTTAAGGGAGGGCCGTGCAACCCGCCGGCGGCATCGTCTACCGTAGCCGGCACTACGCTCCTCTGTGCACCGGTGTCGCAAAGGAATTTACGCCTGGAGAGGGTGTCCACGATGAACAGCAGCCGGCCCTTTTTGCCTGCGCTCACGGCCACTACTGAGCGCAGGCCTTGGCGTTTCCCGCCGCGTTGAAAGTGCACGGAGAGCGGCACCTTTTGGCCTTGGCCCCGAAACGTGCATGGAAATAGCATAGGCCCGCAGCGGTAAGGCTGTCGGTGGACGCGTGTCCTCTGCCAAGGGGAGCGCTGCTGCCCGGACGAGTGTAACTGCGTGTCGGGGCCAGCACATCCGGGGCGAAACGCTGGGTGGCCAGAAAGAACCTGTCTGCCTCCTCTGCCAGAGCCCGTGGCTCCGTGATGGATGTATTCACGAGCGCTGTCTGGACTTGTGGTGGCATGTGTCGCAGGAAGAGTTCGATGAAAAGGAAATTTGGTACCTCCGAGCCCAGCAGGTTTAATATCATTTCCATATGTTCGTAGGGTTTGCTGTCCCCCAGGCCTTGAATGGCAAGAAGACGCCGGGCTCTTTCCGATCTTGACAGTTCAAAGATTTTGAGGAGGTAAGCCTTGAGCCCTGCATATTTATTTTGGGCAGGAGGAGATGTAATAAAGCTTACTGCCCTGGCTGCAGTGGAGCTCCCCAGTGCTGAGACGACGTGGTAATAGCGTGTGGCATCATCTGTAATCCCACGGAGGGTGAACTGAGCCTCTGCCTGTGCGAACCACGTTGCCGCGGACGTCTCCCAGAACTCCGGCAATTTGAGAACGATGGAAAGCGCCATGCTGTTGCGATCGATGTTCAAATCAGTCTCGGAATCTTCAGCGGGACTGACGTCGGGGTCACCAATGTGGCGTGCAAAGACGGGAGTCGGAGGCGGAGTGTCAAAAGACGGAGCTAACTGCTTTAATGACATTAATACACTTGTCGAGTAACAACAACGGAGCAGACAGTAAACTCCCGATAGTCTCAAAACGCCAGCTATACAAAACAGGAAATTCCCCCAGTCATAACAGTCCCCCTGGAACCCCGGAACTTCAGTTCCATAGGTGAATTATGTAAAAGCACTAGACTATCTCCATAACAAACTAAATTTTATGGAAATCGGTTCAGAATTGAGCGAGTTACAGTCTGTTTTTAGTGCAGTCTGTGGCTCTCCAAAACACTTTGAGCTAAGCGGGCTGTCAACGGCTGTATCCCATAACAGAGACCGCCTCCTTGGTAGGACGCGGTCTCGCGGTCTATGAAGGCCGATTCGAAGGCCGAACCAGGGCCGAACGAGCGTTGTTAAACGGCACGGTCTCCGCAGGTCTCCGTTTACGAGCATTTCCGGTTTGCGTAACAAGCCGTTACCTTGCGTGAGGACTCGCCGCTCCTGTGCTGCCTAGCAACCCTGATAGCTGCCAACGGAAACAGCCTTGTCAACAGAGGAAAAAAGAAAAAGAAGTTGCCTACCAGACGAAAAGAAAAAAAGTACAAGAAAAAAGAAAGGAAGATAAAAGATAAGAAGATGGAGCAACACATTGCTGTTTTGTTATTTTTTATTTTATTGTATGCCATTTGTGAAAAAAATGCAATGAATCATGGGATATGTTGGGCTGCGAAGGATACATTTGATGCAGCCTTCAAAACCGTGAAACGAAGGCTGCATTTCACGGCTGCATAGGAGCCTTGCAAATGGAACAACCTTTGCGCGCCGCTATGACGCAATCGGTCTTCAAATGCAGCCTTCGTAGACCGCAACCCCTGAATCGAGATACAGCCAACATAGATAGTAAATAATAGGCTGTGTTCGGAATGCCATACTAACGTCCTACTCATACTCATTTTGACTTCAATTTGAGTATGTAACGGGTGGGTATGCGAGTTTGGGTATGTGAGAAATTCCCGGATGAGTACTAACTTCCGGTAAGATTTTGGGTATGAATCGATTGTATACTTTTCCTACTTAACTGCCCCACAATGCATTGGGTCAATTCTACCCGCCCAGGAAAATATTTTCGAGCAAGTTGCTAGGCAACAACATTGTTTGGGGTTCCGCGATCTGACAACTGTACATGCAGTCATTCATAAACTCTTACAATAGATAAGAGATGAAGATAAACAACATTAGAGTCACTAAGTGAAATGAGTGAAGTGAGTCTGATAGTGGAGAGAGATTAGAACAGATCGCTGTTCCACACACCGCGGCTCGTCCAGCTCAACTCACAGACAGCTGAGTGCTGATGAGCCGGTGACTTGTCATTTTCTGCTACCCGTCAGATTTTGCTCCCTAGTGGTTCTGCGCATGCGCATTCCGAAAATAATAATCCTGCGTGAGCAGCCATCACATTCTGCTACCTTTTTGGCTGCGAGTATTTTCTTTAAAACATGTTTTTAACTGCGTAATGCTACACATATGTTTAAATTGTGCCTTTTGACCTGTGAGCATGTGCAATTGTGCATGTAGCCACTGGCTTTGCTGCTGAATATAGAAATAAAATGATAGGCTTTTCTATGTGATAACTTTACCAGACTCGGAAAAGTTTTCGCCGGTGGTGGGGGAGGGGAGGGGAGGGTGTAAAATAACGTGATTCTGTAGTGGGAGCATTATTTGATAGAGACAATTGATCTCACATTATACCCTACTAAATCTATAATAACGTTATAAAGGAGCATCAAAATATGCTCCCCAAGCTTTCAGTGTAGGCTACATGGGGTGAGTAGTGGTGTAAGTAACGTGATTCTGTAGTGGGAGCATTATTTGATAGAGACAATTGGTCTCACTAAGCCTACTGTACCCCTGAAATCTTCAATAAATATGTTATAAATCAGCATCAAAATATGCTCCCAATATTCCTACAGTGTGGATGAGTGGTGTAAAATTACGTGATTATGTAGGCCTACTGGGAGCATCGTTTGATAGAGAGTAAGGTAGCATTTTCTGATAGGGTAGCATGATTTGATATAGGCTATTTAACACTAACAGCATCAAAATATGCTCCCCTTATTCCTACACTGTAGGCTACACTGTGTGTAGTGGTGTAAAATAACGTGATTCTGTAGTGGGTGCATCGTTTGATAGAGGTAATTGTCTATACGCTACCAATGACGTGGGGTAGCATTTTCTGATAGGTAGCAAAATCTGACAAGGGAGCAGAAAATGTCAGAACACCGGACAGAGAGCGTCGGAGGGATCCTCCGCCTCAAAACATAATTATAAAACAAGAGGTCTAAAACACAGATGATGAACACAGGACTGTAAAAATCTAGTTCAATATCTAACCTGTAGAGGGCGGTTATACGCTTAACAGTATCTAAACTGCCTGAATCTTATAAGAAAAAGAAGAAATTCTTCATTGCTTGAGTATACTTCAACTGAAAACGTTTTGACGCAGCTCGCATACACAATCGATCTTTGAGTAGAGAGTATGCAGTATATAGATGGTGAGTATGTAGGATGTAGGACGCTAGTATGGCGTTCCGAACACAGCCATAGGCTGTCAACCATGGACATATAAAGAAATGGACACCGTATTGAAACATGGCACCCATTCATTCCTATGAAAGCTGCTCATTGGCGCAAAGAAGCAACAAGGAAGCGGCCATACTGCTCTCATGTGAGCCAGGCACGCCTTTTCGTATGACGTAGCGGCACCATGGACCTATCATGAAAGAGAGGGCGGCAACCGGGCGGCAAGCACATGGGCTGCCCACTCCCTCCTCCTCCCTCGAAAACCAACTGAAAGCCGTTAAAAGCCGTTGGGCTAATAAAACGCTTGAGGTGGCGTTTTGAAATTAAAAAACTTCAGTTTTATTAGCAAATGGTCTAAAGATAGGTATAAGCTTATGATTGATATCCAGAAAAAATTTGCGGAGACACAATCTTGTTCGCCGCTTGTATTGTGTGGACGGGGGAAATCTGCCTCTAGGCTCATGGGAAAATAAGCTCCCATTCACAGCATGCAGTACCAATGGGTTGGCCACTAGTCCATGCTGGCTGCTCGGAGAAGGCACAATCCTGGGGGCCTATTTTGCGCACGCGCACCTCATATCATTTTTTTATTTATTTTTTTTTAATTACATTTTATTGACAATAAGCAATACAACAGCCGCCAGGGGGTATACAGAACTGGTCGATAGGCCTATATAAAAATACAGATACAAAAATAAAAAACAGCATTACATTAAATAAAAACATTATATAAATGACATACATAAAGTGTTTTGATAGCTTTCTTATTTTTAGAGTATATAATATTTTTCATATATTGCTTGGTTTCTTTTTCAAACACAATAAATAGAGGTATCTGATTAGAGTACTTACATTTATAAATATGCCATTTAGCTAAATAATAAGGTTTATAATAAAAATTGGTTTGTTTGACTAGGGGTGTAATTAAAGAAACCAAACAATATATGTTCAACACAAAAGGAAAAATTGGGGTCAATGAAACGAGTGATATAAGTGCAAATATCTTTCCATAAAATATTTGAAGAGTGGGAACAGTTCCAAAATAAATGAGATACATCTTCAGGGTACATATTACAAAATGAGCAATTGAAATCTATATCAAATTTAAATCTTTGCAAAAATATTTTAGAGGGATAGTAACGGTGTATAATTTTAAAAGATACCTCTTTCATTTTGTTGCGCACCTCATATCGTGCAGGCTCCTCAGATCGTGTAGTGACAAGTTCAAAGGAAGAAAATAACCGTCATTTTAATCATCCCGCCATCCTGGTGACGTCATCCAGAGGCACAGCTGACTGCTTCAAAATAAAAGCACGAACGATCAAACTGGTAAAAATGATAGAAATAATTGATCAAAGCATCCAATCAAATGCTGTTGTATAAGAGCACCCAACTCAATAGTTGAAACCTCTTATTAGTGTTTACAAAAAAATGCCCATATGAACACCTAAACAAAGTGTTATTGGTTGCTCACTGTCAGGGCCGCCTTTATACACGGGCTTACCTGGGCTGAAGCCCCAGGGCCTACGAAGATCAGGGGCCTCTCAAAAAAAAAAAAAAAAAAAACATTGTTTTTTTTGTTTTTTTTACTGTGTCAATATAGGCCCCTGATCTAAGAAGGCCCCGAACATTGTCATTTAAAACAATACATTATTGACTGGCTCATGATAGGCCCCTACTCTTCTAACGAAGATCAGGGGCCCATCATGAACCAGTAAAGAAAAAGGAAAAAAAATCACATTATTTTTGGCCTATGAACATCAAGGGGCCTATCATTCACCAGTACATTTGTTTAATTAACATTGTTCGGGGCAACGCAGATCAAGAGCCTATATTGAGTTGAGCCATTAAAAACAAAACAAAGAATTCAAAGAGAGAAGTAGCTTTAGGATAAGGGATTATTTAAAAAAAAATGGAATGCTGACTGACTGGATTTTTTTAAACCTGTATATTTTTGTTTCTGCTTTTTGGTATTTCTGTGTCTCCAAATTATTCCAGAAAATAGCTCACATAGGACTTATTTGATTTAGCCTTAGTTTTCTTCTCAAAGTGCACCAGATTGATGCATTTTACTTTAAAAGGTTACATTTTTTCTTACGGGGGGGGCATGCCCCCGGACCCACCTAGAAAGTCCTGGGTCCCCACCGCGGTCTCCTCAATAACTTGGAAAAACACTGTAACCAACCATATGTGTCTGGTTATTAAAAGTCATTAGACCAGGAAGGGGTTTAAGTACATGTTACCTTAAGAGTATTTGTATTTCATCAATAGAGATATTGTGGTGTAGACAAACATGTCTTTAACGCATCTGTATTGTAAGACCGCCGCCCGGGGGGGGCTACGAAACCTCTCAGCCCCGGGGCCTAGTGGCAGGTAAAGGCAGCCCACTGTCACTGTAGCCTACTTGTGCTGAAGAGAACCCTTCTTGAAGCAGTTCCAGTCAGATTGGGGACACAATTGCGCAGTCCTCCTTCTGTGCACACACTGCATTTGAAAGTTAATCATTAAGCAATTATTGAGCTTTGACAGTCTGAGTCAGAAAAATAAAGTGGATATCTTCCAAAGTTACAGTCATTCTAGGCTACAATATTTCCTTTGATTTGCAAGTGCTCAGTTGCAACTCAGAAAGGGACCAGAGTCCATGGAACCAAAACACAGATAACTTAATGTTTTAACTATAAGGGAGGACGGGAAAAGTGAGACATCGGGTAATGTGAGACACCCCCTGTATCTAGGACACAGAACACATTTTTGGTCATGTGAGATATATGTTTTCAAGCCCCTCTGATTTCCCCTTGGCCATGAAAGAGAGGACCTCATAGTGATGTTGTAAGCATGTTTTTTTCACAAAAAATTTTTTTGCATGTAAAAGTACATTTTCTTGCTGTCAACCTAATCAATTGTTATGCCTAATCAAATTGATTCAGGTAGAAACACTTCTATCACACATGTTGATGAACTACCAATATGAAACCATGTGATGATGATAACTGAAGATTAGCCTGAATTGCTGAGAGAGGTAGTTTTTTTTCTCAAATTGTGGCAGTGGGGTAAAGTGAGACAAATGCTGTGGGGTAAAGTGAGACAGTGTCTGTGCCCTCTTTTAATCAATCCATTATATTTAAGGTAGCAAGGAGACTAGTTTGAAAAGACAAAAGACAATGTGGGCTGGAGGTGGGGGTTGATGGTTGAAGGGGTGTCAGCAAGGGCATGGTTTGGCATGAATGTATGTGGGGGACAGGAGAGTCAATAGACTCTAAGAAATATGTATTTATTCAATGAATGATCCCAATAAAGCAAATGCAGAAAAAAAGACTGAAAAGATGGAAAATGACAGCTGGGTCTAGTCCTGTTCTGAGTACCAGACTGTTCTGGTTCTGATTGTCCTTTGATCTGACCCCCAGACACTAGCTGGCTCTAAGGGTCCTGTGTTCTGACCCCCAGACAGTGTTTTAATCTAACTGGTTCTATCTGTCATTTGAATGTTAATTATTGAATACAAATTATATGTTGTATTTGATCAGAGTTACTTTCAAGTGTTTAGAAAAATGTTTTGCTTAATTGACCAAACCCCATGATTCTGTTACTAGTCCGTTTAGTTTTGTAATATTTGGTTTTCAAGCTAGCTGTCAGGATTCTAACTGTTCCAATGTGTGTTGTTATGGTAGTTTCAGAGTGGAAAAGGTAAGTGGTTCAGTTTACCCCCTTGATTTTTCTGGTCTGTCTCAGTTTACCCCACAGCTGGGGTAAAGTGAGACACATGACAACTTTTTTTTAAAACAATCATATTTTCACTGCCCTTTGTCTCGAATAAATTCAGCTAATGCCCATTTCTAGGAAACATCCTGAATTAATGGAAAATGTGTACATTTGAGTGATAAATCATCTTAGCTCGCTTAGAGGGGAGCAAAGGTAAAAAGTGTCTCTGATTACCCTGTTCTCCCCTACTGTAGTTGTCAATTAATTCATTTTGCCTTTTTGTACTGAGTGGGTAGTGTGCACTCAGTAATTTTGTCAGAGATATTGCTAGAAAAGGATGAAATCTGTTGCTGGAAACAAGCCATGTGTTCCTAATCGAGTACTTTTTTCCCTACATACTACTAAAAAGAATTAAGTTTGCAACAGTATGCATACAATTGGGACATAGTATTGTCACAACATTGTGCCTTGAACTTATATCCGAAGAAGTCAATGACTGTTCTCTCTCTAGGAGGCTCATTCGTGTATGTATTGGGTCATCCTAAATCTTTTTTTCTGGCACATAGCATATAGCAATAGCATAGAAGAATGGGTATTGAAAAAAATATTATTATATGATTATACACTATCTATGAAACAGACCCAAGATTGATCTGCATTCAAAGACCGAACCATGAAGTCAAAGGTTCAAAGAGACTTTCCTTTACACCTGCAGATTTGTATTGGAACTGATTGGGTTCCTCTCTTAAAGCGAGAGCGTTCATGAACATATTATTGTTTCAATGTTAATATAAAAATATTTGTTAATGCAGCTTTAGGGTGAAATTAACAGACAATGTGCAGTTTGCAGGAATGTAAGATAAATAATGTTTTGTTGTATTGAATAGCCTACAGATGTGTTGTAGTGTGACAATGCTTCTGTGATGTGTGTATGTCCTGTGGTGGTTTTGATCTGCTGTGGTTTTTATTATTGATGCTCTTATCATATACAGAGGCACATCTTAGTGGTGTTACTGCATGGTGCAGATGCGGCTGGTCTTGGTGCATGCTGTTTAGTGATTACTACTTCAGGTACTGGAACTTAGCATAATGCTTTATCCTTCCCTTTGGCAGACTGCAGATACTGTGGCTGGTTTGGCAGAGCATTTATTGTTGTTAATTAGGTCCTTGTTGTGCAACCCTTCTATTGTTTCCTCCTTATGTATTCATGATTAAATAAATAGAAAATAATATTAAAACAGAATTGAGTGAGACGGTTAATTTACAACACACTGTAAAAGTACACAAGTGGAGGAATAAACAAAAATTATACAATATATAACAAATCACTGGATGATTTGTACATCACCAACAGCACAACAAATCGTGGTAATTGGGGAAATGGTCCTTCAAGCAATACAACGGGTCATTTCAACTGGAATCAGTGTGACTGTGACAGGAAGTCACTTCCCAAAAATTGCATTGTACCAGTGCAGTGGAGGAATTAGCTCATTTTAAAAGCTTGTTTTTTGTTATTAAAGGTGAGTTAAAACCCATTTAACAATTATAATGCTTTAATAAGGGTTCCTGTATTACATTTAACCTATAGTCTGACCATATTTCATGAACAAATTTATATAGTGATATAAAAGTGAGGAAAATATCGCTGTAACGTATAAGCTGCATCGGGCCGTTAGCCTCAAAATAGTCATGGAAATCCTGGTGTGACATATTTGTCACAATAACAAAGATGGTAATAAGCTAATCAATTAATTTTAGTGTTTCAATAATTTTGAATTAATATAGGCTATGTTCTTTTGCTAAATTCAAAGTACATTTGAATAAATTTAAACAAAAATGAATGACAACACATTCTAATAGTAGGGTTTAAATCCCCCCCTCCCAAAAAAAATCAGAAAACATCAGAAATGTGTCCTGTGTGGTTTACTTATTACTCTGTGTAGTGTCCCTCAACTTTTTCCTATAAGTAGAAATGGGTCCGGGTTCTTATGGGTTAACTTACAACGCTCAATGGTCAACTGAGTCCTATATCCTATACAGCACACTGATTTTGACCAGTTTTTTTGCATGTTTGGATTGAGTCATCATCTCAAACACTGATGGATTTCAGCCCACATTATGGAGTCGGTTACATAATCAGTCAAACTTTCGGAGCATCAGAAATAAGATAAACAAAAGAGTCAAGTCCGTTTTATTGATATAACCCAAAATAACATACAGTCAATTCTCGATCAGGGGCTTCACTTTCATACCAGGACACTCTTTGTCCTTACACCCTCAGGTAATAAAAAACTTCAGCAAGTGCTTGTGAAACTTTTTAAAACCAGCTAATATAATTGCGAAGTTCCTCAAATCTGAGGTGAATCCCCATGAAGACCAAAGTAATTAACATCTATACACCAAAAACAACAGCATGAAAAATGAAATGGGGTGTAACATTAACTATCCCGCAGTTTACGGGCCAGGTGTTTATTTTAGAGAAGCCTTTGGTGCAGTAAAGACAGATGAATGTGCCGCGTTCTGCTGGCACGCTATTTAACACACAACTTCAACACTTGCACAGGGATAAGTGATGGATATAGGCCGGGCGAATGGGAAAGCTGTTGGAGCATAAAGTAATGAGAGAGCCGCGAAGTGAGGAATAGAAATGTGTACAGGGAGTGTAGTTATAGTGAGATCGGATATAGGGTAACCACTACATACATGAGTACATTTAGAGGGCTGTGCAAAATTACACCCGCAGCTTTACGTGAGCACCAACCGTGTCAATTACAAGCCCATTCAAAGGCCAGAGATAATATTGAAATTTGAAATTGCCAATTAATCTGAATGTGAACCCCAGGCTCAGGTATAGGCCTACAGTATGTTCAGCGAGTGGGTTATTCATAATTTACACAGTGAATGTAAGGCTATATATGAGACTTATACTGTGTAGCAAATGCCTTGTTCTTACTTAGTTTAGCATGGATTTAATTTCAGTTTCCTGTTTGGGAAAGATGTGTCTGAAAATAGGCCAAAGGATGTAAAATATTGATTATCTCCAATTACACTCTTGGTAAACACACACACACACACACACACAAAATGATATGATCAAGAACAGTAACAATGACATAGATTCAGTCCACAATGAGAGATTTCAAAAACATTATTTTCCCAGAAAAATCCCAATAAATGCTGAAGACAATGCAAACTACTGCTGTTCTATCACTCCAAGCCTTATCGTGACCTTGAAACCCACCGGTAATTTATCAAAGTTAGTTACACACTATTCAATGTGAACAAAGTAGACAGCCAAGTGACATTTGAATAAAGAAAATACTAATCATGCTGAAGACATTTTGAAATGCACTAAGGCATCACAAATGGGCAAATCTATAAGCATTTGTCTTGGGTAATTACACATGTTGGGAGGATAGTCCAGTCTGTTTCCAAAGGCAATTATAACATTTTGTACATCTACTGAAATCATCTCAGCCAACTGTTTGCTAAATAGAATTTCTCATTGTACAACGAAATTCAGTCGACTGTTTTGAGCTCAGAAATGACCTCAACAGGTGTCCCATTCTTTTTCATCTTTGATTAATCTCAGGATACTCTTCTTTGACACATCACTCTTAAAAAATTCTGTGTGCAGGTCATTAAAACGGCAACAACAAAAAGGTGTTCTGGGCTTTTTAAAGATTCTGCAACCTTTTGCTAGTCTACCAATGACATAATTACACACAGACGCACACACTCACACATACGCACACACTCACACAGACACAGACACATAGACACGCACGCACACACACACACACACACTCCAGATCTTTATTTATTAATGATTTTTTTCTGTACATGCAGACCAAGACAGCGCCAAACTGATGTGACAGTGCATTTCCGTGTGAGTAATGCTTCAATATCACCGCTGCACTTCAAAGTCCAGGTCGTTGCTTAAATTAGATGCAGAAATTGGTTTTGAAAATGGCTCTACCCTCCTCAAGTGATCCGTGGAATGGGCTTTGGTCTGTTCTATCGCATTTTAAAGCTAATTCCATGTGGTGAAATGAGAGATGCAAATATGTTTGTGGTTTCATGCATGGACCAAGATTTATGACTGCTGTCTAGGGCCCTCACAGGTCTCTTAACACATCAGCCCCCATCCATCATGTGATAAATCCTGTGGATTAGCGTCCCCCTTAAGTCACTCAGCAGCTATTATGTGCATGAGAGGAGCCTGGGCATCATCTCCTGTACATTGCACCACACATTTACACTTTCAGTTCCACTGCCACCCCAGTTTACATGTCTGTCTTGCCCTATTCATGTCAAAAAGAGACCTGCCAAAGATAGAGGTTCGGGTGAATGGAATTCACTTTCAGTGCAATCAACTTAAGAAAAAGGCTAAATTTTGTAACTCTTAAAAGTGTCCCTTTGTTCCAATAAGTTGTCAAGTCCTATGCTATTAAGACAATATAATAGCATTAGAAATAGTTTGCCATTTCGGAAAATAGTGTTATTTATCAGAGCACTAGATACTGTATGTACATTAACGCACCAGCATCAGCTACATGTAAAAGACAGGAAACAGGGGGAAACATACTGGCTCTGCTTAAACCTGCAGTGTGTAGAATTTTGGGTTTTATTTCCTAGCAGATTTTGTAGAAAGTAATTATAATATCCATAACTACATTTAATTTAGTGCATAATAGCTGAAAAACATTTTTGAATTATTATTTTTTCCCTTAGAAAGGGTCTCATATATGTCCATATTTCTGCATATTTTGGACCAAGGTCTAGTGCCGCCATCTTGAAAGTGTCATAGTTGGAATGTCATCAGGTGCATTGTTTCAAATTTAGAATTGTTCTTGTCCTTGAAGGCCACTGTAGTTTATGTTATTATTCTAAAGGGTTGGGGTTACCCAGGGAGCGTTGCATTCTAGAACTTTGTAGATCTTTCTTGATGATGTCATATTACACACTGCACCTTTAAAGCTCATGTTGTGTCATCACCATGCGGTTGCCAGGCAACCTAGGAATCTTTTTTACTGTAGGCTATACCTTTTAATGTAGGCTATTATAAATGCCATTTTATACCAGCATTTAAAACAGTAACATTTCACAGCCGAATAGCATGAAGCCCATTCATTTTAAATAACTAGCTTTTACAATGTAACATCATGTGTATTCCCACCTCTTGAGAAGTAGCCTAACTGGGCAACTTCACAAACATTCACTTACGACCAGAGTCAATGGTAGCTGGTTCCATATGAGCTGTACTAGGCTATATTGTAAAATTGAAAAGCAGCTAAACAAATATCCCTATGTACCGCTTCACCCTCCTACACAGCTCTAAATTGGTTTGTGGCTTCATGATAGGCCGAGGAGTTGTAACATTCCTAAGGAAATGTTGCTACCTACTGTATCATATCTGAAATGATGTAAACGCAAAGTGAATGTCATGAGAAACTTCATAAGAAACAGATGGAGGGAGATGGTGCACATTGATGAGCTGACTCTCTCCCTGATGGCATAGACCTACACTGTTCGCAGCAGTGGGAAGAGTCACCCTATGCCTTTCTAATACTGCAACCAGGAATATCAACACAGAAGGGGACTCATTGTAGTGTCATAAACAGAGCGAATAACCAGGGGCAATATGAAAATGACAGCAAAGCAAAAATGCAAATGGGACTGCAACATTATTAATGACCCTTTTCTATTTCAGTGGCAAGCCATTAGATCACAAACTAAAGCCCACATTGATACAAGCCCGGGAGGAACAATCTGCAGAGGAGTGTCACGTTAATATGGGAGGATCTGAGCTGATCAGCCATTGTGAGTTTTGCTTTCAAGCAAATAGCCAATTCACCAAAAGCTAATTCACCGTGTTTATTTTTCAAGTGGTGGAGAAGGTTGCATTTTGATAGCACTTGTATAGGTTATTAACATGTTCATGACTGTCATGCTAAATGGATTTGCCAGTGAAAATCACTATCCTTGCTCACAAATGTCCAATAACATATCCCCGGATGTATTTTATGTTAGAAAAACAATCTAAAAAATCCTTGAATTTTATTATAAGAATTATAGAAAAAAACTGCCTATAGCCTATTAGTATTATTAGCCACTTTGTTTGTTAACTTGCTGTGTTGCCAAGCAACCATCCATTCTCTCCGTGTGAAAACAAAAGACTCTTTTATATTACAGACAGTATTAAACATGAGCAAAAGGATAGCCAATACAAACAATAATTGCATTATACCGCATGCAATTAGCTAACATATTGAATAATAATTTACTGTGAATCATTATTTTATCTGCCTGTTCCACACCCCGTGATGGGGAATATGTGGAGGGGTATTGAGCAATAGGCTACATGTAAATAAGGGCATCCTAAAAATTCACATAAAAGTGTGTGTGTGTGTGTGTGTGTGTGTGTGTGTGTGTGTGTGTGTGTGTGTGTGTGTGTGTGTGTGTGTGTGTGTGTGTGTGTGTGTGTGTGTTAAAGAGGATACAGACATCAAGAGTATCTTCCATTTTATCATTGTCAAGATCATCATAGCACCTTGGGATTTTCTGTTTGTTTGTTCGCCTACCCGTGGTGTGAAAAAATACAGTAAGCTATCTGCACTGAAAAATAAACAACTTGTTTTTTCCCTTTCCTTTAAAAGTAGTTTTCTTCCTGTGCTTTCCTTTTCTATGTAGGTTTTCCTGAGTGTATTCATGGCTGATGCTAGCCCTACATCCATGTCTGCTGTACCAATTTTCCAATTTTATTAAATTGGAACATCTTCTCAACTCTTTCATCATTAACAGGCTGCATGACAGACACTGGCAATTACACACTCTTACGCCCCTAACATCACAGTTTCCCTTCCCCTGCTGATTAAAGTGCCTTTGAAAAACAGTGAGCATTAGCATAATGAGCTTTTGTTTACCTACAAGGGGTTGGGCGTGTTTTCATATAGAAACATAGCGGCCATTGTTCTAGAGATGGATGCGGGACATGCTTCAGATCAGCAGGTGGCACCCTCACGTCAGTAAAATAGGCACGGCATTGAACATGTTGACAGGAGGGGAGATGAAATTAGGGGGAAGGAAGCGCACGCTGCACTGGGGAAGCTGATGTGTTTGCCTTTCAGTTTATCTAAAGCCTTTCAGAAAGGACAACTGCAGTCATCTGTATTAAAATTAGCTAGGGTTCAAAGATAAGTCACACCAGACAGACACAGAGGGGGGTATTCATATTTATTTTTCGATTTTAAAGACATATGACACAAGAATATTTTCTGATACTCAAGTGCTTTGTTTAGGAGTTGGTGCATGTGAAAGCTTCATCCCTCTTTTAATGGCTTGGATAAGCTCCAAGGCATAACGGTGTGAAATCACTTTAACATGATTGTTGCACTGCCCAATAAACAAAGCATTGTTTGATCTTTTTTTCTCCTTCGGCTTATTTATTCATTCGATGGAATTTAAACTAGGGAGTCTGGTGTGTAATGAATGTGACAGGGATCACCTTATCCATTAGTCATATAAAGTGATATATAAGGATGATGGTGACAGTAACATAAAAGCTACATTCAATATATTTTTTGTTAATTTCAATGCCATTTTTGTTACTTAACTGTTGTATTCTTTGAAAACTAATAGACAGACAGCAATTACCAGGATTTAAACCTATATGTTTAATCAACTTTGCATGTACACACGGTGAGGGTTTATTCTTTATGGCAACGTAAACAATAGAGTCATTATATATTCTAGTTTTTTGAGATGGCCTTGTAATTAACATAAAGTAGGTTCCTTTTTTCCTGTGTTCTCTTGCATATTCAGGATGGCACTATGATTTTAAAGCTGACTTATATTTTCATCTTTTGAACCAGCACAAGTGAAGTATTGGGGAAGCTGTTGCAACGTATCAGCAGTTACCGTGTGTCTGCCTATCCAGGATTATTGACCTGTCAGTTGAGCTCAATTTGTTTGCAGTTTACAGTGGAAATAAAATCATTCCTAATGCGGTGCTGCAGAACTGAGATCAGCAGGAATAATTGCCCCCGACTCGAAACCCTTGATGAAATAAAGTCCCAGAAGACATGGGTCATGCACCGGCTGAAATTAGTATTGGAGAATTTCCAATTCTTCCCTCGGACCCAAACTCCCATTATTAGAGAAGGGGGTCACACTTACTCCTGCCCCCCTGTTGCAGTTTCCTCGTGGTTGAATGATCAAGAGGCTAGTGGAGCAATTTCCTTCACATTCAATCAAACGTGAGTGAGGTGTTAACAGTGTAGGAGAGAAGAAGAAGAAAACGCTCTAGCCATCTTGCCCTGACACCTCTCCAGATGAATATAGCTGTCGAACTTGTAGCTCTTTCATGGACAAAATGGGCTTCCTAAGATGTGGTCAAACTCTTGTCAACCCCATGCACGCTATCAGTATGACAACGTGAAGAAATACGTCTAGGGATAAACGCTTTCCAAAGTCCTTCAAATTGAATCCATGGAGGGGATGCACATTTTTGAGGCAGCGCTGTGAAAGCCTGTCTCCTTTAATTTACAAAGTGGAAGTAGCCCACAATGCACACACACACATTTATTTCGGCATGTACCCATTTCAGTTGAAATGAGATGGGAGTATGATGAACAGCAAGAGTCGGAAGCATGGATGGTAATAGTTTTATCTAAGAGATCTGACATTGAATTGCATGTCCTGTGAAAAGGCATCTTACGACTCACATACTATTTATGTGTTTTCTGTATCACTTCCCATTAAGCTTCGACATTTTTTTTTCAGAGCTGACCTTATAAATTAAACTTGTGGATTGATGGACACTGTGGCTGTTTACATTTGGTCTAATTATCTATTTGTCTGATGGAACATGCGTCTCACAGTAGTTAGATGATAAGCGTGGATTTTAGGCCTCCTGTAGAGCAGCTTAAAATAACACCACACCGGAAAACATTCTCACAATTCTGTGCTAATCTGCGAGCAGAGCCTCCATACACAATGTCCTTTGGTAATTATTAAAAATAAATAGAAGAGTAATGCAATACTTTAATTAAATTAATGCTCGTGTTGTAGTGTTAAGAGGTTTTGAATCCGAGACGGGTCAGTTATCTGCATGTCTTCCCCTTTTTGCCCCATGTCATCTTTGTCTCCCCAAATTTGTCTAATAAAGTAAAAAGGCCCCAAAAAAAAATCAGATACCTATAGTGGCCCGTCGCAGCTCATTTTGATAAGTAAGGTAAACCTTGGCCTGCACCACTATTGAAACCATATGTGATATTTGTGTTTCGAAATCCTTCGCTTTATGTGGCCTCATTATCAGTCAGTGTTATATAGTAATGGTCTCTGCTTTCAGTTTAATTGCGTTTTATAGTGGAGGTGTTTAACATTTAAATGCCACGTGTACTTTTAGAGATCAAAATGGCAGTGTAATAACAATTTATTCACAAATGGTCTTCTCTAGGTATTGTATGCACGGAAAAGGACAATTGAGAAAGTTAAGTGAGATAAATAAGTCATATGTTAATAACACACACACACACACACACACACACACACACACACACACACACACACACACACACACACACACACACACACACACAGAACCCTCAACAGATACTCCACTTAAGATAACCTCCTGTTTCTCTAATGAAAGTGTCACTCTTTTTCTTGATACAGCTTGGTGCCGGTAAACACTTGCTGGCTTTATCACTCCTGTCAGTGATTCAGTCTTCTTCAGGATTGGCTTCTTTTTCCAGATAAAACAATTCAGTTAACTCCAGATTACAGATATAACTAAAGATAAAGACATACGTGAAACATAAGAAAAATAATAAGCTATTTAGTCTACCCAGGATTGATTTTCATACTGTGCGATCCTGCATCATACCGTTTGTGTCTAATATCAGTGTGCAGCGTTAGTGAAGGGACTGCTCTAATATTTATACAATTCAGCAAAAAAGTTAAGTTGTGGATGTCAGAGTGGTGGTTCAGAATATAACACACAGATGTGGGTACCAGCTCAATGGAAGACTCAGCTTTTTAAATATTCATACATTAAATAATGATCTTGACGTTGATTAGTTTAAAATCCCTGGCTTATGCGGAAGCGGAAGCCTTGTCTGGGTGTTCAAAGGTAGGCCTATGCATATACGTAAATAGCAGTAGCAAAGTAGTGGGTAAGTCTAGGTCAGTCAGACTCCCACAGGTCTACACAAGCATGGTGGCTCATCGCTCATTATATTTTACTTACATATTTACCTTTGCATCTCAACATTTTTTCCCATACACTTACATTTACTTTTTCTTGCATGAACCAGAAAATAACTTGGCCTTACTGTGGCAGCTGCAAAGCCATACTGTAGGAATAATCAGGTCACATGCTGTGCAGGGCAAGATGGTTGGAATAGAATACATCTCTAAATCATGCAGTAAATATATTACAAATTATCCAACAACTAAACCCAATTCTAAATTTGTAAAAAACCTGTTAGTAATTAAGCCAATTGTCCATCTATTGACCGGTCTTTGGTGCCGAGTGATGTCTCCAAAGACTTTATGTTGACATTATTTCCTTGAGAAATACAATGCTTTGGATATTCAGAGAATATCGTCTTATACTGTGCATGCTTCACAATAGCAAACAATGAAAAAGAGGAATTGCAGTCACCCAAGACTTGATTCAATGATTCATGTGTTTTAGCTTTCCTCATATCTCTCATTAGTTCCTAATCAAAACCCAAATTCAGTTATGTTCCCATAGAGAGGAGATTTGTGGAAGATAAAACCAGCAGCTGTGTATATAAGGAAACAAGATTTAGCCGTAATTACACTGAGAGAATCCCTGCAGATATGCCCGACACAGCACCAACACTTTATCTTGGTTATATCTGACAGCACTATCATGTAGGCAAATTCCACAAACAGAGATAGGCCATCGTAAATCAAGTGTAGATACATTTGCCGGTTGATCCCTATTTAATGACTCCTATCCAACTCAAGAGCCAGTGTTAAACCTTAGAAGTGTATTGTGCTTATTTCAAAAACAGAAAAAAGCTCAGGATTTGCTACAGCTTTCCAGCTTTTCAGCATGCATCAGAATGACAGAAATGTAAAAAATGTCTAAAATTAGTTTATGGATTCATACATAATACATTCTACAAATACGCCTGTGAATTTCAACAACTTTTCTTTCAGTAAAGGGCTTCCTCGATTCCCAATGACTTAACATAATGGCTAAAATTCAACATCTTATAACACTTTCACAAATCCAACAAACCAAAATCAACAACGATACAGTACACACTTTGTGACTTCCCAAAGCTGCCTGTGGTACTCATGCCTCTTAGTTTCTACTTGACATGACATATAATCTTTCAAAACATGTCACAAATAGGCCTACATAGTTGTAATAATAAAAAAAATTAATTCAAAAAGAGCTCAGTAATGTTCTCAAACAGCAGTGCTCTATACGTTTTGGCAAACTTTACTCAGAAAGGAGCACAGTGTTTTATTTATTTGGAACTATTTTCAGCGCTGAAAATGCGGTTGCATAACGATTTAGGACTGACTCAAAACGCACTACATTAACATATAATCGAGAAACATGTCACATATTTGGCTCATTGATGTATTTTAAACTTTGTTTTTGGATAACAGCAAAGCTCTATGGCACAGAGGACTATTGAGTTTTTTTCTGGGATGTATTGACAAAGAAAAGAGAACAAAATATTCCAGCACATCTGTACCAATTACTGTATCTCCCGCTGATGCCATCTCTATAACATTTATATATTAAGACACTGAATAAATCTTCCAAAAAGACAAGACTGTCAGTCTATATGGGTGGAAATGATGCGTGGCTGTCATGCTTGCCATATGGTAAACAGTGTTTAGGTAGCCTGGCATTCCCAGACCTGCCACTAGGTGCTGGCAAATTAAATTTGCTGCGCCTGTTGGTCTGGACACTCTCCATTGAAGCTTTTTAAAAAAGTCGAGAAATCCCAAATCACGTTTCAATTGGTTTTATCTAATATGGGCGCGCCAGAGCCCTTTGTATGGTGCTCTGGGGAGGACGTAACCGGATGACGACAGTGACGAGCGACGTCGAAGCCGTGATAGTAAACATCAAAGATGGCTGTGGATATGTTGTGTGAGTTTGAGACTGCTTTGGCCTCGACCCTTTACAATTTGGAAGACGGCACTCAAATCTTTCATTAGCAAGTATGTGGAATGTTCTGTTTTGCCGACCGAACACAGCAAAAGTTTAATGTAACAGTTTAACAGCTGTTCGCTAAACGAGGGTTGTAGCGCTATCCAACTGCATGCAGTGGCATTTGAAATGCACGAGTAGGAGCCGCCCCTTGAATAGGAAATTACTATTGATCGTGGCCAGACCCTCTATCGTTCAAGATATCAGGGTCTGGATTTCCAGGCTAGTGTTTAGGTGGAATAACAATGAAATATATTGTGTATAAATAACGCTTTTCAGAAAACTCAAAGTCGCTTAATTATAATACGGTTTTGTTGTTGCACCACAGTGTGTTATTAAAACTATAGTTTGTGTTTGTTTGTTCGGATGTATGGAAGGTAAAAAATAAAAGATGACTGGAAAAAAGTTTCAGAGTTCTCAGGTGTTGTTTAATGAAGTGAGATCACAGGACAGCATATGCAGGAGTCAGTGACAGACAAAAAAGTAATGAGCCAGAATATCAGGAAAATACAGTAGGCCTTTGTTTAAGATAGATACATATGTCTCTTCTCTGGCCTTGTTTTCCGGGAAAACATCTATAAAACGTACAAGAAGTTTTGTGATTTTTCCCTCCCTTCCAACTGTCCCTGCGCCAGGGCCTGGAATGAGAACATTTTAGATCACATGTTATGAATGTATCGATTGTTTAGTTGATTATATAAACGTAAATGTAAATAACATATGGTTGGCTATAACATCATATGATATTGGAAATATATTTTTCTTACAGTGTCTAATTTGATTATTATAATAATAAGTAATAGGAGAACTCTATTTTAAGATGCAATGTTCAAACAATGCTGGTCTGCTGGTTCAGTATAATTTATCAAACAAGGAAGAGTGATAACCCTTATTTTGATATTTTGAATTCTTGGCTTTTGCCTCCCACTGACCAAGCAAGGTTTATTATTACATTGACCCACAATAAACAACACTGACTTAATTTAAAATCACACATAAAATTGTAAGGCCAAGCATAACAATGTTAATAGAAATGTTATGAAATTAAAATGTATGCCATTTGTAGATTATTTCATTTCCGATCCAAAAGACAGGCGCATACGCAGCAAATGCTCCATTTGCTACGACGTATTTCTGAGTGCGACTGTTTAGAAAAGACCATTATGTGAGTAGCTGCCATTAGTGGAGCCCGTTCAAGCTCATGCTATCAGCGGTTGATAAGCAGATTAGTGGAGGGGTTGGAGGAGACTTTGCGAGTGGGGACTTGCTTGGATAATGTGCCACTGTGAACTGCCGAGGCTGATAATGAAAAGCGGCTACTTACCAAAATGTTCCAAATCACTTTAAAGATTTGGGCACATTTAAAGGAGAGGGCTCCTTAGGCAAGGCGGGAACGATAGTGTGGCTTCCTGAGCAGACGAGAACAGGAGGGGAGTAAGCTCCACTAAACAGTCTCATGACATTCAGGAAAAATAGACGTCCTCACTCATCTCGCCTTTCTACCATCTTCATTTTCTGATTGGGATGTTTAAAAACTCTGGAGATATAGGCTACTCTGCAATGTGTCTTCACAAGCAGAGAGACAGAAACCAGCACAACTTTTGGATTTTGTCTTTCATAATGTCTGCACAACCACAATCAAAACCACGTCCTTCAGAATGAATGACACAAATATGACAAAATGATTTTTTTTCATGACAATGCTATGATTTAGTATTTGAAAGAACAGGGTTTGTATTTAACTGGGTAGGCCTTGTAAAGGTGATTGGTTGGATCTCAGTCGGTTCTGGAACCACTGAGTCATTCCAAAAACAAAAACAAAAACAAAAATGGGGTCTGTTGGTTCGAAAACGAGAAAGAAACAGCTTTCTTCTTGATGTAGAAGTTTGACCATTTATAACGTCATATGCCTGATGCCTTTGCGCCCGTAAACATGTATAGTTTTGGGGCTGAAATGTCTGACACTGTTGTTCTTGGGAGGACATTCTCAAATCATTTCACAAACATACACAACCTAACAAAAAATAAACTATAAAAGATGTATGTCTGGAACAAAGTGAAAGTAAGTGCTGCTGAATGTTTCTTCTAATCCATCATTACAATCAAGTCAGCCTTCTGTGTAGATTGTTAATAATCTAAGAATATTAGCTACTTTAGGGAAATACAGTGTAACAAAGTAGCTTCCAGCCATCAGTGGCAATGCTGAGCACAAGGTAGCAAAGCAGCACTCCTGAGAGTAAAAAATAAATAAATTGAGCGCCATTGTGGATTTTAGCCAGGTTTTGAGTTGAATGACTTTGGGTTTAAATGACTTACATTGTGTGAAGTCCTGTTTTTTGTTACTTACACACTCACTTGACACTGATGACAAATCTCATGAATGGAGCGCTTCGCCCGGATAGTCACTATGACACATGGTTTCCTCTCGATCTGGTGTTTGCGCGCTTAACGTATGCTGATCACGCACGCTGAGCTGTCAGTCATACAGGCAGTGAATCTAAAAGCTCAGTCACTCAAACAACCCGTGTCCTCCACCATTTTTATTCCCTTTGATATGCTAGCTCATCAAAGTTATATATACGTATGTTGGCATGTTTCCTGTGTGTGACTTGATTCCCAGTTCTCATAATTGCCTCAAAGAGAAGTACAACCGCCACAGTAGTAACAGTCCATATAACAACAATTATCACACAATATGCCCACTGTACAACGTGATAATACCATATAAGATGTTTCAAATGTGTCAAGCAGCTTAATCTCTCTAATGACTGAGCGGAGCAATAAAGGACACCCTGATTGGATGTCACGGCAAAGCACACATAGAGGAGAAGGAAGAACATTTGGTCCTTTTCCAGCTATTTGCATTCACCTTGAAGGGTATGGATGACAACCGCAATGCCGGTGCACACATACACACTCGCAAATGTGCACAAACACACACACACACACACACACACACACACACACACACACACACACACACACACACACACACACGCACACACACACACAGACACACACAGACACACACACACACGCACACACACACACACACACACACACACACACACACACACACACACACACACACACACACACACACACACACACACACACA
The DNA here is from genome assembly GCA_026929865.2 of Hyperoplus lanceolatus. Lineage (NCBI taxonomy): Eukaryota > Metazoa > Chordata > Actinopteri > Uranoscopiformes > Ammodytidae > Hyperoplus > Hyperoplus lanceolatus. The sequence goes on from CM049398.1 coordinate 23,082,246, forward strand.
CACACACACACACACACACACACACACACTCAGAAGAGAATCATCAATCCCTCCAAAATACTCCCACTTGCTTCATGTACATTTATGATCTGTATGAAAATGTTATTACATGCACTGGGCTTCAGTTCTATCAGTGTTTGAGGTTTACTGTGTACACATTTTAATTGTCATCACTTATAATTAGCTATTGTTGCAAATCTAATCAGAAACTATAGAATACACAGAAACACAATACATATTAGTTGAGTAATCATCTGTATGACAACAAGTGCTATAGATTCGCTACAACTGATATAATAATTTTATTTATTTCATCGGCAGAGACCTTTGGCTGAATTTCTAAGACCCACATGGAAATGAAACTATAATTATTCTGTCTATTGCCGGAATTTGACATTTTAAAATATTGCCCTTCAAATGTAATACTTAAAATTTGTGGTTTTAATGAAGAGCATTGCTTTTCACAATCTATAAAGTCGGACATTTATACGATATGAAACATGAATAAGAACTACGATAGATAAAATGAACTCCACTTCTTCATGAATCCGACAGGGAGAATACGTCTGGATTAATTTGCATTTCTCTAAGAAAAACCATTTCTGCAAGAGCTTAAGACCACATCACACACTGGCTAGTGTCAGCTGAGGCTATTTTGTGAGCCGTGTGTGGCTATAGCTTTGTGAGCACCCACATTTCAGACAAAGATGACACACATTCTAAGATTGAAGACTCTGCCATAAAAATCTTGCGACACGTACATGCTTTCACTTGTAACACTAGAGGGCCAATCTATCAATACAGTCCAGCAAAATCAAGTGTGACCTTTTCACCATAACGCCACTGCAACAAAAACACAAATACATTCCCAGTGTTACCGGCCCCTTGTTAACAGCAAGATGGTTCATCTTGGGGATAGAAATTCCCTTATCTGCATTTGTACAGATCTTTGTTGTATTGTTTATAATAAAAATGGGCTCTTGTATGCAGAGCACGACGGGCAAAGGGTCATCTGAAGCACTTTGTTACGCATCTTATCTGCCTACAGCTTGTGTTGTTGAGCAGCAATTATGAGCTTTGACAGTAACCGTTCTAAAGTTCACCAACCAATGCCTGTAAAGTGTATCTGGTAATTTCGAGGTGGAAACGTCAATTTGCCTCACAACATTCCATCCCATTGTGTACCAACTGCTGTTTTTCTATCACATATCAAACCTGTCACGTTAAGCTTCATACCGACGACCAATGATGATTCCCTTGAGTGCTCTGTAATCTCTCCCTGTCAGTCTGATTTTGGTGTATTTCCTCAGAAGGTTTTATTTGAGGTTTTGACAGTTTGACATAATGTGGCTGTCCACGATGTTGACAATTTAAATTATAACATGCAGAGGGAAGCGTGCATGGCTCGTTTAATAACGTAGGAAATAAAAGTCAGGATAAATGATTTGCTCATCCATCAGGCGAAATGCAGTAAAAACGCATGCTCCAAGCATGTTTATATGGGAATGGATCCGTGCTGTTGTTAATACAAGGTGATAGATGATTGTGGGGGTAACTTTGAGCACATTCTAATAATTTGCCCATGGTCGACAAATCTTGGGAAGCTGGTGGTCCTTATTGAGGGGTCAGTTATTGTGTGGAACCTTTTTCTATGGTCAATAATGTATCAAAGCAGGGATAAATGTTAGTGTTAGGCAAACTACTTGGAAAGTGTACATCAAATTAAGCTTCACTACTGAACATCAAGCTAATCATTTTGTCAAACCTAGCCTTATTTTGACAAAGTTGCTAGCTGGGGTTTGTAGACTGCACTTAGTTGTGATGGTTAGCTTGGTTGATGATGGTTGTCTCACTTTTTTATTTAATTGTCATTATGTATTATTTCTAGAGGCTATGGTGCCTCACCTCCTGTCCTCACCCTCCATTTTTCCATCAAGTAGGCTCAGGCTCATGCGTCTGTATTTCCCTGCAGCAGAGCTGGGACGTGAAGTCACCTTTATATGGAAGTGCTTCTGTCAGCTGAACTATGCATACCAGTCCGTGTATGGTGGTGTGTCATTTATTGACCCTTGGCAGTTTTATATCAGCCGAAGCAGAAAGGTATGCTGTGCTTGAGCTTCAGAAATAATTGGGGAAACAAAGTGTGTGTGTACGCTAACTTGATCATGAAAAGAGCTAAGCTACTGAAAAACTATTTGATTCAGAAAAGAGTGATCCTACTGCCACAATACTGAAAAATGTACTTAAACTAGTAACACCACTACTGTGCCACTTACTGTGTTTATAAACCCTGGCAGTGCAAGCAAATTTATGTGCAATTGAAAAGGGATATTCTTTGAGAAAACTGCCAAACATAATACAACTTTTGCTCCTTTTGAAATAATTGCAGTGCCCAACGGTTGTGCGCTTTCCAGTTGACTACAGAAACAATAAAATGTAGCAATGGTTGTAAATCACGGGGAAAAATATCCGAAAATAACTAAAGGGTACCCGTCTGTAGTTCACAGTTGATCAGACACTACATGAACTGTCCTGATGCTGTAAACACCAGAGCGCTGAGATTTATTTGACTCATATTTTCCGAATATTGCATTCGCGCTGAGAAAAATGAGGAATGTCAGCCATGCCAAATGCCAATGTTATGTTCCGAGACAGGCCCTTAATGAAATAAATAATTGAAATACGCTCTTTCGACATGTAGCCACAGGCTTCAGACCGCTGAGGCTTCAGCCCGGAGCCTGGGGCAGCCCAAAGAGGCGAGCCAGCTCTCCTCCTTTCATTGTAACAGCCAGCTGTTGTTGATTGAACGGCAGAACCCAGAGGAGTGCGCAGGCAGATGCTCTGGTGACACGGAGACTGACGGCGTCTGCCAGCATCTGCATCACCGCAAATGTATACACACACACACACACACACACACACACACACACACACACACACACACACACACACACACACACACACACACACACACACACACACACACACACACACACACACACACACACATACACACACACAGTAATTGTCCACAAGATCAAACAAATGGGGACAATTACTACAAGGGCCTCAAGAGCACCTGAAGTCTAATGCAGCAGGGACCGGACCAGGCTGTTGTGCATCACTCAACAGCACAGTAATGAGCGAGTGATCTGGAGAGGTCTGTTTGATTTGGAGTGTTAGCTGCTTAATGCGACTGAGTAGAAACCTCTGCACATTGGAGCAACTAGATGTTTTTATAACCTGACCGTAAAACCAAACATTAAATTAGGCTTAGCTAAGTAACGGTAATGACCGACAACACAATTCACACCAGTGTATCTTGTATTGTCCACCTCTTAGTTACATATCAATCATATCTGCTAATCTGATGAAGACCATGAAACAGAGGAGGGACGCTGAGGCCCTTTTCCCATTTATATATGAGCATCCCTCAAATTCACTTTCCTTGTGAAATGATGAAGGCCAAACGAAGGTGAACACTTTAGTCATATAGTAGCTTTGATCACAAGTAAATCAGGAGCCTCAGTGGGAGGGTTCTGAGCTGGGCTGCGAGGCCAATATCAAGCGTGTTTTTCTTTTGAGACCATCAGTCGCTGGGTTAGAAATTTGGGATGGCTAAAAGAGGACTACCTAAAAACTCTCTTTGATATTGTAATCCGTTTGGACTGTAAGATCAAAGACCAGTACACAGAGAGCACTGCAGCATCACGATTGGTGCCACACACTGGTTAGTTCAGCATCGGGAAATGTAGACCGCCATGCAACAATGATCTAGGCTAATTGTTGCGTTACTGAACTGGATTGTGCACTTAAAGCTGCATTAATCGATGTTGACCTTCAGAAGGACAAGAATTATTGGACAAAATCAAAGCAATGAGCTGAAAATGTACCTAACAGCTTATCAAGATTTAAACACATGCCCACTTTTGTATCCAGGAGACACAGAGCATCTTGAGAATCCCATATAAACAAAACAGGGACACTTTCTTATCAACATTGCCCCATAGTGGCCAAAAAGTCATCATGGTACCATTTGAATTCTCAGTGGTCTCATGCTGAGCAATGTACGGTATCATGCACTGGCCAAATTGAACTCAAACAACAATTGGTTTGCTGGTATAAAGTTGTAGTTTAAATACTTAGAAGTATTGTAATGCTGGTTATTCCAACCCTTTGAAGGGTTAGTGCCAAGATAATTGCTTACATCCTATTCGCGACACTTCACCAGTCCGACCAAAACACTGACATAAATTCTTGGGCCTTGGTATCAGTGAAAGTACACTTTACAGTAAAAGACACTGACAATGAGAAGAAGTTCATGAATGGTACATTGTTGCACATGATTACACTCGTTTTAGTAATGAATGATACATTTGTGTTCAAATTTTAGTTAAACAGTGGTTAATTGGTTTTACAGGCTTTTGCACAACGCTGAAACTCTCCCTTGCATAGAATATAATGTGCACTTTTTAGCTTTTGTCAGCCTGAACATTTTAATGCATTTGACCTTCATGGATGGACTCTTCTTCTATTAAGTGTAGTCATTTAAGAAGCTCATCACCCAAAGTTTTACCTTGAAGTATGTTCCTTAAGGCAAACATATTGCAAGGCCTCTGGATTTGACTGTAATGTCATGTAATGTAATGTTTGTCCTGAATGTGACTTAGATGGTCCACTGAAGCCGGAGTCTGCCTTTATGTCCTTGATTCAAACCCATTATCCTTTAATTCCCGTAGGTTCTGAGTATCAGATGCTGCCATCTTACAGTTTTTAAGCCTTGCCAGGAAAAAAATCTCAAAATAACATTTCCCATTGGAGTTATTGATTCAGTCAAGGTAACCATTCTGGCAGTGTTTTGACATTGGCTTCATAAGCATTTTAAAGACAGTTCAAGTCATTTCCTATTCCTCTACTTAATTTGATCATAATCAGATATCTTCTTTGAAAAATGTTTTTATCATCAGATGCTATATATATAGGCTATATTTGAAACTCATATAGCCTGATGGGATGTTATGCCACATTTGCAATACCCAAGGTTGTGATTTGCAAGTATTTGACCCCAAATCTTATCACATTTCTAGGACTGTGTTTGGAAGTGTATATCAGATTTTACAAGGCTCTGATGGAGGTGGAATAAATCAAACCCATTATCAGATCCAATATCAAATGCAGAGCTTAACGGCATGTAAACATCATCCGTTTCAGACATGTAATTGCGTTACCCTTGACCACACCACTGCATTTGGGACACAGTTTCCGGGATTGAAGACAATAAATAGATAGCCTCCATGGTGATGTAGGTCTAGTGACAGTCCCCCTGGAAAAAGATCTTTTGACAAACTCATCAGACAGTTTCACTTAGACCAGCGTTTACAGCAGTGCGTGTTAAGCCACATGCATTTTAACAGGTGTATCAAGCTGGGAATATGATGCAGCAGATTCTATTTTCAGCTTCGGCAGATGAGCTGTGATTGCTGGGCAGGGTGAGGAAAACACAAAGCTGGCTGAAGGTGGGAACACACAGCTCGGTTACACACTTGGCCAGCATCCATCACCTCAGATTAAGTGACCAGTGAGCCGGTTAATGAGGACAGATGACGTTGCTGTCCCTTAACACAACATTCCGATTCCCGATCCCTTTTACCTGGCTGTAATGGGAGAAAAATACTAAAACAGACGACTATGTATGGTTGTGTGTCAGCAAACTGCAAACGTGAATAACTGCAGTGGGGGGGGGGGGGTGGGGGGGGGGTTTGGGGGGGGGCAGGAGTGATGTGGAAAGAGGAGAGGAGTGGTCAAGGCATGACAGAGCAGTCTAAGAATAGGAGAGGACAGCATGAGGTGATAAAGGACAGGACTGTGGAAGGAGAGGCAGGCAGGAAGGGAGGGAAGGGGAGGGGGGAGGCATAAGAGCAGAGGACGGAGACAGGATTGGACAGGACGGCGTGGTTTGAGAAAGAGGACTGAGTCATCGTTATGGTAATACAGAGCGGTGCCGCTGAAGCCCAATGACGCTGACTCACTCAACACGCACTTTCAGTGAAACATTGGAATGTCATGGCACACACCCCCAGGGAGAGGATTATCAGTCCAAGGTTAGAAAATACACACAGCGCTTTATTTGTCTGCGGCAAAGCTCCGTGTCGACCCCCAGCTTGTTTTCAGACTTCAGAAAGAGATCTTGTCTACAGCCGTGATGAAACTCTATAGAGTTGATTGTGTACGGCATTTAACTTTCAGTCATAAATTGGTACTTTTGCAATCCCAGCAGCACCCATATCTGTCCATACATATTTTTCCTAGATGTTGTTATCATGCAACAGCTGGCAGGAGTTGTAAAGCTAAATGTACAACTAGATTTAAAACAAATGCTTCAAAAATGCACGCAAAATATAAAGATGCTGGTTTGACTTTTGCATCCCTGGGCCCTAAATGCAGGCAACTAAACTGAACTCCGTGCACACCACTCCAAAATGTAGCCTGCTCTGGACGGTTAAAGTGGCTTTTGCTATGATTGGACAATTGCTGCTCTTGGGGCAGACTCAGCAAAATGCAAATTGAGCTGCTGTTCCCTTCAGAAGCAAAAACAAATGGAGACTAACTAATGTCAGGGTATTATTTGAGACATAAAACAGGCATCAACTCACATTATGAACATTAGGCGCCTCTACAAGAACATTTATGGTTACAATTTGTATTTCTAGTAACATTCCACCAAATGTGATGTAATTGCTATTGTTGCATAATAAAGTTACAATTAGAGTGTTTCGGTTCTATTTTGTTCAATACAATGGATCAATAAAAGCTTTTGAATAGTCTAGACTTTAAGCAAATGCTTAAAAAAAGCATGTTGGAGAGGGATTTAAAGGCATTAATGATGCCTAAATGCAGTATTTACAAGCATTGTTTTGGTAATATTTCTGCAAGCTCAGTAGAACCATCCCTTCTCCCCTAATGAGCTGCTAATGAGTGTGAATCAGAGTGTGGAGTGCCAGATGTAGTGCCCCTTTAACCTATTAACTCATAATTGTGGATCATACTGTACATTGCTGCATCACATAAACGGATGATAAGGATCAATAAAATGCCTTGAGGACGTTTCTATCCCACTTTGTCAATTAGCATAGCTGATTTCACAACCGTATTCTCTTTGAAGCAATTCAATTGTGTATCACTATTCTGTTTTCTGAGGGATAATGTAGATTGAAAGACACCAGAGAGGACATTTATGACATGCATTAGGCAAAATGGAAATGTGTCCACATACCATTAAATAACATACATTTGAAATATTGGGACATAGAAGCTATTCAAACGATAGTTTCTGCATATTTAATATCAATAAACTATTAGACCATGCTCAGACTTGCAGACATTGCCTGAATTACAAATGGCTGTCCTGGTGGTGATCTTTTGACCTTTCCTTCAGCACAACCATGATGTTCACAACAACTATTTGATGGATGACCATTCAATTAGTTTAAGACATTCATGTTCCCCACAGGATGAATTGTGAACACTGACATCCATCTGAAATTTTATCTGGCGCCACCATCAGGTAAACGTTGTAATTGGTTACATTATCTGCTCAAATATCTGCAACAGCAATTACATTCCCAAAGCCAGATGTGCTCTGTGTTTAGAGCTAATTAGAAGATATTAGTGTGTTAACAAGCTAATTTGAAATTGGTTACCTTACTGCTGCAACATCAGCATGTTGGCATTGTCGTTGTGAGCATGGCATAGCATGTCTGTGGACTGAGGCGATTCGAAGTCAAGATACTTTAACTTAAAGCTGCAGTTGAGAGTTTCAGCCGTTGGGATCCCAATGGCTGTTTTCCCAACGCTCTACCTGCTGTAGCTCCTCCCTCCGAACGACAGCTATGCGCGTTCATGTGAATTGAGTTACATTGACAGGAGACAAACACCATGTCCGATTCCGATTCCATTAGTAATGATAACTACATACGTACATATTGAGCATACATTTTAATCACAGACATACCATGTATGTTAGCTTAAAATCATTGTAAGTGTGCTGGTAGGCCTAACAAAAGTAGCTGTAACAGCCAGGCAAGTGTCAGATGCGTGTAAAAATGCCTATTTATGAAGGAAAAAATGAATATGGACAAAGGTGTAAAAATCCAGGATCTAGGCCTCAGTATTTTATTTGAGTAAATTGACAAGGCAGGTTGACAGGACAGAAAAGCAGGAAGAAGTGAAGTCCTTCTCTACATCAGAGTATTATATTGTCTAACATGTCTACTGATTGGTCGAATGTTGTTGTCAGGCAGATTTCAGTGTCCTCCTCTTGTCCGAAACTAGAGATCATGAAGTTTTCCTCCCCCGGCCCGGAGCATCCTCTAAGACGCGCTTGGCCAGAAGGCCCTTTGTTCTACCAGAACCTCTACCCTTAGGAATGTATCTTATCTCATGGGAGATCAGCTTCAGTTTTTATTGCTTCAGCCTCCAAACTGAGACTGAAGTGAATCATTTCTTAAAGTCAAATGTAAAGAATATATCAATGGATCAATTGATTATAAAAGAGTAAATGCAAATTAATGGGGGGGGCATAATATCACAAATTAGAGTTTATTTTTCCTAACACAAGATAGCAAACTAATTGTAACAGAGTGGAGAGGTGTGTGTGTATCTCCTACTATCTATGCTCCTGCTCTGACCGCAGCTGGGAGGGGCTGCTTGGGGCTGCTGCGCGAGGAGCGGGCTGTGTGTCAGTGCTCCCGTTGCTCGTTGAGAAGAGGTGATACTTGCTTTGGCGAAAAAAGTCACCAATAACACCAGAAAAAAAGCTAGATTTGTCGCTTGTCGCTGTTTTGAAAAAAAAAAGTCGCCAGGGTGGCTGAAAAGTCACTAAATATAGCAACAAAATTGCTTTGAGTTGGCAACACTGAGCACAGGACGAGGGCTATATAGGGCCAGCGGACATCCTGCTGCTAGCGGTAGGCAGCCTAGGGGCAGAGGAAGAGGACGAGGTCGCGGTCGGAGAGGTCTTGATGTGATAGGGCAAGAAGACATGGCCGGTGTACTTTTTTTCGAACTCTCTCCGTCTCCCTTTCAGCAGTTAACTTTTCAACATTCGTCTTTCCTCGTTTTTTTGCTGTCTTTGTGGTGTTAGTTGTTGGTATCCTGGGAATGGTAAATTGAGGGTTCGTTTGTGAAGACATTGCTCCTCGCTGTCCGCCGTAGTAGCCTAGTACCAAACAGTAGGCTAGTGTCAGACTGCTAGGGTCGTGAACGCTCACGCAACTGACGCATCAACGTCATTGCCAAGGTCCCACAGCCAATAAGAACGGAGAATCTGACCTCGCTCTGATTGGTCAAAATTAACATGAGCGGTGGCAATTTTGGGGGGCAGTACACAGAGGCAGGGGGGAGCAAAGTGATAAAAAAATATTTTCAGACCACTTCACCTACATATAGCTGAATGGCTATTATGACAGTTTTGCCAAATATTACAGTAAAAAAACTCTCAACTGCAGCTTTAAAGAGCAACGTAAAAGCAACTCAACATCTGAACTTAGATACGTGCAAGTCAGTGCTGCATTGATGTAGAATTATACCACAATGTGTGTCAGTTGGATCAGAGCAAATATCTGACCACATCCAGCAATGGTTGCGGTCAGATGTGCAACAGATGTGAAACTTTCGCCGAGAGAGGGCATTGCAATGCTGCTGTTCAGCCTGGTGTTAAATCACTCTTTAACTGAGACCACATATGTGTACAGTATAATTCCTCATGTTTGAATGGCATCCATTTGACCCCTCCACTACAGCAGGATTAAACAAATACAAGGGATTACTTGTCTCAATGCTGGTCATTACAGATGTCGGGTCTGGCGGCTCTCAACCTTTTCAGATGTGACTTCTATGAAACCCCATGTGTGAGTCATTTCAGGACATTTAGAGGGATTTACCTTCTGCTGGAGCTGTCATTTGCAAACTGAGCCCTCCTCTGCAAGTGCGGTAAACTGTTGGAATGGGAGCATCTGCACGATCAGAGGCAAGTGGGAATGGCGGCGTCTTACATGTATGTGTTGAAAGAATTTAATGGGGGTCATGTCCTCACCTTATTGTTTTGGAGCTGGGGGCTTATCTTGAAACTGTACTGACACGGGGTCACCATGGTGATGTCAACTTGATGCTAACACCAGTGGGAAGGCTGCCTATTTAGGTTTCATTCAGCTGCTTTGCTCTTTACAGCAGTAAAGAGATCATTTGTCTTTAGACCTACCTCCCATTATTCTGTTTGAAAAGGCGTGCGCTTGGTCTGCCATTCACACTTAAGCTGTTAATGGCACACATAAAAACATATTCATCTGTTTGTCAGCGCCTCTGGCTAGGCCTCTGCAAACCTCTGATAAACCATTAATGGCCTTTGCGTTGGCGTGCTTGCAATCACCCTCACATGCATCCGCATTAAGGAGCATTTCATGAGTTTGGCTGATAACCCTCATGCAGTCTGGCTACACCTGATGGCTTTCTGACAATCTCAAAACCCTCTTTCTCTGCTACTCTCTCACTGCCATCATGCCACTCTTCTGTTATTTTGCCTCTGATTATGATTGGCACTCCAAGGCGATTAATGCCACTGAGTGAGAGAAGATTGAGATTCAAGGTCAGGAGACAAATAAAGATGCAAACACAGACAACATTTGACATTGCCATGCCTAAACCATCAACTGTTTGATAAAATATGGCATGAATTATTCTACAGTATACTGTATATTACACATTAAATTGAAGGAATATATGTCATTGACAATTTTTATGGTGCACAGTACTATACGCACCTGCTCCTAAATAAATGCCAGCGGTTACCCGTCATTGTTATCTTGTTTGGAATTTGTCTGACAGATGGTGATTCTGTCTTTGACATGAGCGCTTCCACTTCCACATGTCAGCCTGACACATTTGTCATCTCCCTGCGTGTTCCAGCTGCACAGCCACTCAAAAACCCATTTTCAACTTCAGCTGTGAGAGCAGGAGGTTCTTGTTGCAGATGCAGACATGTTTTTGCTTACACTTCATGGTATTGTTATCTTTAGATGATAAGAGCTTCTCTTGTTAAATCGCTTGGCCTAGTATGCCGATTGTACTATTTTTACTCTATTCCCTCCAGAATTCATGCGCCTGTTCACAGTGGGAGGTTGCAATATGAGATAAGGCAAAATATATTTTCTTTGGAACAATGGAAATAATACACACTCATTACCCTGATGCATCAGTGTTTTCCCATTCTTTCTATGATGTCTTACATCATACGTTATAGCCGAATGAGATTTTTTCTCTGGTTCTTCAAAAGATCATGTCTTTACAGACATGATACAGTATGTAATACAATGCGTCATAGCACACCGTAATCCTGAAGAAATTTGTTCAAGACTGCATTTAACCAGTGTGGAATGGTTATTTTCAAAGATTGCGTCTCCATTTCCTGTTTTTCTATCACACATCATTTGATGGTGGTGCACACTATTCAGTTGTACAATATGCATTGTGTTTACATGCAACTGGGTGCATGTAAACTGAGCTGAGGAGGCTTGTTTCCCAGCTAGATCGCCTTCATTAGAAAGCCTATGTATCGACATAGGTCTATGGCAAAAACTTCAGTCAACCTTTAAAGGTGACAGAAGTGTGGCTGGACTTAAAAACGAGAGATCATAACACATAGCAATCGTTCCCCTATTTAAAAAAATAGCAAAATATAAGTATAATAAATGGCCAAAGCTAACACAAACTCAAAATATGTAAGTTTTAGCAGATAAATATTTGACTTATGTGTTAAATTCAGACATGTTTGAGGTGTGAGATCCAGTTAGTAAGAAATGCCTCCACAATAGAGTTGCGGGTATATGAAACATCTGATTGGCGACCTGATTTACAGCAACTTCCTCATGAAAACACCTCCAAACATCAGAACACAACTATATCAACTCTCTTGTCCCCAAATAGAACCTAAAAAGGCAAACCCATTAAGCATGAAAGAAAAGGGAAAGCGGCTATCACTTTCAAGAGAGGCAGATGTGACAGGAGGTGATCAATAAACGACAATCGGTGTTGGGGCTTGGCCGTCCGAATCACACTGTTTTTAAGAAACGGACAGTGAAAACAAATACTCTACACATGTGTTGTTGCATGGAAGACAGATCATGGCATGTTTGCAACTAAATGTAACTCAAGACATAGTCGGAGTCGGTAATGTAGAAAAACAAGACGCAAAAAATAAAATTAGCCCACACACGGTCATCTTTGTTAGTTTTCAGTTGTGACAGTCCTTCACCACTGAATAAAATAAGCAAAACCCTAATAATATCACCATATCCATTTGAATGTCTTACAGACAGTAAGTCAAGTTCAGAATGCCTCTTTATTTCTGCTTCAGCTAAATAAATCCTTGAGGCATTTGGACACTGTCTTTGCTGCCTCTTCCTCCAAAATAGAACAATTTAAAAAATTAACCCAAACTGCTTGTGCGTGGGCCGACATTACTACGTGAGCAGCAGCACTATTTATTTTCCTCCAACTCAGTCTCTTTTAAGTATTTTGCCGCAATTGCTCAGCGATCCTTCACACAGAGAGCCATATAACCTGTGGTGTCAGTCAGGCACTGTGGCACTCGAGGGAGAGCCACAGTCAGGTGATTGACTCAGAATAAACTGCATTACTTGGGAGCTAAACAGCGCTGACAAACGGCACATGCTTCCAGGTGGTGGAGACACAGACATAAATCCAAAATCTCATCATCAACCAGTCCCTTGGCTTGTCCATGATACAATTAGTAGAGGGACATTGCATGTAATGTGTTGATAGGCTTGTTTGTCACTTTAATGGGTTTGGACGCAGTGGATTTTTTGCTATCAGCTTTTGTTGCCTGCAAGCTCTCTTTGCATGGTGACCCCCTGTGTCCTTTTTATTTTCTCTCTCGTGTCTCTTTGCAGGGTTCACAGATGTACACGGCTGACAGGTGTTGTTACTTAAATCCATATCTATTTTTAAAGAAAGGTCAGTGATTTAGTCACGCAGCCGGTCAGCGTGTCCTCTTTGCCCCGAGTGAGTGAATTAAGAGACAGATTGGTCATATTAATTCATAAAATGAATGAATCACTGACTCATTTGATTCATATCGGATGAAAGCTATTTAACATGTTTAAGTCCGTTAATTGTCTGTCTCTTAAACATCTGTGTCTGATACCCAAAGGGGCCAGCAAACACCTTCTATCTTCTAACAACACTCTTTCATAATGGACTTTTAATGGTAGTATAATAGGTTTCATGGAGTAACGAATTTACTATAATTGTTGCCTTAGGTGGCAAGAAAACAGCAGCAGAGTACAGGACACCACTGGTCCCTGATCACGTTTATATTCTGAAGTTTGTAAAATACATGCAGCAGTTTAAGAAGAGAACATTGAGCCTCCATACTTTGTGCAATAAGTGTGCTAAAAGTAGGTCATAATAAGCAATTATACAGTGTATTCCATGATCAATATCAAACAATAACATGGTAAAATGCTGATATGGTTAGGTTTGAGAAGAAAACCTGAAAATATAATGAAAATGATGTTCTCCTTTCATGTCCCACTGAGTTATATTAGTTGAAGCAAATGATTTGTTGATTCATTACATTTTCGGTAAATTATAAATAAATTCATAATTTGCAATGTTCATTTTAATCCAGTGCACTCGAGAAAGTGGTAAGAAAATAAGACTGAAGTATTTTTTAGATTTCGATATGTAATATGAAATGCATGTACAGTACACACACAGACACACACACACACACACACACACACACACACACACACACACACACACACACACACACACACACACACACACACACACACACACACACACACACACACACACACACACACACACACGTGAAAAGCAATAAGCGGCATATCAAGCTGTCAAGCTGTAATCCTATTCTGAAGTGTTAGAGCTACATCAGTTCACAACCAATGCTGTCAAATCAACTAATTATAGCTTGCAGGGTGACAAGCAACCTGTCGCTTGTCAACCTGTTGTATATTCCATCCAAGTTGAAATATCAGCCTCTTCACATTATTTTCAGAGCACATTGTTGCCTGCATCATTGTCTCCTACTAGGTTGGCTGGTCCTGATTAGAGTGCTGCTGGTTTCCACACTGACTCTGTTAATCCATGTGGTGAGACAGATGCTGTGAGGGCTGATTGTGTATCCCTAGTGGCAACATAATACGGTCAGTTGAGCCTAAAGGGGTTGAAGTGGTCACCTGCTTTGGCTTCAGTGGCAGGATTTGGCCACAGATCGTTTCAACAGATATTAAAAGGCTTTTTGTATCAGCCCTCTAGAATACACAATACAATATTTTTCCAGGGCTCATCTGTTGTATTTTAGCTGTGTTGTGTTGTGTCACTTGAGACAAGGAAGCAACAATACAAAGGAGTTGGTTAAAGGAAATTATGTTAGGGTTTTCTAAGCTTAAATCAAGACAAAGGATCATGTAACTGAAAGGTAAATGTGCCCCAATATTTTACCGTACACCGTGTTTTGCGGCTTTCTATTAAAACCCTTTGGTGCCTACTCCACGGAGAACATATTGCAGGGATCTGTACATAATACAGTATGCAGTGAACAAGATAGTAACTCTACCGGGAGAAATATGAGTATATTGCTGTTTTTATACATTAAAAAATAAATAGATAAAAAACATAGACTTCCACTGTAGTTATAATGATACAGGAGTGGGTGTGCTCTGAAACATAAATGAAAATTAAGCGTTTAATTCAGAGTTCCAACGACCGGCTGTGCACCCATCTGGTTAATAGGGAAAGGGATTATATTTTCTAGGTGGCTGCATCGTTTTCACAAAACAAATAAACAAAAGCAGGAGACGTTATTGGGGGGCAAAGTTCTCTGTTGCTTTGGAGCGGATATGCTTCTCGAGTCCATATTGCATATACAAGCAAGGGTATGGTGAGCAGCAAGACCAGCAGGCCTTTTGGGTATCCAAATTCATAATCCCGAGGGCTCTTCTTTGATGGATTTAGAAGCGTATGCAGATTCTGATTCTAGTCAGAAAGTGCAGACCAAGAAAATGCAAATCCTATAATATGCATACTTTGAATATCCCTACATATTGTCTACATGGAAAAAGAAAAATGCTATCAGTGAAATACAGTATATTCTCATACATGTATTTTTGGATGAGATTGTATAGTCGATATGAGACATAAATTAAATATTTAGGCCTAGTTGGTTCTCATCATCACACTGTGCTGTGATGCACTGCAGGATTCAAAAAGCTCATTATTCCATTGACACTTTTCATTTGCAGTTGGGTATTCAAACAGCTTGTCAGTAATTACTTTCATGTCAGTGCCGAAGCTGAAAATCCAGAATTTGTCAGGGTGTGGTGTGACCTAAAAATATATTCTTTAATGAACAGTAGGTCCATAAATGATTGTATTTACGACGCATCATTTTATTTTTACAATGTGGGTTGGCATCAAAAGAAAACACTTGTGTTAAAGTTTTTGGGTGCAGCAAATGTATATGAAGACTTTTGCTAAAACAGGGGCTCCCAACTTCTCTCAATATTTTAGCTACTCTGCATTTTAAGAGATATTGAAAAAAAATACACACAATGAGAGTATAACATAGTACATATGCATACTCTTTTTAAAATAATAACTCAAGTTACCCCCTCGAGATGTATCAGCTCCTTTTCAAAAGGGTACCAGCGCATTTGAACTGTTATCCCTAAGCACAGAGGTGTTGAAATTACATCAGGTGTGTGTGACTAATATAGTGTAAATGTGTGAGCACATGTGCAAAGGTGTGTGTGTGTTCTCCCAATGGAGAACATTATAAACTGAAGTAGGTGGAACATCTGCCGTTTATCACATAACAAATGTATATTTATGTAATCGCTTAATCAGACATACTGCACTTTCTTTATGAACCATCCAATTCTAAACTACACTTATCCATTTGTTTTCAAAATAACTTAAAGTAGAACATACCAACAACAAAGTCACACACTCATATCAGTGACTTTGTGTGTGTGTGTGTGTGTGTGTGTGTGTGTGTGTGTGTGTGTGTGTGTGTGTGTATGTCAACTGGGCACATTCCTAGGACTGGAACTTTACCACCTGAACCAACATATTTAGTGGCATTCTCCTCCTATTTATTGATAAAGATTTGAAGAGATTGCTACTTTGGAATACGGTTTGATGCTATTGATCAGATTGGACATTGACTTGCTCACCAATTTCCCATTTTCCCTCATATACAAACTTGATTACTACATGGGCAATCATCATCTTGTCTGCTTGGATCGGCTCCTTTCACGCGCCCAGTCTCTCTCTTTGCCCCTTGTCTTTTTTCCCTCTATCGGGCCAATTGATTTCTTTGTCTGGACATCCTCTGGACCCTTCAGTGCACCTCAAGACCAGAAAGCAATGTATTATGTGCTTGTTTGGATCAATCTAATGTGCAGTGATAGCACATTCACAAACTGCTGACTGGACAGCAATTTTACAATTCACTGTTTCCTAAAGACCGCCAGTGCTTCATTATGTACGTGATGTGTCACAACCACAGAGTAGACACCTGCAACGACTACAGATGCAGTTTCAGCGTAAGGGGAAAATATTTATGTACAGCGGGGTAATTAGAGGAGAATTTACATTTTCCAACCAGGCATGGTAAATGTATTTTTTGGGTCACCACAGACGCAGGGAAGTAAACATCACGTTAGACACATACAAATAGAATCTAGGACAATGCACCGTACACACGTGCATGAGAGACACTCCAAACATCCCAGTATCACATGTCACATGACATGAAAAAAAAACGCATTGAAAAAAACACTTTTCTTCATTGCAAATAAACAGTAGGATAGTGCAAATAGACCAAACTCTGACGTGTTCACTACAGACTATTCTTCACACGCAAATTCCTCTGCCCCGCTGTGATCGCTCTCGCTGTCATCTCTCCTATACTCTGGTTCGGTGCATAGCGGGTCATCCTCACTGCTGTCCTCGGCATCTGAGACGCAGCATTTATTTAATGCTGATAGTTAATCACATAGCCTAGTGCTGAAACGAAAGCTATCAACGCCGTGGTTTAAGGCTGAAATGATAACCGGGGCACGTTAATGTTGTCGAGGGGAAGCCCTCCGAGATCTCCGTTGGTTTCAGTTTACAGCTCACAAAGTGACAATCACCACCATCACATGGACAGCGTTTAAATAAAGCGTCTCATTCTTAAAATCATTAGGGCTTTTACGCACCAGCAGCAGTGCTGGTGCGTAAAAGGACAGCACAGTTGGCAATCTCTCCTCAGCACAACTGCAGCAGCTAAAGAGCCACAGTAAAAGTCGATCGCTCTGCCGATTCCTGCCTCTGACACGTTGACTGGCAACATAATGATTTGAGGCTTTGAATCGGCTTCGTCGATGTCCCGTGCCTCTTTTTTCTCTCCACACAAAGCGTTCTCTCTCCAGGCGCACAAACGCCCCGGCCGCTTCCAAGAGCACAGCCAGTGTTCCACCCGATTAAAAAAAGAAAATATACACAACTTGGAAAACACGACCGACTTTTTACGACCTATTTCCGCAAAAATAAAACCCTCTTATACTCGGACCAATATGGATTGTGTAATGATCAGACCGCCATTACATTTTTCATCTCGCGCACCCCCTCGCAGCAGCTCACGCACCCCCAGGGGTGCGCGCACCACACTTTGGGAATCCCTGCCCTAACAGAATATCTCTGTATTACAGCATTACAGACAGACTATGCCAGAGTGAATGCTAGTGTTGAGGGCTAATGCGACATTGAGCCTGAACCTCTTTATCTCAACCCGGGACACTGGAGGACAGACGATGTGACCTACACCTGCAGTAGTTAAAGGTGCAGTGTGTAATATGACATCATCAAGTAAGTTCTAGAAAGTTCTAGAATGCAACGCTCCCTGGGTAACCCCACCCCTTTCGAATAATGACAGAAGCTACAGTGGCCTTCAAGGACAAGAACAATTCTAAAGTTTAAACAATGCACCTGATGACATTCCAACTATGACACTTCAAAAATGGCGGTGACAAGGCCTTGGTCCAAATTATGGAGAACTATTGACATATATGAGACCCTTTCTGAGGAAAAAAATAATAATTCTAAAAAATAAAATCCAATATTATGCACTAAATTAAAGGTAGGGGAGAACGGGGTAATCTGAGCCACTTTTTACATTTGCTCCCCTCTAAGCGAGCTAAAATGATTTATCACTCAAATTTACACATTTCCCATTAATTCAGGATGTTTCATAGAGATGGGCATTAGCAGATTTTTTTCAAGACAAAGGGCAGTGAAAATATGATTGTTTTAAAAAAAAGTTGTCATGTGGCTTACTTTACCCCAGCTGTGGGGTAAACTGATCCACGTACTTTTTCCACTCTGAAACTACCATAACAACACATATTGTAACAGTAAGAATCCTGAAAGCTAGCCACACATTCTAGAACTAATGTCGGACTAGTAAAATAATGATGGGGTTTGGTCAATTAAGCAAAGCAAATTTTGTAAACACTTGAAAGTAACTCTGAACAAAATCAAATACAACATATTATAATTCAAAAGGTTTTAATAAGATTCAAATGAAAGATAGAGCCAGATAGATTAGAACACAGTCTGGGGGTCAGAACACAGGACCATTAGAGCCAGCTAGTGTCTGGGGGTCAAAGCATAGGAAAATCAGAACCATATAAAAAATTATAGTATCAAGTTGTATATTTGTATGGATTGTATCAAACATAGTATAACTAATTGTATAGATTTGTAAAAAGGATTATAAAGAACACAGGAAGCTAATATAATAATAAATATAAGTTATTGAGCTGTGGAAAAAGGGTAGGATCAAATAAGTTTATACTTCTTCCTACTCCTTTTCAGGTATATCAATTCAATATGTTATTTGTTTATTTTTTGTTTATTTTTATTTATTTTGTGAAATCATTTCAACATATTTTTTTATTGTATTTTCATGCTTTTAATTTTTCTTTTTTTGACATGTCCGAAATAAATTGAATCAAATCACAACAGCCTGGGTCTCAGAACACAGGAGAAGACCCAACTGGATTGTAACATCAGCCTGTCATACTCTACAACTAGGCCTACTCTACATTCCAGCCCTGAAGGTTACAGGGAAAGATGAGAAGGTGCTCTCTCCGTGTAATTGCCCCAGGTCGTCTTCCTGGTGTATTTCCTTGGCATGATGGCTTTTCTACAATGTGTATGACATTAAAATAAAACATATGCCATGTAATATTAAATCAAAATATGTTTAAGACTAAACTTAACTTGTGCCTCATGCTGGGGGAAAGTGAGACAGTGGCTCACTTTCCCCCACAGCATTTGGCTCACTTTCCCCCACCACCACAATTTGAGAAAAAACTACCTCTCTTAGCATTTCAGGCTAATCTTCAGTTATCAGCATCACATGGTTTCGTATGTTGGTAGTTCATCAACACGTATGATAGAAGTTTTTCTACGTGAATACATTTGCTTTGTCACAACAGTTGATTAAGTTGACAGCAAGAAATTTTACTTTTACATGCAAAATACCTATTTTGGTGAAAAAAACATGCTTACCACAGCACCATGAGGTCCTCTCTTTCAGGGCCATGGGGAAATGAGAGGGGCTTGAAAACATATATCTCACATGACCACAAATGTTTTCCGTTACCTAGATACAGGGGGTGGCTCACATTACCCGATGCCTCAGATTCCCCCGTTCTCCCCTACTTATGGATATTATAATTATTTTCTACAAAATCTGCTAGGAAATAAAACCCAAAATTCTACACACTGCAGGTTTAAAGAACCATGGAGAAGAAAAGGAACAGAGGTATGATGAAGAATCTACTCATGCTAATGTAGTTAAAGATATCCTAAACTGCATAGAACTCTCTGTATATTATATTTGATTGTTTCAGTTAATAAACAAGCACACTGCATTTATTCTTCTCTTAAGGACTGTTTTCGTCAGTGTCATCATTGTAAATATATTCAATTTCTTCTTAAAAGCAGAAACAAGGTTTTACTCAAAGAAGCTCAGCCCACTGTACCAGACCTCCAACTTGGAAGTCTTCAAGGTGTTGTCCAGGAGTGTCCACTGGTTGTCTCATTTTCATACTTTGGATGCAGATCAGGTGCTTATGAATACATATGCTAATCTTATAGTGTATGTTCAATAAATGCCCAATTAACGATTAACAAACAACATATTGTACTTGCAGGTGTTCCCGTGGAGAGTGCCAGGCGACGACAGTATTTGAAATTGTATGTTGCAGTTTGTAACATTGGTGTGCAGTAAATGATAAATGTATTGTACCTCTCAAATCTCTTTATCTATAGTCTGTGATGGCTTACCTTGGCTGAAGGAGCATAGACTAAATTACTTTTACTATGAAAAACATTGTTGTTGTACCAGTGCATGTCCCTGTACAATAATACTTCTCCAGGTCAGGAACGAGGTGCTTCAGGAGCCTGCGGTGTGACGCTTCATCAAGGCCTTGAACCAAATGTTTCTCAACCCTTATGCCTTAGAAGCTGCTCTACGTATATATAGGGCACATTATGGAACCCTGCCTTTGAGAGGGAAAGCAGCTTACTAGATAACACAATATCCATCATTCTTCAATAATACTGCATCTACTATTTGAAAATGCTTCATCATTTATTACACTTCAATTATATTAAAATAAAAATAAAAAATCTTTTAAAATTCATAAATAGACATGCACACATTGTTTAATGAAAATATGTGAGGCTTTATTTAAAGAGTTTGAAGTCAGGTGTCAAAACACTTTGTCCTTTATCGTCCAGTTCTTGATAACTGCAAAACAAAAGCACAGGGACAGAAAATAGGTAAAGGTTTGCTTATGGTTAACACACACATGCCTGGCTAACTGTTGTCAAATGATCTACAGTGGGATGCAAAAGTATTCATACCACTTGAACTTATTTTACAAGCCACACTTTTCAGTTTTTTTATTTATCATTTTTATTAAAAAAATTAAAACTATGTATCATTTTGATTCCACATCACAATTATAAGCAATGCTGTGTTGGTTTATTACATGAAATCCCAATAAAATAAAAGTACGTGTGATTTCAATATATGTGGAAAGGTTCAAGGGGTATGAATACTTTTGTGAGATTGTGAATATGAGCTTCACGATGTCTTTGAGTAAAACCTTGTTTCTACTTTTAAGAAGAAATTGAATATATTTACAATGATGACACTGAAGAAAACAGTCCTTATGAGAAGAATGCAGTGTGCTTGTTTATTAACTGAAACAATCACATAGAATATACAGTGAGTTCTATGCAGTTTAGGATATCTTTAACTACATTAGCATGAGTAGATTCTTCATCATACCTCTGTTCCTTTTCTTCTCCATGGTTCTTTAACTACTGCAGGTGTAGGTCACATCGTCTGTCCTCCAGTGTCCCGGGTTGAGATGAGAGGTTCAGGCTCAATGTCGCATTAGCCCTCAACACTAGCATTCACTCTGGCATGCTGTAATAGGCTACAAAGATATTCTGTTAGGGTATAATATAATTTTTAATTCAGTGGCCATATTTTGTGTGATTGTCATCAAGGTAGCTAGCATGACCTGCTAAAAATAAACATTCGGTAGTAGGCTACTATGATCAGTGACGTGCGGTGAGGTCAGTGAGTGGGTAGGCACTGAGTTCTGAAAGCCAGATTTTTCTAAACCTATATTGTTAAATCAAAAACAATAAACAACAAACAGGCACGCACGGCCGATTTCAAATAAGTTCCTCCCTTTCTTTCTTTCTCACTCACTCACTCACTCAATCACTCACGCACGCACGCACGCACGCGCGCACGCACGCGCACACACACACACACACACACACACACACACACACACACACACACCGGGACGTATATGAAATGTGACGACGGTGACTTCAGGTTTGCCCGTAGCCTACTGCAGTTTGGCCTAAATGATTAAACATCGCATCCATCGACTTAACGGACCCGTCCCTCACACCGAGGGCTGAAAAAACGTAAGGCAACAAGTCAAACCTTCGCCGATTCAAACTACCGGTACTACTTCTATTCAACTTAAAAATAAAAGACAGACTTCATCATTATGTAGGACTACAGCATAACTGATGGCAACTCCACTCCATAAACTTTATCTTAATAGATAAAGTACCAGTAGCATATGCCCCATGGACCTGTCCAGCATCAGAATGTAACCATTTATCCACATTGCAGAGTTTAGGTTTGTCCGTCAGTAACAATGAAAACACAACTGCTCAATTGAATATAAAATGCAGAATGGATTGCACTTGCATCAATTCATCCAACTTTATTATTAAATAAACCCCAAAAAAGTTTCTGACTCACCAATCTGACTCCCTGGCTGTAGAAATAAGCAAGACGATAGTAATCCAGTGACAGTCTGACTGACAGCACAGCTAGCTAGCTAGCTAGCATCCTTCCGTTCATGTAGGCTACCTGTCCGTTTGAAATGCTCGAACATTGTTTGTCCCTGTTGCTGCTGTAAACCGTCCACTGCTTGCGTAGGTCTTTCTCTTGCTATTCATTCTGTTCCTTTTTAAATTATAATCCAATTTGTTAAAATTCCTCGAGTCTGAAATATCTCCGGGCACGGACGGGAGCTGCAATGTTGACTTTGAAGTCCGCGGGGGTAATCGCGGGACGTGAATGAGCATAGCCAACGTAATAGACGTTGGCCTAAGCTGCGTAAATGTCTAGTAATATCTCGATTTTAATTGGTCCATGAATGATGTAACGTAAAGGCTTATGTGGCATACCATTTACTTTAAAAGGCACAAAGAATTATGCTTATTTGCTATATGTTAAATAATACAGAATCAAGTGCGCATGCGCGAAAACTTTTTTTTCTGCCACCCACAATGAATAGGCGTGAAAGGCACTGGATTCTTTGCCGTACACAATGAATGGAAATACAAAGGCACAATATTTTTTGGCGTAATCCATTAACTGCCACGTTTCTAATCAAAACGTTCACACTTTTTAAAGTAATCGCGGATTTACATGTAAAGATCAACAATTAACAGTAATAATACAAAATATAAGTTTATTAAATAAAAAAAATATTTTATTTTATTTTTATTTATTTATTTATTTTTGCACACGGCGCCAGGGTAGGCACTGCCTACCCTGCCTACCCTGACCGCACGTCACTGACTATGATAACACTACGTTAGCTTCAAACACTGGGAATAGGGCTAAATGTTAGCAACACCCACAAGTGAACTACACTGTAGTAGCATAACTAAAGCTAATAAGACAGTAAAATGTAATGTACAGCTAAGCTGGTAAGTTACTTACATGATCAGCAATCAGCACGGGGTCGGTGAAGTCTGAAGTAAAGAAAGGCAGCTCCAGCAGGCATCAGCTAGACAACCGCTCTGCAAAGCCTGCAGCCTTCTAGCCAAAGTTACTAAACTCTTCTTTGGGGAAATGTACGCTGCAAATGCTGGAATTGTTGGTGACCAAAAACATGGTCCACTGCGGCAACAACTCCACAGCAGTTTTAAAAATAATGCATTGACGTTGAGCTCATTCAGCCGTGCCATGTATCATACTGTCCTGTGTCTCTGGGCATAAGCGGACGCTTGTGGGACTGCGCTCCTGTGACTGGCTGAAAACGAGGAAGACATCCGATTGGCTACAGGTAGTTCCTGGTTGAAAAAAACGCATTTGTGAATCCAGCATATGTGAATTTTTATAGGTCCATGATCCAGCGACGTCAGGGGAGTCTCAAAAATCCACACATAAATACAGACCAATTCACACATGAATGCAAGGAAGTTCACAAATTAAAAGCATTTTGTAAATTCAAATGTAACAGTTTGTATATAAATGTAACAACATCCAAACACATGTTTGATGAAAATTGCAAATCTTTTTTAAATTAATATATTTATGGATTTATATTACATTTATTTAAAACAAGACACATTTGTGTGTGGATCGGAAATGTGTTTGTGAAACTTTTTATTATAGATGGATTTATTTTACATTTATATATGACGGTTTCCATTTGTGTGTGCATTGAAATGTATGTGTGAGAAGAGAGTCATTTATATATAAATCACAAAATACAAGTGTGAATCCTTCTCTGTGCATTCATTAATATTGAGACTGATTTCACTCCATACACGCAATCCATTCTTTGTGGATGTGGCCCTTAGTATCCCCACTTCATTATCTGAAAAATATGCAGTTTCGGGTTTATGTTTTGTCCAAAAACCCAAACATTGGCTATATAATGGTTAAAGTGACCACACAACAGACAACAGCTATGTTACATACATACGGCTTCAAGGCAGCTACAGCATAATTCATTTCAGACTGTGCAACAGAGTTCCTGCCAGCTGTTCAAGCATCTGCCTTGATTTGAGATGTTGTGTAAAAATATCACCAGTGTTCTGGGAAGACTTTGATCTTTTAACCTTAGCTGAAGCATACATGTTTCTTTGCAGGTTAAGAATGTCTTTGATCTTTTGTCCGGTTAAGCATTAGGTATTCAAAATAATGCAATTTGAAAAAAAGCTTGCAGAATAGAATTCATATGACTTTTGTCAAAGGCTAAGAATGGTTTTCAGAGCCATTTTAGAGTGGGCATGTAAAGATGTGCATATGGCATGTGCTGTGGCAGGTGGCAGCCGTGACCCTTGTGCCATTCTGTCAGCTTAAAGCCGATTGTCCTATTATACTGTATATACGTAAGGAAACAGACGGTGCAGTTTTTTATGCTAAGCTTGATGTTTGATAAAAAAGGTTTTCTGTGTGACCAAGTATTGCTTTTAAGTGCCAATTCAATGATTTGGTGAGACAAGGAAATGATTCATATACCTTACCATGGTAACCAAAGCAGCATACAGTGTACCCAAGAGACCTTCCATTAATAGTTGGCCCTGAATGAAGAGTATACCAGCATGTGGAAATGGAATCACACTTAATCTCACCTTCTCTTCACAATAAGAAGACATGCTCTTGTTGGAGGTGAAAAGGCTTGTTGAAAACAGTATCACAAAATGTCTCTTGGGGTTGAAAAATAGAAATAGAGTTTCACATTAATTTAGGTGATCAGATATAAATAAAATAAAACATTAAAACTAGGACTGTCCAACATTATAATGGTTGTTCTGTCCATATTAACAATATATCTATTAGAGATGTCTTGATTGGAAATCAAATTAATGCAAAAAAAGAAATATATGTCTCCTTTCACATTAAACTGATTCTGAAGGGGTATGTTTCAAATTGGACTACAGTGTAAATGATGTAGTTATCTGTCGTTATACATGCTCAGTGCTCACAAAAACATCAGCTGTTGTTGTTATTTTACACTTCAATGCAGAAGCCCTGTGCTATCCGCTATTTGTAAAGCTTATAATGGTAGGCTTTGGCTGAGACTTTGTCAGGTGCTGTTAAGTCAACTCAATGGATGTTCTAGTTTTCAGTATTGTGTCATGGGATTTGATTTTTTTAACTATATCTGTTATTTTGTCCACAGAGTATGTCTTTCATGGTTGTTGTATTTTATTGTATTCTATTTTGCCAGTGTGGAAACTGTAGACTATAGAGACACATTTCACAGTCCTAAAAATGTGTGCAGTAGACCCTTTTGTTGTTCCTTATCCCTAAATTCTTCCCTTGGTCACTGATGCATTTTACCAGAATAGAGGCGCCCTATTTGAATCCACTGTTTTTATTTTTATTATTTTTTTAATGGTGCATAATTGTATTTGTCATGTTTGCTTTTATGTCCTTGAGGCAGTTTTAATGCAGGCCATCAGTGATGATTGTATGAAAGGCAAAAGCAAATGTTGGTCTAGCCAGGAGTAAAAGCAAAAATAGTTGCTTAGAAATGAATAATGGATGGAGGGTGTCAAACTTTTATTATAAATCACTCTTAGGGTTTTATATGTGCCTTATTGTAGTGGGTGGAAACATCAACTATGGTTCAGACCATTCCAATATACTGCTTCTGTGAAGTTTTTTTAATATTCAGAGAGAAGTTGATATAAATTTGATGTAGTTTTATAGGTATGGTTACTAGATGGCATTAGGTGCTCATGCAGTGACCACTTGAAGTGTCAAGATGAAGTTGACTCACCTGACTCATCTGATGCTCCATAAAGCGCCACCCACTATAGTCTCCATAGTAACTATGAAAATGATAATATAATGTCTCACATCAGCCTGTGCAGAAGGACCCATCCCACTTAATATAACAGCCCATGCAATTTGAAGTCAGTCACATCTCGTCAAAACATGAAACGACTTTCAAAAGGTCACTGATGTAATATGGCTAATTATATTCACGCCTATATAGACTGACCATCACTCCCCGATGAGAGGAGAAACAAGTACGCACACCGCAACTGGTGCCAATCAAAACAAATTACGGGCAAGGTAAGCCTGCAAGGGGGGAAATTGAATAGAAGTGTGTTTTGATTGAATATGCCCGTCCCAATTACGCTGTACCTCTCAGGCATCCGAGTTCTCATTATTTCACCTTCCCATCAGAGTGAGTTTCTTCATCGAGGGAAGCAAGTCGAGTGTCGCAGTGAACCCTTGAATTTTATTAGGGGGCTTATTTTTTGTTGTGCAGTCTCCAAAATGGAAATGAAGTCAGGTAAGAGGGAGGTTTAGTTTACCAGGCTCATCGATCCTTTTCAGTTTGCTCGCAGCTGTGAATCTAGTCATGCAAAATCAGCACGTTAATTATTTTTTCCTTTATGGTATGGGATGAATTATTTATTCTGAGGGACTGGAGAGTGGCAAATTTGTTATACTCCATACTCTGCATCTGGAGTCCTGTTGGGTTTGAAAATGTATTATTTAACACCCATCTTTTTTTTTAAGTGTAAATGTGTCACACCTATTGCTTTTTATTCTAAAATGAAGTGGAAAAAGTAATGAGATGTTGCACACTGCCTGAAAAAAGTCTGAAATGTATCTTCAACAGTCTCGGTTGGTCCCATGGAAATGCTCAGGGAAGCAGCTGTGGGCTGCTACTCACATTTGTCAATCCAACCAAGTTGTCCTTTTCCTTGAAGTATTTTTGGGAATGGGCTCATTAATGCCCCTGGTGGTCGTTCGGGGGGGGGTAGATATCCACTGTACTTTTCACCAACAATCAAGGGCCAATGGGTGTGTTCGACCCACTGGACTTCTGGGGCTGTAATATGTCAGGGTATTTTTTTCAGTTACAAGAGATGAGACTTATAAGTCACAGACTTACAGGTTGTTTAAGGAAATATATTAACCGTTAATATAACGTTAATATGGGCTTGTCTCCCACACACTGGATGCCATTCTTGAAAGAGGCAAACTGATAAGTAGCCTTAGACATTTTGTGTTCACAGTGCTTATTACATTTATCTCCCATCACCATTAGGCATCACAATTAAATGAAGTAATTCAGATTTAAATTCCCACACAAATGATTATAAAGATAAATGAAAAAGGAGCAGGTAAACTGTGAGAAGTAATTTGCATTAAAATATGCATATGGTTGACACTGTATGGCAGATGATATTGGTTCTCTCAGCACCACTATAGTTCAACAGCAAACCCATCAGTGACACTTTTCTCAGAACTCCTTGAGGACACTTTGATATCTTAGGCTTGTTTTTCCTCATATTAAAAGGCAACAGACTCACTGTACTGTATACCGTATCAATCCTCAGATCGTTATCCCTTCAGAACATAATAAAAGGCCTCATTCAGACCTCTGTGCTCTCCTTTCAGTACATTTCTCACAAAGGCTGCGCGTGAAGTCTCTTGCATTATCAAAGACCTCTCTCACCCTTCTCACTGCCTCTTTTTCTTTCAAGGCTATCTGGTCAGAGGATTTGCAACCAGGGTGAGCGACAGTTTCTTTTACTAGGCTGTTAAAGTCAAACCCCAAGAATCTTTGCTCTCTGCTTTGCTCTCTCTTGCTCCCCCCCATCCCCAATACCCATATCAATAATTTTTTAGTTTGTATTTTCAATTCAGTCGGTGACTCAGTGAGTAACACGGTATCATAAAAATGAAAATGTTACCCTATTTGGGCAAAAATCAACACCTTTAAATATTCTATATAATTTGAATATTGAATTAAAAAACAAAAATGATTACAAATTCCAATTCCGTTGTGTTTTGTACCAGTTTTGCTTATGGTAAAGGACATGGAAGAGCCAGCTGTCGAGTGCAATGCTTTTTACATGCAGAGCCGATGACAAGGATTATCTAATTGTAATTCACATTAAAGTACACAAATGCGGAAATGACAACAACAACGGAGATTCAATTATACATAGCGGTTTGAAGCCAGAAAGGCTTTTCCAGTAGGGCTGATCGAAGTAATGGAGTGGAACCAGCAAATGGTGTTCTACTAACTGGCCAAATTTGTCGTGCAGAGCTCCACATTTGTACATGTTGTGCGATTACAACTGGCATGCTGCGACTTTAGGAACTAAAAAACAAACACATGTTCACATGTCCATGTCCTTCACATGATTTACATTGTACATAAGTATCAGTGGAAACAAGCTGGTATGTCCTTTTTGTTTTTCAATGACAAAACCTTCGCAGTCTTGTTTGTATTACACTGTATGTTTGATGCATGGCTTTGTATGCGTCTGAACAGAAAGTTCTTCTATGTGTCCTTCTAAATGGCATAGACCAACAAGGTGTTTTGTTGGAAAAACTCCATGTATTCAGATGGACATTAACCAGAAGCAATCCAATGGAAAGGAATTATATATCTTAACCTCTCAGCCCAGTATCACCATGGAATTACATTCATATAAGAAGATACTGCACATCACAATGTATGTGCATGTCCAATGTATGCCAGGCTCAGTATACAGTGCCAGTGTAGAAAGCAGCAGCTATGTGTGCAGTGAAGTGGAAAGTTAGAGTGTTGAGGTCAGGGTGGGTCATGGACATATTGTACATCTGTCAGCATTTCCCATCACAGAGCCACATTTAATGTTATTTTTATAAAAGCAAACCCACCATCTTTCCTGAATCTTTAACTATACTGTAGAAACCATATGCAGGTACTATAGAAAGCAACATTTGTACAAACATAAAAAATACAAATGATTTTGCAGAACCTTCTTACATTAATATCCTTGTCTGCCAAATTTGGCTTAAAAACAACTGAATAAAGAGTGGTAGAAACATTTGTGTTTATTTATTTCTGATATGTTTGTGTGTGCTGTGTTTCTATTTGCTGTAACCAGGTGCAACCCAACCAAATGAACATCCAAATACTTGTTGTGCCAGAAGACTCCACTGATTTGATTGTGGTTCAGTACATGTGCTCAAATCACTGTTCATCTAAATTTAAACTGCTCGTTATTTATTTTATTTCTTAGTTTAGTTGTCAGGGACCATGTACAGCAAGAACATTGATCTCAAAGAGAAAAGATGCTTTGTGCCAGAGAATAGCATTTTTTCTTATTTCTGTCTGCAGTCCCTGAATACAGCATATACAATCCATAGAAATATGAATACATTTCAAATCCCGTGTATCATACATACACGCTAAAACCTAAGACTACATCCATACGCTACACATACAATTACCAATTGCATCTTCAAATACAAATAAAATTACAAAATGCTATTTACTTGGTTTTTCACTATACACAGCGTACAGTGTGCTTTTTGGATAATAGACAGCGGTTAGCAAATTCAACTACTGTACGTTTGCTAATACAATGAGGATGGCCAGAGGGGCAGACAGGCATATGGATGACCCTGATCCCGAGGGTGAGAATGACTGATGCCTCGCAAGGAGACAAATGCTGAACACATTGCATTCGCTCTCAACACGTTTCGTCATGCTTGTCCCCAAGTGGGTTCACGGGCAGCTGGCAGAGTCAATCTGTCATTTATCCTGGGTTTGGTTTTGTTAAAGCTCCATATAAAGACATGTACAAAATGTTAAACAATAATCTTTAAACATGTTAAATGTTAAACATATAAAGCAAAGTAAAGCAATACTTTTATTTTTTCAATCCCAGAGGAAAGAATGCCTGTTGAAGGTATGCAGGCATATTTCAGGCTCAAGCTCAATAGTCATAATAAAGAAAATAATGTGGTGCTGATTTAGGTGATCCATTGCTTTAAAGGTTATTTACATTCAGGATAAAGATTTTCATTTATGTAATCTACTTAATCACATTGATAAATACCTTTTCCAGAGACATTGTGATTGATGCTGTGATGATCTTTTGCCACTCTCATCATTTTGAAAAATGCTGTTGAAGAAGACATTTTTCTTAGCCTGCACCATATGGTTGGTGTAAGGAGTTGCTTCCATCACCCTTTTTATGCCCACATTTTGAATAACTCCAATTTACTTCCAGCAATGATCAAAAACGACACCTGTAGTGCAGACAAATAGCTTTTTTGAAAATGTTTATCCCTAACAAACTGCAATGCCAGTGAACTGACATTGCCTTGCAGTCTGTCCGTTACATCTAAACCCATTGAAGGCAGCAATGTGGTCTGATATAATATTGCTTATTGGCTCATGTGCCATTCATTTGAACCACGATGCATTTCATTCCACTTTGCTAGTTTTATGTTGTTGGGCGGGGTTGAGGCTCATTGATTCGGAAGAATGAAGTCTCATCTAAATCAGAAATACCCCACAGTACCTTACTCTTACCAGAGGACAGGACATTAATATGGAGGTTGTTGGTCTCCAATGGCCAAAGACAAACATGCATTACTTCAGGGTGTACGCAAAGTTGCAGTTTCATGATACAAAATTAATGGAGTGGGTGAACCACCTTGGTCTCCCATTGATTCCAATAAGACAAAGCAGCCAAGTGAGAATAGTAACACAGCTGGCTTTGTAGACACACTGAGGAAAGTGGTTCAGCCTCCTTACCTGAGGGATGTTCAGTGTTTCCCAAACGCGGCAATGGATTTACAATGAACTGATTCTAACGATGAAACCAAATAGGATTAAAAGCATGGTGAAAAAGGTGATTATCAACAGCAACCAAAGGACTCTCTTTCTTTAGATATATATTGTGTTACTGTGAAACAGATGACGTTCCTTTCATGTTATTGCAAATGTGTAGTACGATTTAAAGTACCACTACACAGCCCACCACTTATTAAATGTAATATCATTTCCAGAAAACAATGAAAGTCCGTTCACTACGCTATGTCTGACATAAACTTTTGATACAAATTAAAATAATGTGGCAAAGGAGTTTTGTAGATCAATAGGTTTAGTCAATGTAAAGGCAACCAGTGAAACAACTGATGCCAACTGGCAAGTGGTGTGCAAAGATATATATTTGAGAAGCACTGCCAGACTCATCCTCATGTAGCTACGATGAACAGGAAGCCAAAATCTCTGTGCTCCACTGCTTGCGGCCCAGTGCTGTTTAGTGAACATGGGGCCCACGGCCAATGTTTCCCATTGTAGTCCTTTTATTTCTCAGTCTGTGTTTGAATGCTCAACACTGCAAATATCTGGCATCTGCAAAGCACTGTGAACATACATACATAGAACACAACATAAATGTCACACTGCCTCATAGGATCCAAATCGGGATCATCAACCTTTGCTCCTCTGTCTGTGTTTTTTCGAGGGGAACTGTTAAATAAAATGAATACTGTGAAAACAGGTTTTAAAGGGGCACTACCCTGAACATGCTAAGGGCTTCAGGAGGGATACCCAGCTCCCCAAAGATAGTCCTTCACAAACTCATTGCTGATGGGATACAGTACCACATGGATGCAATGGCTAATACCAAAATGTATCATACTGAACTGTCTGAAAATCTGATCTGTTAATGAGGTTTGTTTCAATCAGGCGTTTATCGGACAGAAATACAAAGGCAATCACAAATAAGCCCTTACTAATGAATGTGATTCAGATTCAGAGCACCGGTTGAAGAAAAACATGAAATTGGTAAGTTTGTCGAATGTTGGATCGAGTGTAGAGGTTGACGCACAGTAGGGAATTTCTTTAGAACACAAGTGTGACTCCAGCCATCCACATACACAGCTAAGAGCAGCTTTCACAGTCATGAGAGACAAAATCAGGACCGTTCAATAGCTCAGCAGAGAGCTAAATGAAACACACAGAAAGTGTTTTTTCCCTCTAATTAGGCCCTTATCATTCCACATCGCCCTTTCAGCCACAGCCACTCAATCAATGCCACAAGGCTTAACTGAGCCGCTGAAGTCCTTGGGTATAGGGCAAAAAAATATTTTGTTTACTGTACAGCCGCTTTTTATAGGCTTGGAATTGATTTAAACAACTGCTTATCTGCCTATATGTGTGTCTGACTGCCTCCATTTTTCTAGCTCCTCAGCACTTTGTCTTTTAAAGTCTCCTTTTACCGCTATAATTATCACATCAGTCATGCATAATCAGTATCTGTTTGTGAGATCTAACAAGAACATTATGTTGTGTTCCAAAGCACTGTGGCTCCCATGGTAGAGTGGGCCACATGCAGATGCATTCAATAAATCTCAACTAATAAATAATTTCCACCCATACAGTCTAGAAGGCAAGATGCTGTGACAAGAGGAGGATATCAGCGGTGGGATGTTATATTTGTGTCAAGTTTTTTAAAAACATATCCGCAGCACTTCCAGGGCAATTTGTTTGTTTTCCATATTACATTGTCTGAAAATGTGTGCGATTGTGTGTGTGTGTGGGGGGGGGGATTGTTGAAGCCTTAAGATAGCTACAATACATGATTTGAGCGCTGGTATTCTTTATTTTGACTCTGCTTGCCAACATAACAAAGATGTTTCTCGCAGATGTATCGTGCTCCTGGGAAAATGAGAGTGAGAAGTAATCAAGCACATGATCCTTTTGTATCATGAATTCATGCTTGAAAAGTGTTGTGTTGCATGAAAAGCAGGGAAGTGTACATCGGTGGTCTGAAAAATTGTGAGGTCAAGACAGATCAATTATTTCATCGCAACATGACAGCATGCTCAATTAACAACACACCTAGCCAGTGAGGTGTGAGCATTTTTGCCTGTTTTTTTATTGAGCGTAAAATCCATCCAGGTAATCCATAGTTTAAGAATATCGTAAAACTTGTTCACACACACACACACACACACACACCATTCTGTCCTGCTCCAAAGGAAGTCAAAAACGTTCTTTTTAGTGGCATTCATCGGTACATAATGGACAGCATCTTCACTACACGGTGCTAGAAGTTCAGTGGACTGAAATATACAGCCTGTAAAGCCACCGAGCACAAGTGCAGCGCATGAAATATGAATCACCAAAGGACACATCTACATGTGTTTTGTCTTAAAAAAAATCCGCCCATCTACTTTGATAGATTTGAGTCCTCATAAATATGTAGGGCAGCTTGTACAGGCTTTTACTTCCTCTGCCTGGCCCCATTGTTGTGTCCTAATAAATGAAAGTAATCTTGCTGAAGCACGAGAAAGCATCAGACATACCAGCACAACGCTGAATATTTCATTAAGCTTTCTAGTGTTAGCATGCGGCATCTAATGATGAACCCAGCTTCTTCTAAGCTTCTCCAATCCCTCCAAAAAACTAATTTTAGTTCAGATTCTCCTAAGGCGTCCGGGGAATAATAATAAAAAAAGGGGCATCATTACAGCCCAATGAGCTACAGCACCACTGCAATGCAATGCATGTGAACTAGATGTTAAGATTTTGGTGCATCATTAGAGTTCTGGTTTCATATTTGTTTCACTATGCAAAATGATTTTTACATACAGAAGACGAAGTAAACTGATGAAAACAGCACTTACAATCTTGCAGCCTTAAAAAAAGCCTCTAGACGCAGACATTTGGACATCTAGAGCGATAGAGATAAAGACAGACAACTAACAT
This sequence comes from Hyperoplus lanceolatus, assembly GCA_026929865.2. NCBI lineage: Eukaryota > Metazoa > Chordata > Actinopteri > Uranoscopiformes > Ammodytidae > Hyperoplus > Hyperoplus lanceolatus. The sequence goes on from CM049398.1 coordinate 23,116,229, forward strand.
AATAGGAATATCAATAGGCCTACATTTCTTTATTACATGTTTAAATAAAAGCTTTAAGTCTTCATGGTTCAACATGTTTTCTAGTACAATGTTGAAAAGAATTCAATCTACAAACATCAGGCCACCATCTCTCAGGTTTTCCTTCAGCCTTGGGTTCTGTTTTCTTCGAGAAGTGATGGGACCTCTGGTTTTGTCCTCAGATGCCTGGTCTTGTCTTGTATGGTTTTGTCCCGAGGCCATTGAGCATTCACATCTATTTGGTTGGGAGATTTCTACGTTCCCATTTGCCTTGCTGTTCTTTTTTCTCTCTGCCACCCTCAGGGACAGTAATAATTCTCGGGGGGCTTGTGGTCCTTTTCGGAAACGATCCTCTTTCAAACGCCATTACTGCCACAGAGTTTCCACACTTTCTCCATCCAGCAGTAACACGCAAAGGGTTTCTGGTGCCACACTGACAAGGCTTGACCCTCGCCTACATGTTGCCAAGCTTCCTGGGCTCTAAACAGTACACGCAGTTCAAGGCGCTGCAAATCCTGCATTTCAAATGTATGCCAGAAAGATTAGGATCATTGAAGATGATGTTGCCACAAAATTGTTTTTGTGGCGGACTTAGCATATAAATGGGAAAAAGATTAAATCGCCAACAACTAAAGAGTCCATTGAAAGTGCCTGATAAGCATAGGCTTCACAGCATGCACACGAGGAAATAAAGGCCTTTGCTAGTAAAACTGAGTTTTTCTTTAATGCCAATAGGCAATACAATAAAATCCTCCTGAAGCACGTTGGATGGAAATGTATTCACTTCCCTGTGTACCCTCTGTCGACCTCTCCATTCGTTGCAAGTTCCCAATTTGCAGTCTTCAAAAGCAAAGCTACTCTGGAAAGCTGAGTGCCCTACAGTCAAGTGTGAAATAAACTGTGTAAAAAGATTAAGAACCTAGGAAGCACTCAGGGAGCACATATACCTCCTACAAGGCTGCACCATCCTCTGAATGTCTTACCTTTTAAATCTACATCTGAATCAGGCATCATGATCTGCATCCAATATGCTTTGCAATGGAAAACCATCAGGATGTCTGTCATGGTAACAGCACAGCTTTGTTGCACATGCAACACAATAGTAGCTATGTTTGGAAAACCTGCAAAGTGGACCTGGGTTTAGATTAGTGGACAAGAGTAGTATCATGTTGGACCTTTAAACAGGGCCTTAATGCCAAGTGAGTCATCTCAGGAAGCTGCCACTGTAGAATTGCGTATGTTGGCACTTTTTCAAGAATTATAGTATAATCATTCAAATCACAAAAGGGCAATAATGCAGGCCTTACATTTTCTCACCTTTTGTTTGATATTAGTGGGAAATTGATTAGTGCTTTAAAACAGCAGTAAGCAGGTCAACAGGTCTCTCTTTGATGTTCAGATAACGTATTTCACCTGCTCTCTCTTCACATATCTCTAACTGTGTGTGTGTGTGTGTGTGTGTGTGTGTCCTGGCCAGAAGCAGTCACCAGAGGCTGTGCCCGAAACACTGTTGCCATGGTAACACACTCTCCGATTTGATGACAGGCATGAAAGGCATGTTAGGAGATTGAATGCTTCTGTAAGGGCAGAAACACACAATGTTCACCCCAGAGAGAGAGAGAGAGAGAGTGTGTGTGTGTGTGTGTGTGTGTGTGTGTGTGTGTGTGTGTGTGTGTGTGTGTGTGCGTGTGTGTGCATGTTTATTTATAAATGCAGGGATTGCTAGCCACGTCTATTTTTTCACATATTTTTAAAAATAGTATATGTTAGTCATTATACTATTTAGATTACTGAGATGTATAAACTATTATGATTGTTTTTTTCAGAAGGGAAGGGTAGAAGTACATTGAGATGGCGCAGTTACAGTAACATAATTAGGATATAATAAGGGTCTTGTTTTCTACTTTAATGTGAATTTGTAATCTTAGAAGTTCACCAGTAAGCTATATCATAAGGTGATTGATAATAGTGTGCAGTGTATGTGTAATGAGTGTCTGTACTAAAAAACTGCATGTTTCTCATGCATCACTTCTCAGCCAAACCATGTGGGTGTATCCACGCTGAAATCAGATCAATGAGTCTTGACAGGTCATGAATTATTATTCACTTTGATTAAGGCTGAGTCATTACACATTTGCATTTCAGAGAGTCTCTGTGAGGCTCCCCAAACGTAACCAAATGCATTTTCATAACAATGCAAAATACATAAAAAGAATCATGCTCACACAATACAAGATATTACATAGATACATCTCATTTCATTTCATTTCATTTATTGTTTATTTAGCAGGGACAGTGCACAATATACAATTGAGCCAGATTATAGCCACATGGCTAATTTTCGTCTGTAGTCCCTGGACAGGAATTGGTGTTAAGCTAAAAACAAAAAGGATTAAAATGAATAATAATACAAGAATTTGATAATACAATTAAAAGGTGCCCAATGTGCAAATATAGGCTCACAATATTGCATGACCAAGAAGGCATATCTAGTTAAAAGAATACAACAAAACAAGATGTATAATAAAGTAAACATAAAACACCAAACATGAGATAAATGACTAAAAATTTCACACGCTGCCCTGATTTTAGCCATTTCTTGAGACCTGATTTAAAACTACTGAGTGTGTTGCTTTGCCTAATACCTACAGGAATACTTTCCATAGCCCTTTTTTTTACAGAAAAGGCACTTTGACCAAAAGTGGTCCTTCTAAACACACTTAATGAGCCCCTCTAGATGATCTCTTGTTTTTTTCTGCTCTACTCAGACTCACAAATTTCTTAAGAGGGGGGAGCAAGATCATTTACAATTTAAAAAAATAAACAGTTGAAAAAGAAATAAAATTTCCAGACTAAATAAACCATACTTCTGTATGATGGGACAGTGATGGTATAAATTAGATTTTTTGTCCAGAATTTTAAGAGCCTTTTTATAGGATTTGCGAATCAGTGACAGGGCAGTTGTATTTGCTTTTGTATTATTCTTAAACGAGGAGGAATCAAAACCATAAATATCTTGGGCCTTAGACCCTTTAAGATTAGTTAAAATTTTATATATCTCTTCTTCATTTACCTCTTGAAGATTAAAAACTGGATGTTCATAGTTAAGTGTGGAGATAAGTACATTCCGATGACCAAAAGTTTTTGCTAATTGCTCAACTGACTCCTTAAAGAAGGTGTTAAAAGCCAGTGCAATTTCTCTATCATCACTTGAGATACTTCCATTAATATTTAGCTCAAGTGCATGGTTTCCTTTTGGCTGTTTTCTGGCCATTGTATTAAGGTGTTTCCATATCTGTTGGCCATTACCTCTTGCCTGGTTAATAAGGCCAATGAAATAGTTTGCTTTAGATTTCCGGAGCATGCTTGTTACTTTATTCCTCAGCCCTTTAAATATCCTATAATCACTATTCAATTTACTTTTTAGGGCAGTTTTAAGTGCATGATCCCTTTTCCTCATTAGGCTCCATATCTCATCATTTAACCAAGGTAGATTAGCTTTTTTATGCCCATGTATACATTTCTTAACGAATGTATCCTTCACACCACTAATAATGCTAGAGAAGAGTGTGCACTTGTCATTTAAAGAAATGTCATCATTTTTAAAATCACACCAATCTAATAGTTTTAACTGTCCCTCGAACAAGTGCATCCTTCCTAGGAATTTTGTATGAAATCTTTTTACTTTCATGTTTGTAAATAAACCTTTTCTTTGTCAGTTTCCGACATACCAACACTAGATTATGGTCTGAAATACCAGTAATGAAGTTATATGATACAGTGATCCTCTCTGGTCGATTGCAGAATATCAAGTCAATCTGTGTATTAGAACACTGTGTAATTCGAGTCGGCCCATTAACCATTTGGGACAGATTATGTTTACCAGTGATATCCTTAAGTTTCCTCCTGTCTGGTTTGCTAGACCAGTTAATATTGAAATCACCAAGGATCACAAATTCCTTCCCAGTGTGTTCAAGGTTAGATACAAGTGATTTAAATTCATCATAAAAATAACTACTTGCTGACGGTGGTCGATATAAGCAGACAATTATAAAGGACATGTTTCACTGTCAGTTCATATTGAGTGCTCCGAAAGCAGTCCTTAATGTATAAAAGTAGACCACCGCCTCGTCCAGTTTGTCTGTCCTGTCTATAAATGTTATATCCTGGCACGGCAAAAACAGATTCTGGTGAATTCGCCGTTAGCCACGTTTCTGATAGTCCTAAAAAGTCGAGATTAGAATCTGACAGAAGCTTGCAAAGTTCATCAGTCTTGGATACAATACTACGAACATTCAGATGCCCTCCCAGGAGTCCCGGCGGCTTAGCGCGAGGATTCCAGAGGATTTTGGCATGGTTTACGGTTTGGATAGAGAGATGGTCACGTCTCTGTTGCAACTTCAGATGGAAAGTATTGCAAGTTCCTACCTGTTTCGTTGGTCCAGTTTGTGTATTCCATGCCGCTTGAACTGGAGAGGATATATCCACAGAAGTAGGCCCAGGGTTGAGCTGGATATCCCCAGCAAGGAGTAGCGTGAAGGCCAGGTAGGACAATTGTTTGTATGGGTAATGTCGCTTCCGTCTGTGGTTTACGCACGTTGTTTTAGTTGATTTGGCTGACGGCATTACTGCGCGTGTATTGATGGCTGCGTAGATTATATGATGTCCAAAAGTTATTGTCGTGGCAGAAGACGAGATAGATAGGCCCGAGTGTTCCCATTGTCGTGGACACCAGCAGGCACGAGTTGATAGCACCATACAATGTCAATGTGTCAGACATCCATGTCACACACACTTTCAATGTCCCAAAATTCTCCTCATACAGGTTTATACTAGATTTTTACTCATTAAGTCCCTTAGTGACATATACTCAACATCCTGGTGTGGTTGTCACGTGACAGCCATGTGACTGTGTCAGGAAGTGACTTCCCAAAGATTGCAGGGTGACAGCTGCACACAATTAGGGAAATTAGCAAATTTCAAAAGCTTGTTTTTTGTTACTAAAGGTGAGTTAAAACCCATTTAACACTTCTAATGCTTTAAAGCAGCAACGAGTAACATTTAAATATCTTTTAAACAGCCTCATGTTTCCTCTCATAATCATAAATTACCTTTAACAGCAAACGAGACCATCTGTGCAAAGAAAGACTTTTTTATATAGTTTTTATTACTGCATTTGATCTGGTCGTACACCCAGTCCGATTTTCGGTTCACGCGTGCATGCTCTATGGTCACATATCCGTATTGGTCGCAGATTTCAGTGCGGCGCAGGAACGCGATTTGAGAAGCCTATGGCTCCAGGTGAGGGAAGGGGAGCGGGAGCCTTGTTTGAGACAGTTGTTTGTTCATAATGACTGATAACGGGCTGAACCATCAAAGAAAAAAAAGAAAATGCAATGAAGAAAAGCTAAAAGGGAGAGTGATAGGCGGGCGGGAGGGCGTTGCCAAGCAACGTATACACAATTTCACGCAGCGAACCTAGACTGCAGTGTTTACTCCTAAATGAATGAGCGGTAGCCTACTAAAACAAAGTTTACTTTGCCTCACCAGCATCATCAGATGACCATTATTCATCTGAAATAGTCATTATTTACAACATAAACACATTACCTCATCGTGATCCATACTAACTAACTGCCATCTCTCGTTCATTCGCTTGGTGTGAGGACACGGACTCGTTCAGCTCCGTGAGAGGTGACAATGCATCAACTCATTGCAATCAGGTGTGTTTAGCACTTACTGCCATTAGTTGATGCTGTGTCACCCATAGACTCACAGAGCCGAAAAGAGTCCGGTGCCCTCCACACTTTCAACACACGGACACGCACCATATTGCTTCCTGATTATTTGAATCTTGCACGAAAACAGCTTCACGACAGCTGGCGTCGTTAAAATACTACCGCTTTTGTTCAAAGGTGTCGCCAACGTGCCGACTTACTCGTAGTGGCTTTGATAAGGTGTCCTGTATTACATTTAACCCAGTCTGACCATATTTCATTAACAACTTTATATAGAACAAGTTAGGTAAATATCGCTGTGACGTATACGTCACATCGGGCCGTTAGCCTCAAAATAGTCAAAAAAATTTGGAGTGACGTATTTGTCACAATAACAAAAATGGTAATAAGCTAATCAATTAATTTTAGTGTTTCATTTATTTTGAATTAATATATGTTCTTTTGCTAAATTCAAAGTACATTTGAACAAATCTAAACTAAAATTAATGACTACACATTGTAATATTAGGGTTAAAAAAAAAAGTTTGGATAATATTTTGGATAAAAAAAAAATTTAAATTTCCAAAAAAAAAAAAAAAAAATGAGAAAACATCAGAAATGTGTTCTATGTGGTCTACTTAGTCTGTGTTCCATCCCTCATATTTTTCCTATAAGTAGAACTGGGTGCGGGTTCTTATGGGTTAAACGTGACATAATTTACCGAATGAAACTTTATCACAACAGTCATAACCATTCATAACCATTCATAATGTTCATGACAGGTGTCATGACAGTATAATGACAGTCTTATGACAGTGTTTTGTATACGCCTTCAAATAAAGTGTTACCGATACTTTTATACTCCTGCTAAACTCCACATAATTAAACTATTGACGTTGTTGGCATTGATTTTAAGCAATTGGTTTGGTTCAGAAATTCCTTTAAGCCCAGAGCTCTGTTTACTGGGGGATACATCTCAAATACCTAATGTATCGAAGTGTGAGTTTCTGTAATCGTTGTGGGTATAATAACGGCATGCCGAGTTATTTTAAGGCACTGGAAGACACCAAAGGCCCCACAAGTTGAAGAATGGGTCAATGCAATGACTGAAACTGTATCTAATGAATGCATGTTGAACAGATTAAGTGACAATAGGGGGTATGGGACCACATAAAGGTGGACAGTTATTCCAACTAATACAGCTATACCTGCGAAAGCAGCCAACTTCACCAGTTCCATGTTAACAAATTGATGTATTAATTGTTTGTCATTAGTTGGACTATACTTGCTTGTGGGGTCTTATCATGGCATACTCCCAGGGGGGAGAAGAAAGGAAAAGAAAATAATTTCTGTCATTAACTAACCTTTAGTCGTCTGAATAATTGAAGAGTGTATTTATTTATCTATTTGTATTTATTTATTTTTTATGTATTTATGTTTTCCCTAACCTTTTGTGGAAGTCTCACTTTTTGTAGTCAATTCGACAAAAAGAATGAACTTTTCAGTGTTATTCAAAATATTCTAGCTGACCCGGCATGTAAATATAAAGAATATTGTTCTAAACAACCTTTATTCGTTTATATGGTCGATAACTATTTTTTTTTTTCTTTGCATTATTTTTATTTTTAGGGTTGGAAATTAATTTTTTGTCTGCCACCATGAAAATCCATAAAATCCATGAAATTGAATCTATGAATTTGTGTTATGTGTTCCTGTATCTTGTGACCAAATATCCATGTGAAAAAAAACTAAAAGAATGATGATACAACACGTCTGGAAAATGTGAAAAGGGTGCATGCAATACATTCAAAGCCTTTTACTGTAGAATGTGTTCTTATTACTTCTTGGGCATTGCTGTTTAGCGTTTTTCAAATGATAAGACAGAAAAAAATAGAAAGGGGGTTGGAAGGACAAGAAGTGATGTAACATAAACTGAAATCTTTGCTTTGGATGTTATTGCTCATGTATATTCTTAGAACATCATATTAATTTCCAACAGAAGAATTTAAAGAATTTTGGGAAGATGTGACAAAAAGAATCCCCTTAATTTCCCTTGAAATCTTCAGTGAGGAGGTGGTTTAGATAAGGAGGCTCCTGTCACTCAGTGCACATCTTAATTCACACCACTTCAAGAAGAAAGCTACTTTAAGATATATAATGAAATTTTAAAAAGTCGGCACCTACAGGATACCTCTTGATGAATCGGTAATAGCCTGAAAAAGAAGAAGCCAGGAAACCGGAGCTTATTTTCAACTCAGGTGAGCTGCATGACTGGCATGGGAATTTAAATCGCTCCGGATATGAGCATGAATATATAAGCGGATATGTAAATGTGGAATGCTAATTTGAGATCTTCGAAGCTGCCGTCCGTACTTTGGAGTAAGGTGAGGTTCATCGGGGTAGGCTATTTAAAAACCACGGCTTGGGCCACAGCCTGTTTATTCACGTCAGCTCACAGAACTGCACTGCACATTGGGGAGCAGCTAAATCACTGGCCATGACACAAACCCTGTAGTTGTGTGTGTGTGTGTGTGTGTGTGTGTGTGTGTGTGTGTGTGTGTGTGTGTGTGTGTGTGTGTGTGTGTGTGTGTGTGTGTGTGTGTGTGTGTGTGTGTGTGTGTGTGTCTCATGCCCACACACCGTGCACAGACATAGGGTCGGCTGAGCTCGTAAATTGACATTCTGACATTTGCGCCGCAGCTGACGGCGATGGGAGTCTGAGACAGCCTTGTTTCTGTCTCTGGGTTAATTCAAAGCCCTGTAAGTGCAGTGTTAAACAATGTTGCACGCAAATCAGACCCCAACCCCAGACCCACTGTGATGAAATGAATGTTCTTCAGAGACACTGTGCCCTGTGTCAAACTTAACTAAACGGAGGTCCTTCTCCTTCACTCGGTCGCGAACATGGAACAGCAAAGACCTTTTTAGTCCTTCAGCTTTTATGAAAATGGCCATTTGTATGAAAATTCACCCTTGGACGGCACAGGTTTTGTATTAGGCTATATTCCTATTTTGGAACTGTGCTAGACAGGGGCGCCGTATTGGGGTGAAAAGTTAGGCCGATTCTAAGGGCCCGTGACTGGCAGGGGCCCAAAAATATTAGAACTTAAGGATTCAAAAAAGAAATCAATACTTAATCTTTAATCAATACTCTCCATTAATAAAGCATTGTATCTAACGTGAAACAAATAAAATTAATGGTTCATTTAAAAGTTTTCTGACAAAAAGTAACAATTTCAAAACTCTGTACACCCCCCTGTATTTAGAAGTAATGGTTTGGTCCGCTTTTCAAACAGCTCCGCATAGTGTTGCCACCCGTCCCATTTTTCCCAGAATTGTTCTCTTTTTTCACCAGCACAATTTGTCCAGTTTTTTGGGGGGGAAATGCCAAAATCTCATTTGATTTCCTTCGTTCAGTAGTTAAGGCCGTTTCACACGGGCCGAGGCGTTTGTTGTAACTAATTCTCAATGGAGAGGCGAGCGGGGCCGGGCAGAGAGAAGGCGTGTTCCGTTGTCAGGCGGCACGACAAGCGGGCAGGGGCGGTTTCAACGATCTCGGGGCCCGTTTCAAGTTCAAGACCCAGTGTGGGGGGCCCCCACTTTTTTTTTTTTTTTTTTTTAAATAAATAATGCTTGCTCCCCGCGAAAATAAAAACAAATATTGTGGAAACCATTTGGTTCATAGACGGATTATGAGATAATGGGCCCAGAGGGTGGATGGCTACTTTTTTATGAACAGTAAAGAATTCACAGAAAGCTTATTACTGCATGTGTGAGGGTGCTTTCAAGGCCCCTCATGAAGCCCCTAAGAGCTAATACGTAATGCTTTTGTTTTGCACTTGCTTTTCTATTTTTCACCCACTAGTTGAGGGGCCATGATGATTTATTTCCTTATTTTAGGCGATTCCTTTTTTTAGACCCGGTTATTGACATGAATGACTGAGCTCTTTGACAATGCGACATTTAAAGTTATTATCAGTATTTCTGGCATAGGGCCCCCCTGAGCCCCTGGGACTGGTTGCATGCAATTTTCTTCTCAAAGTGCACCAGATTGATGAATTTTACTTTAAAAGGTTGCTTTTTTTCCTTCCGGGGGACTGCTCCCCCGGACCCCCCTACAAGGTCCAGGGTTCCCACCTCAGTCTCCTTATATATCCTACTGTAAAAAGCACTGTAGGTGTTTATGGTTATTATAGGTCATTACACTGAACTGGTAGCCTATAATGGCCGAGCCCTCCGCCCCAAACATCAAGTGTCCATTTTTTTCCTAAATCCAAGGTGGCAACCCTATCCGCAACCCGTGCCACTATCGAGAGTGATTAACGGGGGATGATTGAATCATGTCTCAACGACAAAAGTCAGTATATCAAAAGCGACAAGAGAGGAAAGAAAGAAAGATAGATGAATTAAAGGGCGACAGTATGTCTTTTTGATATTCATGTAGATGACGCAATTTGTTAATTTAAAGAGTTATATTACGTACATTGACACCACAATTGATGTTGAGATTTTTTTCATTTGAGAATTGAAAAGATAAAATGTGATTTTCACCATAAGAGATGGCCTGTAGCAGATTTGTTTTCCAGAATATTAGCCTTGCATCGTATAGAGAATTGTCTGCAGAATGTTGAACATTTGCACAGTGTTGTATTTTAACAGCTCAGTGTCAGTGTATTGTAGGCCTTTAGTATTGGACTTTAACATAGGTGCACGCCTGTATGAATAGAGTTATAGGTAGTTTAGGCATCTCACCTGTATGAATAGAGTTATAGATAGTTTAGGTATCTTAAGCTTCAATGGGTCTGTTGGGTTCTGGACGTTCCGTTACAGAACATTGCATTTGCTTGGCGTGGCCTGGTTGGGGGCCCAGAGTGATAACTTTTCATGGGGCCCAAAATCTCTGGCGGCGCCCCTGGTGCTAGACCTCTCAAGTGTATTGACCTTCTACACATTACACATATCATTGGAAAAATACCTGGTGTAAAGTATTATCCAGCCAATATCCGCTGGTCCGAAAACAGTGGGAGCTGAAGACTGAAGGGAGGAATATTTTGCTGGATTTAGATTCTTTCAAGGGCATCTATTGAGTGTAGATGATGGCAACTGTAGGCATAATGCTTCAAGTAATGTTCTTATAATAAGGTGTGAGTAAAGCGTCTTCATTGATCTGTTCTATGCCTCAGTGGCACATGGCTAAAACTGTCTTTGTACCCGACAGCTCTTCAAATATGGAGACTGTAAGATTGGACAACTCCTCAAAGGGGAAGGTTTGATAAACAGAGAATGAATAGAAAGCAATCAATGGGAAACGATAAATAGGTCATTAATATTAGGGGACTTTTTTTTATTCTTGACTGCTGTTTTGCAATATAATGTAACATGATTCGTGTGTACACATACACTGAGGTAAAGCTGTGGGTTTTGAAAGAGTGAACCATTCATCAGTGTCTGACCTCAGTGAGTCTGGCCACAGACAGACACTGTGATGTATGGAGCCCATCTGATGTTCCTCCCCGTTAAGGTGTAAAAGTTTGAAACATTTAGTTGTGTTGTATCTCACTTTCTCCATCTATATCTGCCTGTTTTTTTGTTGCTGTCACAGGTCATGATTTCTGGCTTTCTCCAAAAGTTTATTTTTTTCCCCCTTTAGTGTTAATGCCTAATACAGTTCTAGTAAATGTCCCATCTAATTAACTGTCAGGACTTTGCCAGAGAGAAATGATGGATAATGTGGAAGGATTGCATTAATAAAGCCCAGCCCAGCAAAGTGGAGCGTAGGCATGGGAATATGGATGTGCGGGCTCTGGGGGGCTATATTGCTGGCACTGGGGCTTTACAGATGGAGGCGTGTGTGTTTTCAAGTTTAAATGGAGTCAGCCGGGCAATGTGTGAGGAGGATATACGCATTCACTCCTCCTGGGGTGCCGCAGTGATTGGGTGAAGAGTCTGATAACAGCAGTGTGCAGTCACTGTCATGCTGCAGAGTCATCTGTGATTTACAGTGTAATTGGTGCATAATTTGCCAGCTGGTTCATGTTTAATTTGATAAATTATGTTTCTAACACAAGAAATGAAAGTTGAAGAAAATGGTCCCTTGTATTTGTTCTCCTCTCTCTGTCACTCAGTAGTTTTTTGGTCAAGTAAAAATCGGATCTGAATAAGACTTTAAAGCAGCCACATCAAATGGGCTCCGACTCTGATAACAGTATGCAATTTCCACACGCTCAATAGTGCACCCTTTCCAAGAACATTTAACCTCTTGTTTGGAACAGAGCAGTGCACTTGTTAGCAGTCCAAACAGGCCACTGATAACAGCTCAGTTATAAATCAGTTTTGGTGGTTGATCGGTTTATGGTGTAGGATATTCAGTTAGCAGCCCACCACGACCACCAGCTCTTCTAAAGGGGGGTTAACTGCTTCCTTGGAGCTGCAGATCCTTAATCCTTATGTTCCCACCCAACCGATCATAGACTTGAGAGTAGTTTTCTTTTGCTAACTGGGTGAAATCACACATTTTAATTGGCTTCCATATCCAAAAGTGATCCACCACCCATCTCACCAGCTGCTTCCAGTGATGGTCACAAGTTACTGTCTGTATTTAGGTTCACTCATTCATTTGTTTGCTAATATTTCCCCGGCCAGCTCTGTGTTTATAATTATTAATTTCCTTCTCTTCCTCATCACTGTGTATTTCTTTGTTTGTTTGTTTGTTTGTTGTAGTTATACATGTTTAGTATAACCTTGTTGCCCTGGCTTCCCATAACTTACTTTCAGTCACTTCATGTATGCGATCACCTACTTGTTTTTACCTCAGTGATGTTACCTCTTCCCAAGGTTAATGCGTTATCACTATTGATTGATTGATTTGGGGCGGCAGTGGCGAAGTGAGTAGGAAGTTCGCCTCTGGTGTGCAGGGTCGGAGGTTCGATCCCCCGTCTCCCCGCCACATGTCGAAGTGTCCCTGGGCAAGACACTGAACCCCGAATTGCTTCCTATAGTTAGCTTAGTTAGCCTACCCTGCGTGGTAGCTGCTGCTATCGGTGTATGAATGTGTGTGTGACTGGGTGAATGTGTACATAAAACAATGTAAAGCGCTTTGAGTCTGTGATAAACGGAGATATAGCGCTATACAAGTCCATTTACCATTTACCATTTGATTGATCACCAAGAGAAATAGGCCATTATGCTGAGACTGAGATTATATCACTTCAGGAATAATTAATGCAGTTCGCACAAGACAAGTCTGTTTAATGCTAAACTTTTCCCCCACACTGAGGTATAGTTTCCTCAACAATGGCGCTAAATAATGCAGGAACAACAGAATGAGTGTACCTGTGGAGCTGTTTGAAATCAAAAGCTATTGACTTAAATACTGGAGCACACAGTCTAATCACAGTACAATAGCAAATCATTTCACTGCCCCAGCTGAGCGACGTGTGTGTGTGTGTGTGTGTGTGTGTGTGTGTGTGTGTGTGTGTGTGTGTGTGTGCGTGTGTGCGTGTGTGCGTGTGTGCGCGTGTGCGTGTGTGTGTGTGTGTGTGTGTGTTCCTGCATGTGTGTGATGTATGTTTCCTTTGAGGAGAATTGGGTGCAGCTGGGTTTGATAACAGTGCAATGCATGCCCCCGGAGCTGTTCCAGACCCCGCTTTCATTTAACATGCCCTTCTCCGCCTGAATCAGAATGTCTCATGTCACTGAGCTCGAACGCCCACATAACTTCTTCTTCTCACCTTTTTCCCATTTCTCATGTCTTTTTTCTTTCTGCCCTTCTCCTCCTCATGCCACCATGTCTGATTCCCTGTTCCCGGTTCCATCTGTCACTCCCTCACCAACCATTCTGGGTATTCATAGCTCACAGCACCCCTTTTCACACACCAATGCATGTAAGGGTAATACAGTAATGTGGACAGACAAGGAGGTATAGGGCTGACTCCTGGAATTAATTGCCAGAAAAAAGATTGACAGCTGACAAATGTGACAGTGAGTGTGACTCACCAAAACCGAAAAGATCATGAAGTGTTACTGACTTGCCGAACATTTCTCAAAGTGGATCCCCCCTTCGCTCAGGTTAAAGTTCTGAAAGTCTGTCGGAAAAGTTTAGTTGGCCAAAAACGGTGTGTATACACTAAGTGTGACAAAGATGCTGTAATGCAGCAAGATGTCTCATCCCCCATACAGTATCACGAGGGAAGATGGATAGGATAAGTCATGCTACGATGATTCAGAATTAAAAGTCATGTCATCAGTCCTGGGGGTAATGAATAGTGAAATCCATTTCCACGATAGAGCTATAAATGTCTTCTCCTTCTCAAGCTCTGGGGACTGCTTCCCCATAATTCATCTTTCATATAGGGATGTTTCCTTATGGGTTTATGATTGTCACGGACAAGCACATGTACATGCATGTGTGACATTACTTGAACTACTATGCTGTTAAATTTATGGTAAATTCAGCTTAACATACTTTTCTACAACACTATTTCCATTAGCACATCAACAGTCATGCCATACTAAGTTGCCCTTTTTAGCAATACATGCATGCAGAGATTTGTTGTGATTGATTTTAAGCTATATTGACAATGAAATTAAATATGTTTTAAATTAAAAGCCTACTAGGAAAGAAAGGGATGATGCCCTTTGGCAATCTGGAAGGCTTTATATGCAGCATCATGCAGGCAGTTTGTAGGTTCATTTGACAGTAGCTTAAACTCAGTCAAAACAGCAGAAAACGGATGAGGTTGGAACCCATTAATGAATGAAAACTGTGTTTCTGTTAGAGAAGATAAACTCAAGCAAGCGAGTGGTTAATGAGACAAGATCATGTTGTTCTGATAAAGTAAGTGCTGTGGAAATGTAAATTGGCCTGAACACAAACCAATGAAACTCAGGAAGTAAGATTAAATCAGAAAATAGGGAGGCTTTTGAAATAACAACACAACATACTCTGAGAGTAAAGATTATTGGTTAAGCTATAAGGTAAAGTTACAGTAAAGGACATAGACTGACAACATCACAATTAGGTATGTCCATGCAAAGTCCATTCAAAGAGCCAGCCTTGTCAATTTGTATCATGTCAGTCATGTACACATTCATAGAAACATGCAAGCGAACAAAAAGAGGACCCACTCATAAAGACACTCCTGCATAGTGCTACTAGAGGCCAAACACCTCACAGTTAATCTTTGAGCTGGGTTTATAGTTGTGAATTTATAAGTCACGGGGCTATGCAGTGGCTGGCACTTCAGAAAGTTGGTTCTGGCGGCTATAGAGATACCACTTTGGGACCACAACAACTGTGATATATCAGCTTGGGCTGTTTGTTTTCGCTACAACACATTTGTGATGCCGGTGGGGATCATTGAGATGAGGAAGTTGAAGACAGGTTAATAAAAGGCTACTCATTTAAAAAAATACACATCTAGCGAAGCAATTTCTACCTCCTAATCAGAGTGAGCCCTGTTCTCTATCACAGCAGCTATTCAGGAATGAAAGAAGGCAGACTTCCTTCATGTATGTCTAGTATGTTTCACATTTTTACTGTATATGCTCTTTGCAATTCTACAGCATTGTGCAAAAGAAAAATACACTTCAGTCACTCATTTAGAACAAACATGAAAAAACACCCTTTTGTTAGAGCTGTGCACAAATGTGAACAATATAACAGGACATGTTGTAACTGAACATATATAGGTACATCATTCTGGCACATCCAGATGTTCCTGTCTGTCTGGCCACATATTTTCATCTACATCACAACGGATATTATCACTTGCAATGCAGCGAGGAAAGTCATTGGTTACAACTAATACTTCACACACCTCCTCGTGAGTGAAAGCTGAATTCCACCTGAGAGCAATTGTTCAATTTAGGAGACATTTCCAGGAAAAAATTATAAAGAAAGGTATAAAATTTGCTTGACAGAATTTGATAACTAGTTCAACAATTTTCTATGTAATGACTCAAGCAATGAAATGAAGACTATTAGTTTTATTGGGAACGACTATTCAGCATCCATAAGTATAGTTCATTTTGACTGACATGACATAAGCAAATGACAATGTTATAAAACAGCAGAGAATTGTATGAAAGCAACTGATACATGTCCAAAAGCATTTGCAATGTGTTCAGAGGAAGGAGAAATTGCTACTATGATGTGCTCAAATGACTAAATGTTGCGGAGGTTGAACTAATAGTTATGAGAATTTTCATTCTGATCTGAGAAAAGCACCAAAGCAACTGAGAAAAACTGTAAATATAAACTCACAATGAGGATTCTAAATTCAGCAAATTAGAACCTATTCGTGGAATTGAAGTTACCTTAGTTGTCACATGACATCTGTCCAGTCGCCCCCCTTCACCCCCTCCCTGCCCCCCATATGCTGAGCCATATGTGTGTTATCACCAGGGCAGGGATAAAACATTGGGATTTTACAGTATTAAACTTGTTTTATCTCAGCTTTGACAGGAGATTATGCTCCACTGAAGAAAACCTACCATCTGTTTGTCGGGGCCAAAACATAGAGGACATTTCCCCTACCTCTTTATGGACGACCGCAACCCAAGAGCAAACAGTAGCTACGCATCACAAGTCAGATGTTCAGAAATAGCTGTGCAAGGCCTTGCTGGGGTAAATTAGACATATTGAAGTCATGACTATAGATTGTTTCCTTCGATTGTTTCAATGAGAGATTACACAAGTCCCGACACAAAGAAGGATGTTTTAACCTTTACTGTTACTCTTCTGTTCTGACTCATGTTGTTTTGAGGGCTGTGATATTTAAAAAATTCCGCAACGACTGCCTAAAAATGACAAGCAACGTTAAATATAATCCACACAAACTGCTCAACTTTCATTCTGCTGCGCTTGTAGAAATAGAATCCCGACTTGCAACTTAGCGAAAAAAGGATGCCATAGTGGATACCAATGAGGTAACGCTGTATTCATCCTGTTCCCTCAGATCTCCTGTATGGTACCATGCCAGCAGAAACAGCACTTGTAGGCCCAAAAAAAAGAAAGAAAAAAAACAGGTCCTTGATATATGTCCTTCCTAGCACTATTTTGATTCCCCTCCCGTATGTTCAGGCAGTAGTCATCACGTTATTTATTTTCACATACATTGTTACATGTGTTACGGCCCCTTGATCCCCCAGAATATTTGAAACTCTCAACATAGCATTGCTGCCTGTCCGACATAAGGAGTTGCTTTTATTCACTGAAGGTTTTTTCCATTCATCACACACCAGTGATATAGCTGTAAACGGCAGCCACATTAGCAAATCTTTTCCATCACGGGAGTTGCTGAATGATGAGTCTGTTTTGTATCTGGTGAACTTTGATGGATGCTTGATGAGTGTTGCAGCTCCTACAGCGTTCAGTCCTGAAAATTCTCCTCTTTTTTTCAAGGATGCAAGGTTGAAGTGGCTAGTGAGCAGCAAATGAGTTTTTATTTCATCACCTATATACTGTAACTCGTGCGTCACTGGCCGTTACCCGGTGAGAGCAAAGAGAGCTGGGAAGTCATGGACAGGGCAGAGGGAAGGGGCCAGATATATTTCTTATGTCATCCATCTTTCGTGGTGGATTCACACTCAGTCAGTAAATACTGCTTACATTGATGTGTAGCGAAAGGTTGCCGTGGAGAACATGCTGACAGTTTATATGGGCTTCTGTGGCTCCAATCACATTGCTGACGATTTGATCCCCGCTCCTCTTGTCCAAATAGCGAAGTGTCCTTGGGCAAGTCACTGAACACAAAGTTGCTCCCGATACCACATGCCTGGCCGTTCCATCATTCTCGTTGTGTGTGTGTGTGTGTGTGTGTGTGTGTGTGTGTGTGTGTGTGTGTGTGTGTGTGTGTGTCTGTGTCTGTGTGTGCGTGTGCGTGTGCGTGTGTGTGTGTGTGTGTGTGTCTAAATGAGGGACAATTTGAGCACCATTGCGTGCTGAAGTTAACATTTAGCACAGCCTCACAGAGCAGCTAGCATAAATGATTCTTGAGTTGTATTCATGCAGAAAGCGAAGCAAATTTTCGCCTCCTGTCATTCGTGCAAATTTGAACACTGGACTTTACACGCCCCCAAACAGCCAATGTTCAATCTGTAGAGACATTGGCTGTGAGCTAGCTAGAAATGGACACACCAACCGTGTGTGTGTGTGTGTGTGTGTGTGACTGTGTGCAATTGTGTCATGCTCTGACTGAACTCAGAACTCACCAGAAACTATTTTTTCTTTTCATTTGTACATTCATTGAGCAGAATCAGCCTTGGGATTTGAGCAACTTCTTTTCAACATTTTAAACTTGTGTTTAGACTTATCGTGTCTTGACTTTAAACACAATCTCATGAGTCTTCTATCTGATCACACGTTACTTTAGCAACTGTCCCATCTTGATGTTTGTCCTCCCTATCTCAATCATTCTTCCATATTGTGTTTTGATAAGTGTCTAATCTAAAACATCAGCCCTGTGCTCCTCAAGATACTCGCTCCATCTTTAAGAGCAGACTGAAGTGCTGGAAGCAAAGCTCCCCTGACATCAAAACCCTTATGATAATTATCTCTATATCAAATTACTTAACAGAACACAGAAAATAACCCTTCTTTTCTATCGATTTTGTTGAGGTTTGGCTCTGGAACATGACATCTACTGCAATTAGGAAAGAGATGGAAGAACATAGGCAGACATATGGTAAAGAAGGAGGTGAGAGAAGTCACTCAGCTCAGTTCCTTGGTGGGCATGAGGGCTATGGCTGACATCTTTCCACAATGTTTATTAATTCCTTTTTTTATATATGTTTTTCAATTGTATCGGTTTTATGATTATATTGCATTTTTTATGATATATCAACCTGTTCTGCTAAAGTAGACTAAATACCCTCAAGCTTGTTTCTACACTTTTCTTTAACAGAATAGCCATGAGCTGTTGGGGAAGAGGAGGAAGCAATGCTGAGCTGTATTAGCGCTATCTAGGTGTCTCTCTGTGGGATGTGTGAATCTCATTTGCACTCTCGGGGCATATCTGATGGGGTGCAGAAATTAAACATCTTGAACTCAGGCTTGAACTTTTGAATGGGATGCTCGGAGAGCTCAAAGACTAAATCCAATCTTTGCCATCCTTCCTGTATGCTTTCAAATGTGAGCGCTGAATTCATGGGCTAAAGCCCCTCAGAAACATGTAAATGAGACTGCACATACTCATATAATCTGATAAACATCCTCTATTGAATACCAAGTGCCTAAACACAATTTCTGCAGGAAATTATAGTTCTGATGAGCGGGAGATATGTTGCTATAAATGGGGGGTATAAAAACCCATCAGGGATCTACAGTCACAGTCTTATTGTCTTTGAAAAATATGCCCAGTGTGGCACATCCTTCTGTTGTGGAATTACAAAAAAAAACAATTTTACCCTTTAATTAGCCAAATATTCTGACCCAGATCTAATCGACTGGATTTGTAAAGAGAAGACAATATGCTCGCAGGCAGCATGTCTCTGAGGGCTATCTTATCTCTGAAAGCAGAATCCCCATAGAGGCGACCCACAATCAGCTCTCTCTCTCTCTCTCTCTCTCTCTCTCTCTCTCCGACCCAGACTGATCATAACCAAACTGTGCTGTCTGCTTAACAACACCAAAGTCCTTGAAAGCACAGAGAAAACCAGGAAAAGGAATTGAAGGCTAAAATATATGCTAACAGCGTTACATGATATGGTGGTAAATTGTAAAGGATGGAGAACAATAATATTGCAAGGAATTTTTTTAAATTCAAATCTTGATGAAGCCCACATGTATTTACATTTAACTTCAATGTGGAGTCTGCAATTCTGGGGAATGCTTGTGGTCAATTTATTTTTGGTCCAAAAATGTGTGAATATCTCCTTACGATCCGCTACCTGTCTGTTTTTTGAAGCTGATGAAGGCTGATAAATTATTACTGTGTGTGGGCTGAAAACAAAAACTGCCTAGGCTCTGTAAACAGGAATGTTGCTAGCTACGGTGGGCCCCTTTGTTTACATAACAGTTTACAGATTACAGTATATGATGTGTATTACCACCAGAATGTTTTCAGCAGTAGAGCCATTGCAAATATGTGGAGTAGCAAACTCTGCTTTCTATATATTCTTTCTATCGCCATTTTTCACCTTGAAAGTGATGATGAGGAATTGTTCCTGTGGTATCGATCTGGTCAGAGATGCAGATCACATTTTGAGGGAGTGGCTGTTTGGATAAGGGCTGCGGGGCTGATAAGTGTGACTGTCGACTGACATTGGCTGTATGGACGGCAGCTGAACTCATTAGACTAATGAACAGGGGGGGGGGGCAGTGAAGGATGCTTTGGGAGGAGAGGCAAGGGCAGGATCGACTGACCTCTATGAAGATTGAGGGAAGTGAGATATGAGAGGCCCAGGTTAGCTGTGTCAGCGCTTCTACATCTGGCAAGCTGGAGTGTTGTGCCCGAAGGCGGATGACATTTTTTGAAGCTGATGAAGGCTGAAAAATTATTTTTAGGATACCGTTTCAGAACAATATGTGCATTAATAATACTCGCTAGCTTAGTGCATGTACTATTTTAAAGATTCATCATTTACTCAGAGCTCCGCAAAGCAAGATTGACAAGACATGTCTAAAATTCCTTGTTCTCACAAAATTGTCTTTTCAGTATAATTGTATATTATATATACAGTATATATATATATATATATATATATATATATATATATATATATATATATAAAATATGTCTCTGAAAATACATTATTATACTTTCTTTCAGTGACGCAAGTGAAGATATACGTGGAGACGGAAAGATCCTGTTTGCATGTGTACTGAAACTGCCAAAACTCATTATAACACTGAACATCTGCACCTCCTTTAGTAATGAACAATTCTGCTATTCAGTCTGCTCCTTCTGTTCCCAGAGAGGACTTTACAGATGATTGACTTACTTGAGTTTTTAAGGCTGGAGCTGTTTGAAAGTAGAGAGCTAATACGAAATGAGAAGCAAGTGCTGTGATGAGAGCTTGGCTGGCTGGTGCGTGAGGGGGAGATTAATATTATATCTATCCTAAAAGGTGTGGAACTTTAAAACGTAAGAGGGGAAACACTTATTTACTCTCTTACCAAGAATTAGATAAGTATATTAATACCACTCTTAAGTCTGTAGGATAAACAGCAGGCGATAAGATTAGCTAAGCACAAGGACTGGAAACTGGACAAAACAGCTCGCCTGACTCTGAGGGAAACAAGATCTGAGTCTTTTCAACATTAACAAGTGGACACTAAAGGAAATTACAGATGTGCTGCCAAAAAATGGAGATAGTGATGGCCTAACATGAAAGTTGTATCAATATTATCATTTTACTCTTGTCAAGACACTGAAAAAGCCACTGTCTACTGATGATATTACCACATATGTTCTCATACATGTAAATGCACATCATATGTGTACTCGCACACTGTACAAAGACACTTTGAGGCTTTGAACAAAGGTGAGGTAAGGGAGGTTTAACAGGCTGTCCTGTCAAATGCATTGCGCCCATAGGTGGAAAATGAGAGTGAGCTTCCTCCTGTGGAAGGCATAACCTATACGTTGCCGGGGAGAAATGCAGCGACCCAAGGAGAAGTGAGAGAGATCATTGCAAAAGTTGTACGACCTTTTGTTCAGCCAAATAAATCTAAAATATTGGATGGAAGGATGTACAACTACAACGTGTGGGTTGCAATGGAACACCAGATATAACTCCATCTAATGCCAAAAAATGCATCAGTTTGATTCCTTCGCCTTCTTCCAAAATACATTTGTTTTCCTGTTTGCATGCTGACCAGTGTGCGCTCCTGTTTCCCAAATAAAAAAGCAGCCTCTCTGTCTTGACCTCTTGACCGTATTGCTGTAGGCCTACTTGTATGGAAGTAAATGAGTGTCATCGGATTTTGAAAATAAAAAGCCATTGAATTTTTAGCACTGAATATTTATGCATTGAAATAATGTATCTGATTTTTTTTCCGCATTGAAATAATGTATCTTAATTTTTTGCCTCTGAATTTAACTCATTACATTTTAAACAACTAATTTTCACCTTTATTTTACAATGTTCTCAAATTCAAAATCAAATATTTAACGTTAAAAAATTCAACGTGCCAAATTCAACTGCAAAATCCCATGTATGAAATTCAGAGTAAAACTTTGGGGAACCAAGGAAGAGCAATCGATCATAGATGCTAGATCGCTAGATATGCTAGCCATTATATTCTTCCCTATATAGAAACATGTTTATACTCACCCAAGCACCATCGTTACTTGCGTTGCCGTTTGACATGGCTAAAACCCGATTTGCCTTCCTGTATCAGTCAGGGGTATCCAAGGCAACAAGCTAATATTCCCACTGGCTCTCTTTGTTTGAACGCGATCGAGCATCTATGATCGATTGCTCTTCCTTGGTTGCCCAAAGTTTTACTCTGAATTTCATACATGGGATTTTGCAGTTGAATTTGGCACGTTGAATTTTTTAACGTTGAATATTTGATTTTGAATTTTAAAACATTGTAAAATAAAGGTGAAAATTAGTTGTTTAAAATTTAATGAGGCAAAAAATTCAGATACATTATTTCAATGCTGCAAAAAATTCAGATACGTTATTTCAATGCTTATATATTCATTCAATGGCTTTTTATTTTCAAAATCCGATGACAATCATTTACTTCCATATACTTGCATCAGTATAGTATATTTTATCCAGAAGCTTTGTAGAATATACAGGGTACATGTTGGTCTAAATGGAAAACAAATCGAGTTGTGGTTGCTCTATTCTACATGCATGACAAACATGGTATTTATGTCAGGAAAAACAAATTGAAAGTGTCAATTGGACAATGAGATGACAAATCACAGCAGCAGAGAATGGGATCCTTTCGAAAGTTGGAATGCAACAAGATGATTGATTAAGAAGCAATTTGTTGCATGTTTAGAGAAACATCAATTTAGCATTATACCAACAAAAGATGCACATCGTTAAGAAACTCAGAGTTTAATTGAACAGAAAAATTATTTAAAAAAAACTGAGATAATAGATAATGGTTTATTGACGTTCCAAGATGACATTTGCGTTTACAGCATCCTTTAATTTCTTTTAACGGTGTTACATTGCCCAGTGTCTTGGAAAGCAGCTTGATGGATTTTAGCTTACTTGTCCATGCCAACAGTGAATAACTAAGGGAGGCAACTGAGGAGAACTTGTCGTGGGTGAATTTTTTTTATAGCACTAGTCACACATATCTGATCAACACCTTCAGAACATGCCTTACAGCCCTCTCCTTCTGCCTCTTTCAACACACAGACTATATTTCATGGTGTCTGCTTAAATAGTTACAGAGTTAATAATGCTCTAAAACAATAAATGAACAAGACAGAGAACTGCATGGTGCTAGAAAGAGTTCTTACCTGAGCTTAGCCACGGCTTTCCCCGACACTAGCCTTACTGTGTACAGCGGTGTAGCTGTGTAAGAAGGTGGCTCTTCAGCTCCTGGTTTTGGCTGATGAAAAAGAAAGAAATCGGCCTACCATCCTCGAAAAAACTGCTCAAGAATCATCAACTCAGAAATGTATTTCACTGTGGAAGCCCCTGGTTTTAAACATGTAATTTAAATGAACATAGGGCTCCCGTGGTTCCACCCTGATTAATGTCCAAGGAATGAAGCCTTCGTCTGTAGCTGTCAGCTGTGATCTCATATTTAGCCAGAATAACTTCTTTGAACTTCTTACATTATCCAGGATTGGAAAAAGTTCATGAGAAAATAGGCATTGAGTGGCTTACTTGTGAGCACAGGGACAAGTTAAATAGCCCACTCTTCTTTTTTGTGCCGACTGCAGACAGTGGTCATTTTCTCAAATTCTGCAAGATAATGTGTCTCTGTAGTGGTGGTGGAGTTAGCGGCTCATTCCACTGCCTGGCTCGGCGGGCCATCATCATTATTGTTGTCACAGCCCTGTTCTCATATTCATCTGTAAATTCTCACACCTATGTTCGACTCTGTAGAAAGTGACGCTGCATACTTCCACTACTGCTCATTGCGGGTCTCTGCTTCTCTATCAACACCTGTACCTGCAGTCTGCTTTTAATCTGGACCCAAACCTGCTTCACACCAGTGCCTACCATTATGCTAGTATCATCAATAATTCACTAAAATTAACCCTGCTGCCTTATACTGTCTGCATTAAAGGGTTCAATCCCCATTACCCCCTCTCATTAGAGTGTGAAAATGTGTATCTTTTTTAACCTGTGTGTATATATATTTTTTTTTTCTGGGCATCAATTAGCGATTTCTGTCTAGCATTTGTGTATTTCCTGTTGTGTAGTGATCAGGTGGTGGTGATAGTGGAGAAACAATTTTCCTGTGAGGAAAGTTAGTGTATTCATTGTTGAGAAAATACCTTAGAAAATGTCCACTTCTCTGACCCACTGAATGTTACATAGTACATGTTTGAACTTAACACTTGCAGTAAGGAAAAAAAACCCAGGGCCAACCCCACAACAACATGCATCAGATAGTATATCCCAACTGGTATCAGGATCCTGAGGCAGCAGCTAGAAAGAGGAATATCTGGACTACTTGCTCAGCCTGCTACCACAATGGCCTGAACCTGGTTAAAGGCTGAAAGACGGATGGATGAATGGATATAGGAGTGGAAGTATTTAGTGTTGGGACTGTGTACTCACTGTACCTAATAACAGGCACTTCACAACATTGTAAAAGTGTTGACATGTTTCACCATTGAGGAAAGGCCTGTAGGTTCAGCAGGACCTGATCAGTGGCAAACAAAGAAACAGAGAAATCAATGCAACCGTAATACCCGTTTAATATCCTCCTTGACCAAATCAATGCCAGTCTCAGACGGTGTTTTTTCCCTCGATTTATTGAAGCAGTTCAACCACTTACAAGTGAGGAAATGCTCTTACAGGCCCACTCCATCCCTCAACACCTCTCCACCTGTATGCCAACAACACACAATCCCCACCATACTCATTTACTGTAGAGGGGTTTTAGCCTTTATATATCAAGAATATGGTGAACCCTAACCCTAGAGCAACTGCTTTATTACCCTCACAGTGTGATTTAGGCATCGCAGTGCTCGTTTTTTTTCCCATCATTTTCTAGCTTGACAATTTGAGCCAGCAATTGCTAGACCTCAAACTGGGTTCAGTGTTGTGTTCTGTTTGTCCTATACGGTCAGCCTTTATATTCTGGTTTCTCTGCCTCTGTCAATGACCCCTTGAGGTTTTGGATACACACTCAAAAAACTTCCACACAAACACACACACACACATATATACATGTAAGCATTTTTAATGCTTCAGTGACAGCATCACATAAGCAAAATCCTTTTCAGGAAACAGTCACACAGATGCAGTCAAAGTGTGATACAACAACATGATTTGTGGATATGCATAAAGTTGCATACCTATTACATATTGAGATAGAAGTTCAAATATACTCTTTCAAGTAAAAAAAAAAGTACCACACCATTGTAGTTAAGTACTTTCTTAAGTTATGTATGGCTTGTGGCAACTTTACTGTTAATGCCCCATTTGTTGTGATAGCTCGAGGTTGGACCCAAAAGCAGAACAGATACCAGGTAGTCAGTTTAGAACAATGTTTATTAGGCAGGCAGGCAGGACACTGGACGGCTGAATGGCGTGGCGAGCAGCGGCAAGTGGATATCCGGAAACCCGCAGGCAGGCGAGCAGGAAAGGTTAACAGCGGAGGCAACTGGCACGGAAGGAAAGAGGAGCAGAGTTAGAACTCACTCCAACTGGAGACATGAAGAAAACAACAAACAAGATTTCCTGGTCTCGGGTAGTTACCGCTCTGGTACGTAGTATACTCCGGCGTTGAATGACTGGAGTCCACAGGTTTAAATAGGGAGCCCTGATTAGCCCAACGATCCACACCTGGAAACAGCCTGCCCTGATTAGCCCAACAATCCACACCTGGAACAGCCTGCCCTGGAATGCCACCAAGCCCACATGCCAACAGGGAGGCCGACACTTGGAACAACAAAACAAAGGAGAGACAGACGAGGGAAAACACACATAGGAGAAGGAGATACTGCCGAGCCGTGAGTCATGACACCATTGACATCAAACTACAGGAGTTGATCGCAATCGATTGTTGCTGTAAAACGTCAGCTAGGGATAGTCCGGCGTTGAGTTGCATTATACTTGGAGGTCACCGTGGGAAAGCGGGCTTGTTGTCAGACGGAAACAACATTTTCTTCCTTGAC
The DNA here is from genome assembly GCA_026929865.2 of Hyperoplus lanceolatus. Classification (NCBI taxonomy): domain Eukaryota; kingdom Metazoa; phylum Chordata; class Actinopteri; order Uranoscopiformes; family Ammodytidae; genus Hyperoplus; species Hyperoplus lanceolatus. The sequence goes on from CM049398.1 coordinate 23,142,240, forward strand.
TGCCTGCAGTTGAAAAGATAAATCCCTTAATGCAATGCTGAGGTGCCCTTGAGTAAGACATGAAACAGCCTTTCACTCCAGCTGCTGAGTGGTCCACAGTGGAAGACTGTGGCCGCACTGGGCAACCCCCAGACATGTCGTTGCCTTGAACACATGTCACTCTATGAATATGAAGCAGCGGATGGAGGCAGAAATGCACGCATGACCACATGACTTGGATAAAGGTCAAAAAGGAGGTGAAGAAATGCCTTATTTATTCATGACTGTGCCATGCGTGTGTTATGAAATGATGTCACAAGCTTTTTCAAATGCTCCTGGGTGCGGAATTTCTGTCAGCATATTCGTATGCATCCTGTGTTTAAAACACAAACTGGCTCTCATCCGGAGAGATTTAAAGGTCCACCTTGCAGATAACTTAATGTGAAAACTGGCTAGATGTCAATGATGTATCGTATTTGAGGCACAATCAGTTGCATCATTTATTTAAGTGCTGAAACATGAATATCTCGCTCTGAACAATTGATCCTCACATCAATAAAGTGGATTGGATTACCTGTTTAACCTTGGCACCCTTGCCCTAAGTAAACATACAGAAAAGGGAGCTCACTTGCAACACTTGCATTGATGCACATTTGCACACATTCTCTTCCTGTCAACTGGGAGCTCAACCACAATCTTGCAGTGCCAATCAACAAGATCAGGGTTTTCCTCGAATCAGTGAATTAAAAAAAGTACTCACTGAGGACCTATTCAAAGCTAGCATAGATATTCAACCCAGCAACCTAAACAGTACTAACTAACAGCAAATTGAACAAAACCCACAAACAAAGTTCCAGCTGCCAAACTTATTATGCAATATTACTGCATACATCCCAGACTATTCAGGGATGGCAGGGGATTAGTGTTGAGGTTTTGGAACCGAAATATAACTTATATTAGAGTACTTGACTCAGATGGGGACAAGGCCATGCCCATAATTCCTTATCTGTCCACAGTGCATTTCCATCAAACTGCATTTATTAAGGATCTAAAGTGAGCTCGGCTTTGATCTTGCGATGAAACAGAATTGCTGGCCTGATTCAATATTTCAAATAGCGTTTGTGCATCTATTTGTGTGTGTATACGTATATGAAAGGCCGGTGGGAGGAGAAGGAGAACATTCTGCCTTTGTTTGAAGCCAGCGCTTCATTGATTACCTGACCAGTTCCAAGGTAGCGGAGGATTTTTCCTTTCCTGCATTTTCTCACAGTGCTTTCTGCGGGCCCACTGAATGCACTCCACCAACCATGTCCATAAATTTGAAACAAACTGCCTTGCAAGCAAATGGTGGGCTCGCAGGGCAAAACTGCAAACGCCATTCCAATGCGGAGTTGTTTTTATGCTTGCTGTAGCTCTTAGCAATAATGAAAAAATAAACATTTATGTAGGGTGCTACATAGCGTACTTTACAAAGAGTACACTTATTGGAGACTAAAACATTTAAAGGTGATCAATCCATTACATACAAAAGCTTGCTTATGTTTATAGGTACAAAATCAATTTAGGCTAACCCTTACCAGATGTATAACATTGTAACGGTAATAGGGGAGACCGGGGTAAGTAGGCACACTTTTTACTCTAGTGAGAATTGCTCATCACCTAAACATCGTTCAATGGTCATTCCTACATTAAATTGAAGCTTAAGGTGTTGGCTTGAAATGTTTACTGCTCGCTTTTTCTAACTTATTGTAATAAAGAAGAAATTTACCATCAAAGACACTCTAACACATTGTGGGGTTGTTTGTCACAATGTTATCTTTTTGGGAAAAATCTTAAAAAGAAGGCAAGAAAGCAGAACTACATTTGGAAGTTTAATTTCATTGTCAAGTTGAAAAATAGGCCTACATGACTTTATGCATCTTAACACAAAATAAAATAACAACATAAAGAACAAAACAAATAGGTCTAACAATAATAGCCTACTCAACTAGGATACACACATTCACTATCTGAGTTACAGTGATGGCAAATGTAGGGTCTGCTCACTCTAATTAAGCAGAGATTGTGTGCCCACTGGTTGCACATACAACACTTCTCCCATACCTCCCCTGAACGGCTGTTGGAGAACGTTTCCATACAAACCAAACTATCCTCTTCATCTGATGAAGATTCCTCCTCCTGTCTCTTTCTCTTCTGTTTCTTCTTCCCCAGCTGGGGTGGAGTGCACTGGGGTGCAGTAGCCTTGGCAACTGGTCTAGTTTGGGATGCACTGGGTCGTTTTGATTTTGTTGCCCTTTTTCTCTTTTGCATGCTAGCTGCCTTTCCTGCTCAATTCTCTCCTTCTCTGGGGTGTCAGTGAGGATACAGCTTGACATTTCATTTTGTTATTGGGTTCCTTTCCTGGCTGCACCCTTTGGATAACATGTGACAACCAACCCCCCAAAAAATGTGACGACCAACCCCAACTGGAATTTATTGCTAGCATCAAGGCCAACAACCATCTGACAACTAATTAGCTTGCTAAAAACAATCTAAACTATAGCTTACCCTTCACACTTTTTAGGGTAACAAGTGTTTTGTTATAAACCCATTGTGTAAAAGCCTAGAAGAAAAATACTGAGGAGCTAAACATTTTAAATTTGACATGAAAAACACTAACAGTCCTCTCACCTCAAATTCAGACTATGTAGGTGACCTCTGATCCCAGTTGTGGATATTTACATACCAAAATTTAACAGACAGCGCCTTCTGGTTCCGAGATATAACGATTGTGACAACCTACCCGTGTGAGAAATTACCTCGTTCTCCCCTATTATGTATATTATCAATCAGTGTATTGCTACCTTTTTTGCAGAAGTTAAACAACAGAATTCTCATCCAATTATTGAATGAAGAGCAAACCTATTTAAACATTGATCCCCTAGCTTACTTTAAACTGCATGGTAGAACATTTTTATAAATAAAGAAGAGAATCTTGACATATACAGTATTTATGGAAAATTAATCGTCAAAATCAGTAATGAGCTGACAGAAGCACCAGCATAAGGACACAACTGTTCACATGCTGCAATTTTTGTCATTTGTTTGGATGGATAGAAAGCATTCTAAATATGTTTGCTCGACGCCTACAAAAACACTGACACAATCAAACAGAAGACAGGTGCATCACACTTATGTATGAGTAGTAGGTAAAAAAAGGATACCAATGCGGATAAACTAGGGTGTAAAAGTGCTGCCTTTGGATTTCTCCTAATAGGTATGGAGGTTGTTATGTTGTGAAAAATCGACACTGAAGAGATATTGGTTTCTGAAACAGAGTGGGGTGCGAGTGGATTTTTTTTTTCAGTTATGAAATGCAGGCCTGGGGGGGGGGTCACTGAATAGAACATCTAATATATGCAGCAAATGTGTTAGTGAGTTCAGTTCTGAGTCATTCTGCCTGTTTACAGCTCCACTTCCAAACTGCCAGCCGTGGATGATCATATTTTTCTTGGACTCTAACGATTTGCCAATGCATACTGATGAAACGACATTTCAGCGGGTGGAAACAACGTAATTCTGTCCTATATCATTACCGTAAATCACACCTTTTGCCACTTCTGAACAAATCACACCTAAACCAGCATTTTCTAGGACATATGAATACAAAGTGAGGCATCATAACGCAGCACTGGCTGAGCACAGTTGCAGTCAAACACAAATTTGTGTAGCCAGGCATAATTCCAGGAAGTGTAGTGTGTGAATCTGATATGATACAAATAGGGGAGAGTGGGGTGAGTTGTGCCAGTGGGGAAGTTGTGCCACCCCTTGTTTCTAGAAAACCATAGAAGAAATTGGAAATGTGACCACATATTTAAGAAGAGCCATCCATTTGACTTATCCTGTAAAGAAGGGAGAAACATGGAATAAGATATAAGCACATTTAAGCTCAAAAACCTTTTTTTTGCCTTTCAAAAATGTCCAATGATCAAGGTTTTTTGATTATTGTGTCTGAACAATGATAAACACGTTCGAAAACATTTGACACATGTTTTAGTGCTTTAGTATGCTACACTTTGTGTCTATAGTTAGCACGATGTCAGCCCTAAACTGCTGCATCATGCTTATTATCCAAAATTCTTAGGTTGGGATGATTTGTGAAATAACAATAACCAAAATAAAAGACAGAAAGCCCAGACATCCACACAGGGGCGTAGAACCAAATTCTGGGCCCCTATACAAAAAGTCCTGATGGGCCCCCTGAAAGGCGGTCTTACAATACACATGGCTCTCTGAGCCAGATAACTCCACAATACATTTATTTGAGGAATGACCAAATCATTACTTTTACCGGTGTTTCTGCCAGAAAATGTCTTAGTCAAGGTGGTCACTGGCCACGGTCACAGGAGGCGCGGCAAAAATGTTGGGGGTATTTTGCTCAAAGATGCCAATGCGCACTTTAGAAATAAACAACTGTTTATTTGAATACAAAAATACAACAGACACTGACCTTATAGTTGTGCAATTTTGTTTGCTATGTGCAGGTAAAATTTTACGGACAGTACAAAACACAATTAAAGAAAACTTCTACTGCTTTGGTGCAATGCTATGCAGACACACTAAATACAAATAATAGACCATACACTTGTGTATGCACAACAAGTGCAAATTCAACTTTTTAAAGTTCCTTTATGGATGGGGGGCTGTGATTATTGTGGACAATAGGCCTACTGTGATATGATAGCCTATAATTCATTAATGGTTATTTTGAGCCTACTTGCTTGATTTATTTTTAAATACAAAGGTTATTGGTCGTTTTGGAACATGTCTTTCCCAATTTAAAACATAAAAATAAAGAAGCATTGAAAATTCAGAAAATAAATCTTCTTGGCCTACACTAGCATGCTGTTATACAAATAACTCAATAGTTGAAATAATACATACAATGTGTTTTCCCCTTAAAATGTCTAAATGCATTTCAAAGACAGTAACAGTGTGGCACTTCTTTAAACTTACTGAAACTTGCAGGGGCCATCACTCTCATGTATTTATCAGACTTTTCTCTGCGCTTTCTGAGCTGATAGATAGGTTGTGTTGCCACAGTGATGTGGAGTCTTAAACTGTTCTAGCTTTGCCAGCACTTATATCTGTACAGCTAAATTTCCCCATAGAAACATCGCTGCGTTTATTTTCGCCACAAGTTCAATTCAATGTCGGCTTGCTCCTGCTTACTCTCCCGCAGAGCCGGCCCAAGCCTTCAGGGGGCCCTAAGCGAAATATGATTAGGGGGCCCCTCTCCAATGTTAGCGCTGCTGAAACTATAGATCTTTCTTAAATATCATTCACACACCCAGTGTTTTCCGCTAGTGCCTCCACTGTGCGGCTGTGCGAAAATATTAGACAGCCGAGATTCAGACCCTCTTAGGGGGTCCGGGGGTATGCCCCCCCGGGAGATTTTTTGTAACCTTTTTAAAGTGAAATGCATGAATCTGGTGCACTTTGAGAGGAAAATTAAGAGGCTAAATCTGAGAAATCTTGTGTGAACAAATAATTTGGAGACACTGGGTCAGATGAATTAGAAGCTATTGAAGAAGGACACATGGATTTTCCATAAAAATATTAATATAAAATAAAATATTATGGTTCGGGCTTGGAGCTCTTTTTCTTTTACGGGACATATTTCTCCATAATATAGTGAATGCATTTAAATGCAGTGTGAGGGACGAAGCAGAAGAACTCTGTTATCCAGCTACTGTATCTTTTTTTCCACAGACAAGGCTGACATAGGCTATAAACTATACACAGTGCATGGGCAACTGAGGGCAGCCCCATTTCCAATTGTTTTTAAATAAACTCAATACACACTGTGCATGGATGTGAACGTGACATGATCAGATAATTTCGGATTTCCTCCGAGATGAACTAATTACATTTTTAGGCTATTAATTATCTAGACCAAAACATTTTATTCCTTTTTTTGGATGATAACTCACATTTGCATAGTATGATGTTAATATCAAACACACAAACTAAAAAAAAAAAAAAAAAATTTTTTTTTTTTTTTTTTTTTTAGGGGGCCCCCCAGGCAGTCGGGGGCCCTAAGCGGCCGCTTAGTTCGCTTATGCCTCGGGCCGGCTCTGCTCTCCCGCACACATGCCTAAGGCATGGCCCCTGATCTCCTTGCAAGGGTCAGGGGCCTATCATGAGCCAGTCAATTATTTCTTTTTTTGAAATGGCATTGTTCAGGGCCTTCGAAGATCGGGGCCCCACATTCAGCTTAAAAAAAAAAAAAAAAAAAAATTTTTTTCTGATGGGCCCCCCTCTGCCTTGGGCCCCCCCGTGACTGTCACACTATCCCCCGCAGTCCGTCAGCCCTGCATCCACATATAAACAAAGATAGTAGTGCAGAAGTAAGATAGTTAATGGGGAGGAAAAACCAGGGTGTAGAGATGGGTTTTGAGCCTTGATTTAAAGGCAGAAATGGAGGGGGAATCACATATGCCAGAGGCCTGTTTCAGGTAGCTTGTTTTACATACTCTGAGTTTAATCCTGCGCTCTGAGTTGGTCAACTCAGAGAACAGTGGATCAGCGTTGGATAAATCAACTCTGAGCGTGTTCACTCTGGGTTGATCGCGTGCATAAAAGCCATCGTCAATGGATCGCTGAAAACATGACTCACCATGGAAACAGAAGAAACAAATGCTTGATCCTCTCACTTCTCCACTTCTCAAAAAAGAAAAAAGAAATCTCCGCTCCTCCCACTAGAGTTAGAAATATTAACGAATGAGCTTATGGTATGGAGAAGAATTAACGGGTATATTGTCTCATAACTCTGATCTAATCTCCTCGGCAATTCAGAAAAAAACAGAGCAAACAATTTGTTGTCAAGAGAATAATTTTGCTGCCGTATGAGAAGCCACAGTCTATTTTAAAAAGTTACGCATATCAGCAGTAAAGTATAAAGCTGGCGCGGCACAGCATTACTGACAGTGTTTTATATTCACTGTATAATATGTTGGCAAGCTATAGCCTAATACTGTGCAGTAAACAGACACATTAGGTGACAGTTTCCATTGAAGAGCCTGTTTGATTTATTACCAGATCCATTTTCCTCAAGTGATCACAGTTTAAATTATTATATAATTTTTATATTCATATTAGGGTATTTAATGAGGCTCGTCTGTGACTTTAGGATCGCACAAGTGAACAGTAACGATCGCGTGCAGCCGCAGCGTTACATGAATCCACCTGACATAAATCTGTTCAGTGGCACAGACGTTAAAAAGCATACAATACAAATGGTTTATTAATCGGAATGTAGAGCATGTCACGATGTGTAAAGTGGCCGCCTATATGAACGGCTGAGAACAAGGCTACTGATCAGATAAATGATCAGTCAAAAGTAAGATCATCAGGAAATGATAAAAACATCCCGATGGAGATTTCTATGGAGTGATTTTGCTTCAAACTGTACAGGGACGCGTGTGATAGTGACACTCTTTCTTCATCGGAGCTGCAGCGTAAAGCGAGAACAAACTCAGGGTAGGTCTAACCACCTCCCGTGCAGGTTAGACCCATGGCGTATGTTGCCGCAGTAACTGACTCTCGGTTGCGCTGAACCTGCTACCTGAAACGGAAAAACCCAGAGTTTCCACTAACTCATAGCGAACAAACTCTGGGTTGCCTCAAAACCAGCTACCTGAAACAGGCCTCAGGTGGCAGTTGGTTCTACAAGGGCGGAGCAGCTAGTGCAAAGTACATTTTTGAGAGTTGTGCCATTGGCATGGCTGTATATGCTGGTCACCAAAAGAAAGTAATTGTCTACAGTAGCTCAGAAGAGACTGACATCTCCATTCCACTTAACGAAACCACTGATGAGAGTTAAGATGGCCAGAAAGATGATAATGGTGACTTTGTCATTGTGAGCTTTGCAGGTAAAACCATTAGATCTGCTAGGCCTTGTGTAAGAAAATTGTCCTTCAATCTTTGTAAAATATTTACTTTATTTACTTTAAATAAACCTTAAATAAGTGATTGTCTAATGGATTTGTCTTGCATTACAGTTTATGAGATATATATACAGTATCAATGGCACAATTTAACCCATGGTATTCTCTCCAACGGCACAACTTTCACCACACCGGGGGCAAGTTGTGCCACAAGACAACTTTTATTCCGAAAGCTATATTTCTTAAACAGTTTATTTCATATCCAAAGTTCTTGTTGCCGGGGATGCACAACACCCTGATATATATGTACATATTTGAGTTGGAGACTTTACTGTCAAGGCCTCACTTTAAAGTCACTTTGAGTAAAAAGTGGCACATCTAACCCCGCTCTCCCCTACATATTTTTGTCTCTTATTAATGATGAAGTGTAAATTGGAGCTGTGGTAAAATAAAATATGACATCATTTTAAGAAATGTACACAATCAATTCAAGTCAATCAGTGACGTTGGGGATTTTTTTTATTCTGCTCTTGTCATCTTTGTACAAAGACACATACAGATCTGTAAAATAAATGCAATTTATGACAATTTTAGCTCTGATGATCTGATTTATATGCAAGGCACGCACACAAATCAAACTCGCACATAATGTTTAGAAGAACAATCTGTTCTGTGCTGAAGCATTATTGACCCTTCTCCGCTCACACTAGTAAGCTCTCTAGCGAGACCTCCGTTTACATTGGGATTTGGACTATAGCAAAGAGCCTGATCGATCAATTCGCTAAATCGTTTTCCACTTTAAGTTGGAACTCTGTGACTAATGGCTGAGTGAATATTGTGATAAAACAGTGGCGGTTCACTGCTTCACCAAGAGAAGTGGTGCAAACAGCGATCCAGATCCAGACGTGACAGTAGAAGGGAGAAGACTCTCAGTGGTCCAATAAATCAAGTACCTTGGAATAATGATAGATTCTAAGCTCACTTTCAAAACACAAGTTAAAAAAGTCATAAACAAAATCAAATTCAACTTATCAAATTTCAGACACATCAGGAATAATTTAACTACAGAAGCCTCAGGGTTGTACCTTCATGCTATGATTTTCTCACATATTAATTACTGTCTTACCAGCTGGTCACAGGCAGGATGGACCACATTAAGCTCAGTTGAAACACGTTTTTAACAGGCCTTGAAAACGCTAGATAAAAAATCAAATTCATATCACCATTGTAAAATCTTGATAAAATATGATTTGTTAAACTGGGAAAACATCATTAAGTTGGCACACATTCTACTAGTATATAAAATATTTCATGGTATGGCTCCCCCTCCGCTAAAGGAATTTGTTAAACAAAATATAAACTCTTCCACCAGAGCATCAACAAGAGGGGATTGTAAAATACCATATAGAAAAAGTTATTTTGGGCAGTCAGCCTTTTCCTATCGAGCAGCACATACTTGGAATACCATAGCCACAGAACTAAGGAACATTACATCACTCAAATCCCTCTCAAAATCTATAAAAAACTGGTTACTGACAAATCAAATATGCATCCATAATCATCTGGGATAGTGTGTTTGTCTTTGTGTTTACTAGTTGTGTTTGTGTCTGAGTTTTGTGCTCCTTGTCTGTATACCTTTGTTTGTGCTTATGTGTTTTGTCTGCATTCATGCCACTTGTATGCTCCTTGTCTGTGCTTTTTGTCTTTCTTTAAATAATCGTGCTATATGTTCATGCACTTTTATCTGTTTCTGTATGCTTCATGTTTTTCACACATCGCCAACCTGTTATGGCCTGGAGAAATCATTGTGTCATTTTGTTTGTCTGTGCTTGTCATTTTGTTTTTGTGCTCATGTGTTGTATTTTTCTTCTTTTAATGTTTCTTTTTTTCTTTCTACCTGCCAGGGAGTACAGGTGAAAATGAGCCTGCATGGCTAAATCTGGCACATTTACATGTTGAACTTTGGTGCTCATGTCTATTAATGTGCGCTGTCCCAGCATTTTCATTATTAAGTGAAAGTCCGCTTTACAAAATGCATACTTTGGGAACACACACACACACACACACACACACATTGTGAAATATTCATGTGATTCATTTGTGAGGACCTGCAACCTGTCAGAGAAAACGGAAGGGTTAAGAATGTCCTCAAGGCAAGATGTCATCAGGGGTTAGAAACGTTGTTCTCCCTGAAACATCTTTTCTGTTGTGATTTTAGCGTGATTGTGATTATTTTTTTAGCATGTCATTCTGTTTGTTTTTACTGTAAACGTCTTTCTTGCACTCAAGTATTTTTCTTGCACTATTATGTTTAGGAGACTGGCAGCCTCAGAGGCTCATTTCACCAGTCATAATGAGTCAACATGAAATGTGGCTGCAACTACAACACATTATCACCACCCCTTACTCGGTAGGTAAGGGCATTTCAGCTGTCTCCTGAATAACAGACATAACTACAGGGTTTTTATTTGGGCTACATTGGGATACAGGAGTGTCAATCTGTGATTCGTAGCTGTCTAATTTTGCCCATGAATCACGGGCGTCAGACGGCCATTTGTTGATCTGTCTGAGTCGCCTGTATGCCGAGGACCCTGTCCAACTGATGGCCTAATTCACTGTAAATACAGTCCCTCCCCAGCCTCCCTGCTGTTGCCAAAGACAGCTGTTCATCGGGCAGACTTGGCCTCTTGCCACTCCCTGCTGAGCTTTTGAAAATACTGTAAACTACTATTTCTCCTGTGGTTGAAATCATTAAAGGAGGATTATCAACATCAGTATTATTTCTGCATTAATTGTATTGCGGTCAAATGGGTTACATTGTTTGGCACATTAAACTACAATTGCAAGAACAAGATGGACAAATAAATAAGCACATGTCATATTTATATATTTTTTTCTTTTTGTTGTTTATCACTGTAATTGTACGAAACCAAAGAACACCAGTCATTTTAAATACAAAAGATTGAGAACCAAAGAAAACATAAATACATTAAGGAATAAATTACTGAAACAGAATTGGAGGGTAATGAGGTAGAAGATACTGACAAAGCATATAATGGATTTCTTAACGTTTTTAAATCACTTTATGACAAACACTGTCCTGTGAAATAATACAATGATGGACATAAATAGACAACTAGTCCGTGGATCAATAAGGGTTTGAAAAATGCCTGCAAAAAGAAAAATACACTGTATAGAAAACGTATGAAAAATCCAACTGCAGAAGCGGAAAATAAGTATAAAAAGTATAGAAATAAATTAACCAATATAATAAGGATATGTAAGAAAGAATACTATAATAAAATACTAGAGAATGACAAAAACAACATGAAAGGTTTATGGAATGTGCAAAATAGTATTATTAGAAATGGATCAAAAAATACAGGTTACCCTGAGTATTTTATGGAGAAAGAAAAGACAATAGATAATATGGATGATGTGGTTGATGGTTTTAACAGACTCTTCGTAAATGTGGGACCAAATTTGGCAGAAAAAAATTATGACCCAGGATCTGGGAGATCTGATGACAATAATTATGATTTAATAGACATTAATCCAAAATCAATGTTTCTAAAAGCAGTGGAAGAGAGTGAAATTATAGAGATTGTTCATAATTGTAAAAACAAGACTTCCACCGACATAATGACATTGACATGAGAATAGTTAAACATGTCATTGAAGGAATTGCAAAACCACCTACGCACATCTGTAACTTATCATTTCAAACTGGTAAATTCCCAAAAAAAATTAAAATTGCAAAAGTCTTACCGCTGTAAAAAACTGGAGACAAACACCACTTCACAAACTACAGGCCTGTTTCACTGCTTCCTCAATTTTCTAATTTTTTTGAAAAACTCTTTGCTGCCAGATTTAACAAATTCATCAATACGCACAATTTACTAACTGACAGCCAATACGGCTTCAGACCCAACCGATCCACTTCATTAGCAGTCATTGAGCTAATTGAAAAGATAACAAATTCCCTGGACCAAAAGAATTACGCGCCCCACACACATCCTACCTCTACTGCGCGTCTACCTCGCGTCTGCGTCTGACTTTTTGAGGCACGTCTGCAGCGACACTCCCCTTCACCTCAGGAGGCTCGCCTATTTTTTTTCTGAGAGCAGCGCGTCTCTCTCGCGTCTCTGTGCTTTAACTGATAGAGAAATACTCTGCTGACAGTCATACCAGCAGCATTCACTCTAGTTACACGTTTACCCGGTGTGTTTATTTCAAAATAAAACATCCATCAGTCGTATACGCGAATAATCCCTTTATTTCACGATTTAATTGTGCAATCAAAATCCGAGGGATTTAAAACCTAATTTTCAATTAGTTCTGGCATTTCATTTTTGGATAAATGACACATATAGAGATCCAATATAGTGAAGAAATAAAAAAGATCATGATGAGCGCAACAGTTTTCCGTTGCTCTATCTGTGTCTACGGCCTTCTTCTTCCCTGACCACACCCCCCTCTCTCTCTCTCCCGTATAAATCAGTAAAGTGATTTTTGAAATACTCTGCTGAGAGTCATATTAACTTCATACTGGCAGCTTTCGCTGTAGTTTCACCATTTCCTGGTGTGTCCCCTTCAAAATAAAACTTCCAACAAGCGAAAACATGGCAAAAAAAAGGAAAAAAAATGGCAATGGGGCGCACGGATTACTGTCCAGACTCAATATAAATCATATGCATCATAGATGACATGAAATAACCTAATTTTTAATGGGAATTATCTATGAAAACTCTATGTAGAAAGATAGGGCTTTTAGAAGCAGCGCTGCAGCAGCAGCAGCTGCTGAGACGTTGCATGTGTGTCCGAGAAAAGTCCGAGAGAGGCAGCAGTAAGGTAAGGCGACGCGCTCCAGAGGTAGACGCAGGATGTGTGTGGAGGCCGTTATGCAGCCTGTGTTTGTATTGATCTCAAAAAAGCATTTTATACCATAAATCATGACAGATTAATCAATAAATTAGAACGGTATGGTATCAGGGGGGTTGTATTAAACTGGCTGAGGAGCTATTTACAGAACAAGCAACAGTTTGTGAAGATGGGTGAACACTTAAATTGACTGTGTATTGGACTGCAGATTCTTAAAAAAAAATAAAATGTATGGGTATATGTATATATATATATATATATATATGTATATATATATATATATATGTATGTATATATATATATATATATATATATATATATATATATATATATATATATATATATATATATATATATATATATGTATATATATGTATATATATAGCTATATAAATATAAAAAAATAAGCCTTTGGCTTCTTCCGTCTCCCTTCGGACAACACAAAGTATGATGTATGAATATTTGCAAGAGAAAATTGTGTATTGTGTGGAATTGTCCGAAAGAATAATAAATAAACATATGTCATCTTGTTTGGACATTGCCTGTGGGGTCTCCCAGGGGTCAGTATTAGAGCCAATTATTTTTATTCTCTACATTAATGATATATGCAAAACATCAAAGATTTTACAATTTGTGTTATTTGCAGACGACACTAATATATTTTGTACGGGAGAGGACTTGCAGCAGCTTCTGGAGTTAATTACAACTGAAATTAGCAAATTAAAAAAGTGGTTTGACAATAATAAATTGTCATTAAATCTAAGTAAAACAAAAATCATGTTGTTTGGAAATTGTAATTTAAATAATGACGTAAATGTTAAGATTGACGGTGTGAATATTGAAAGAGTGTATGTAAATAAATTCCTTGGTGTGACAATAGACCATGAGCTCAGCTGGAAACCTCACATAAAACATGTTAAATCTAAACTGTCACAAAGCATCTTAGTCCTGTGTAAAGCAAAGCATATATTGGATCAAAAATCATTGCATATTCTTTACTGCTCAATGATCTTACCTTATTTAAATTACTGTGTGGAGGTCTGGGGGACCACTTACAAAAGCTCACTGCTACCATTAGTGACAATACAAAAACGAGCCATAAGAATAATCAATAAAGCTGGATATTATGATCACACCAACCTCCTGTTTTTACATTCCCGGATCATAAAGTTCAAGGACCTGGTTGAATATCAAGTTGCACAAATCATGTTCAAAGCTAGAAATAAACTGCTACCAGGTAACATTCAAAAACTTTTTTTTGACCGAGAGTTGGGTTACAATTTGAGGGAACAGTTAAACTTTAAGACACTGGCTGTACGCATGACTTTAAAATGTCATTGCATCTCAATTGGGGGTGTGAAACTGTGGAATGGGATGAGCATGGAGCTAAAGCAATGTCCAAACATGATCCAGTTTAAAAAAAGGTTCAAAGCAATGATTTTCAAAAGGTACAGGGATGAGGGAGAGAAGTAAGAAGGAAATTATAAATACATAAATAAATAATAATAATAATAATATATATATATATATATATATATATATATATATATATATATATATATATATATATATATATATATATATATTGTATATATGTGTGTGTGTTGTATTGATATATATGGATATATATATACTGAGGGAGAGAAGTAAGAAGGAAAATTATAAATACATAAATAAATAATAATATATATATATATATATATATATATATATATATATATATATATATATATATATATATATATGTGTGTGTTGTATTGATATATATGGATATATATACTGATTGTATATAAATATAGATATATGCATTGTATAGATATATTTAAATTTTAAAAAATCATAGTATATTAAGTTGTATGTATGTATAGATCGTAAATGTCAAATATAGTATTGCCAATTGTATAGATAGATTGTATAGAGATTATATGGAATACAAGAAGCGAATATAATAAATATTTTTATTTTTTTTACTATGGAAAAGGGGTAGGATTAAATAAGTGTATACTTCTTCCTGCTCCTTTTCAGGCAGATCACATCAATACAGATAATTTGTTTTCTTTTTTTCTTTTTGTGAAGTCATTTAAACATGCATTTTGTTTATTGTATTTTTATGCTTTTCATTTTGTTTTGTATTGTTTTTGATATGTCTGAAATAAAATAAAAAATTCAAATTCAAAAATTCATATAGGGGAGAGTGGCCTAAGTTGTGCATTTTGGAAGTTGTTCCACCCCTTGTTTCTAGAAAACCGTGGAAGAAATTGGAAATGTGACCACATATTTAAGAAGAGCCATCCATTTGACTCCTGTAAAGAAGGGAGACACAAGGAATAAGATTAAAGCACATTTAAGCTAAAAAAAAATGTTTTTTGCCTTTCAAAGTAAAATTTCTATGATGAAGGTTTTTTTGATTATTGTGTCCGAACAATTATAGACAAGTTTGAAAACATTGACACATGTTTTAGTGCTTTGGTATGCTACATTTTGAGTCTATACAGTTAGCACGATGTAAGCCCTAAACTGCTGCATCATGCTAATTATCCAAAATTCTGGGGATGGGGTGATTTGTGCCTAAGGGCCTGGGTGAGTTATAAGTATGTAAGTAAGTAAAATGTATTTATAAAAGCACATTTGTGACAGTTTGCACTGTCCAAAGTGCTGTACATAGTGCATTCAGTAGGTAAACAATGAAGGTAAAATAACAATAACAAAAATAAAAGACATAAAGCCCAGACATCCACAAATATAAACAAAGATAGTAGTACAGAGGTAAGATAGTTAATGGGGAGGAAAAACCAGGGTGTACAGATGGGTTTTGAGCCTTGATTTAAGGCGGAAATGGAGGGGGAATCACATTTGTCAGGTGGCAGGTTCCACAAGCAAGGAGAAACTAGAGCAAAGTACATTTCTGAGAGTTGTGCCAGTGGCATGGCTGTATACGCTGGTCACCAAAAGAAAGTGATTGTCTACAGTAGCTCAGAAGAGAGTGACATCTCAATTCCACTTAACGAAACCACTGATGAGAGTTCAGATGGCCAGAAAGATGTTGATGGTGACTTTGTCATTGTGAGCTTTGCAGGTAAAACCATTAGATCTGCTAGGCCTTGTTTAAGAAAATTGTCCTTCAATCTTTGTCAACTATTTACTTTAAATAAACCTTAAATAAGTAATTGTCTAATGGATTTGTCTTACATTACAGTTTATAAGATATATAGCAATGTCACAATTCACCCCATGGTATTCTCTCCAACCGCACAACTTACACCACACCGGGGGCAAGTTGTGCATCAAGACAACTTTTTTTCCGAAAGCTAAATTTCTTCAACAGTTTATTCCAGATCTAAAGTTTGGTAACACTTTATAATAACTATCCGTTGTAACTTGTTAATAGATCATTAGTAAACTCTTAATTAATGATTATTAATGATTTGTTAAGTGTTTGTTAGCAGTTTGTTAAGGATTTATAACAATGGTAGATAGTTAATAGCTTAATAATTGAATCAGTTTCATCTGGGAGGTAATCCGAGATTAATTGATCACGTCACGTTCAAGTCCATGGCATGCACAGTGTGTATTGAGTTTATTTAAAAATATTTGAAAATGGGGCTGCCCTCAGTTGCCCATGCACTGTGTATAGTCTATAGCCTATTTCAGCCTCGTCCCAGATGAACTGATTCAATTATTAAGCTATTAACTATCTACCATTGTTATAAATCCTTAACAAACTGCTAACAAACACTTAACAAATCATTAATAATCATTAATTAAGAGTTTACTAATGATCTATTAACGAGTTACAACGGATAGTTATTATAAAGTGTTACCTAAAGTTTGTATTGCCAGGGATGCACAACACCCTGAAATATATGTATATATTTGAGTTGGAGACTTTACTGTCAAGGCCTTACTTTAACGTCACTTTGAGTGAAAAGTTGCACAATTTAGGCAACTCTCCCCTACAGTGTTTAGTGAGGCTAATGTACTAGTTTTGAAAAAAAAAAAATCTAAGAATTGTGCTGAAAGGTGATTTATTTTGGGATTCAGTTGTACTTGTTGTTTCTATCCACTGATTTGACGTAATGAATAATGATGACAAAAACTAGGAAAACATCATTTGACAAAAGTTTCTTTATTCCTGCACATTTTGTTGGTTGAAGTGAGACAATGACTGCCACCAGCATGTCTTATCAGCCAGCTGAATAGGCAAACATTAACTCCATGAGTCAGCCTAGGAAAAAACATTTCAGTAGAAAATATTGGCAATTCTCTACATTCATGCTAATGTTTGTTTAACCTCTAATAAAGGAAAATCCAGAATTGATTCCTACACATTGGCCCTCATTTATCAAACTTGCGTGGAAACTGGTGCAGATTCTGGTGCAAATATCTCCCTACGCCAGGTATCGCGTGGGATTTATCAAACAGTCGTATCTCGCCAATCTCAGCGTACGCCAGGCCATTATTGATAAATGCGGCGGCTGAAAACAATCGTATCACGCCCCTATATTTTCTCAGTTTAGAGGCCTCGCCGAGAGGTTTTACAACATGGATACGCGCATTACGGCACAGAAGAGGAACTTCTCTGAAGTAGAAATTGACAGAATAACAGCGAAAGTAGAAAACAAGAGTTTAATTTCGGAGCATTACAAGCGGCAATGCTGTTTACAAACTTGCGTACACGAGCTGAGAGCTGGCGTGGGATTTGATCGTATCCTACGCTCACGTCCATATTGATAAATGCCGAGGTTTGCGTGGAAATGTGCGTTCACCCACTTTTCTGGTCTACGCACGGTTGATAAGTGAGGGCCAATGGGAGCATACTATAAGAATGTGCTGGTGGTAACATGTTTTTTTGTTTTTGATGAAACCTGTAACCCCACAAAAAAAGAATGTAGTATGAAAGCTCCTCCTGGCTTTGACAGAAACACAGGGTTACGTAGAAGAAGGCTTAAGCTAATTAGCGGGACTTGATAACGGAGCTTACATTAGAGCAGAAAACACACTGTTTAATCCAATCCTACACTTTTGCTCTTGGGAAGGGTAAAAAAAAACAAGAACAGATGGGCCTATCCAAAGTGTGACAGTTTTAGTTAAGCAAACAATGAATTGGACTGCGTGGTTGTAGGAGTAATTTATGTTTTAAAAAAGATAATATAATTAATATAAAAATAGAACACATGGCAACATTTTCTCATGTATTTGCCCCTCACTCATTCAGCTTATTCGACTGTTGCTAATAATGTGTTGCTTTTCAGTGATGCAGGTAATTATCTTGTCTTGAACCTATTGTAAGTCATTCATCTGGATAGGAGCATGTGATGTAGGCCTTTGCATGTTGACATGTGAAGTGTAAAATTGATTTATTGTGTATATAACAAAGAAGAAACACACCTTTTGACCTGGCTTCAATTTAATTTTGACAACACAAATGATGCTATGCTTTATGACCTTAACAAAACCTGGTGTTTAAATGTTTCAATGACAACCTATGTTTGGGGAATTTGTGTCATCACCCAGAGCACAGTGAGTACACCCAAAGCTAATTCTGCCAAGGGACAATCTCATAACCACACACCCATTTGACATCATCTCTGTGAACTGTGAAGTCAATGATGTAATGACAACAACCACCCAACTGCCCACACAGATGCATCACGCCCGTCTGGAGAAAAACTCTCAGGAAGACTCAACAATTCCCCATCCAGCACAAAAGTAGAGTGCTAGAAATGTTTAATTTGTTTCATTAATATTCAGCTTTCCTGAGATGCCTATACTGAAACACAATATGGAGGTCAGAGCAGCTATTTCTCCCATGGACAATATTTTAGTCAAATGATATGGTTAACTCTCTTCTCCACAGCTGTTCTCTTATCTCTGCTCAAGGAAGGACACTTATTTATAATCAGGATATTGGGGCCAGTGCACCTTTACTACTGTATCTATCATTCTTGGGGACTACCTGTGGGGGTCACCTGGCATCGCATTCACCTCCAAGTAATGATACAACTCAAGGCTGTAGACACTGGGATGCTATAGGCTGTTATTGGGCCGGCCACCAGCCTATGTATCAGTTTAATGTTGTTCATAACCATCACATATAAGCTAGAGCCATTCATCCACACCGGGGAGGGTTTGTTGAAGAGGTGTCTGGGTCACACACACACATGAATCAGACATTTTGCAAAACGGTGACAAGCTGCCAAAGCCTGTGTACACTCACTGTTTCACTGGACATAAACATGCATATTTTGCACTCTCCTGTATGCCGCTCGGAGAAATCACATAATTGTGTATGACACAGGCCTGACACTAGCCTTTTCCATTCTCACTCTGTCGTTCCTCTTCCCCAGTACGTGCACGCCTCCAGGCAAACCTGGAAGACAAGGAAAACATAATTGTGCGAAAATGTTGAGCGCCGTGAACTGAATTAAAAAAAGCTTTTGAAAGCATTCACTTTTATTTATATGAAAAAATATCTCTTAGATGTTGATCGCTGTTATGGTCCAGACATTATATGGAGAATTTATGTTCCTGAAACTCAGACATGAGACACTTTCCAAGTATGGCAAGTATGTTGGCAAGTTGTTGTTGGATGTAAGGATTTGCTTTGGACCAGCTAAGGAGAAGTAAAAAGGCAGAAAGTCATGGTAAATAAAAGCTTGTTTTTAATCATGAAGCACAATATCTCATGAGGGATTTTTTTTCAAACTTTGCACAAATGCCGCTTCTATTTCGATTATATACTGTCCTTATTAGATGTTGGAGGTCAAAGGTTAAGGTCACTGTGACCTTGCATGGTGAACGCAATATCTTAAGAACGAGGGATTTTTTTCAAAGTTTACACAAATGTTGACCCTGACTCAAAGATTACCTGAATAGATTTTGGATGTCAAAGGGTAAAGGTTACTGTGACCTTTTCACCTTAACCACGTTTAAAGCGATCCCTACCACCACTGCACTTTCACAGTCCAGTTATTGTATGCCTTTTGCAGGCATATCAACGCTTATTTCTAGCTAAACACTGCAATGTTTAATGGATTGCACTGTTTGCGCAAGGTGGGGGAAAAAACTTAAACTATTTGATGGGAGGATGGAATACAAAACTGGGGATAATAGCATAGCAGCAGAAAGGTGCCAGATAAATTGCTGAAGCTGAGATTGTAGATAGCATCAGTATCAGTATGTGTCTTGCACACTGATAAGACTTTATGAATGAAGCATGTATTTCAATACTGACTGATGACTATCTTTTTTTTTCAAAATTGGAATGGATGGATGATAACTCCACTCATCATCCAGCAAAGATATGCATTAGTATAATAATGTCCAAATTGAGTCGAGTTTGAAAAGTAGAGATACACTTTATGGATGCAATTTTCCATTTCAAAGTCTGTCAGAACATTACATATCAATGGACCCCCAGTGAGGCCAGTGGGTCCTGCCTATCGGGCCTGGCTCCAACACCGGCAGCATATCGGGGCCTCTTCCATCTGTTGCCCTTGTCCTGTGTGTGTGTGTGTGTGTGTGTGTGTGTGTGTGTGTGTGTGTGTGTGTGTGTGTGTGTGTGTGTGTGTGTGTGTGTGTGTGTGTGTGTGTGTTTGTGTATGTGTGTCACTATCATCTGCTGAACTCCAATGCCACTCTGTTTCCCTCTTATTAGGCCTGAAAAGACACACCAGATGGCTGGTGGGGAAAAAAATCATACTCCACCAAAAGGGAACGGGGCACCACCCACAGCCATGGTAGAGCTCTTAAAGATTTAAGACAGGCACGGCATACTTTTACCACACACACACACAACACACGCACACGCACACGCACACAAACACACACACACACACACACACACACACACACACACACACACACACACACACACGCACACACACGCACACACACACACACACACACACACACACACACACACACACACACACACACACACACACACACACACACACACACACACACAGATTGACCCCACCCCCCCCACACACACACATAACTATCTCATTGGTTCACGCCTGAATCGTACAAACAGCTTGTACAACAGCCATTTCCCTAGAAAGGAAAGACAGCAGCAGATAAATCAGAATACAAGTCTTTTCGATGGATTCTTGATATATATCCAACAACACATGACCTTGCCTCTGTGGCTACAAAGCGTGTCAGAGGAGGCACTGTGTGTGTGTGTGTGTGTGTGTGTGTGTGTGTGTGTGTGTGTGTGTGTGTGTGTTAAAGGAATTATTTTATTAAACAACCCAAGTGTTTCAATAAAGAGAATTTGAGTCAGGCAGGCTTCAAAGCAGGTGAAGTTTTTACTTGCAACAGCAAATGCAAGGGAATCAACATGCATCACAAGTGTAGCTTACATGATTGAGACCAAGAACTGAACAGTTGTACAGGATTATATGCATGAACATGGTGTGTGCGAAAACATCAAGTTTGTGTGTCCAGGACATTGAGTTCCTTGATGAGTTTTAATTGCGCAGATATTCTTATCTGAGAACGGAATGTGGGAGTCTCTCTACCCCTTTCTGCAAGGACATTCACAGTACCTCTCTTGTGAGGTCAAACAAGGTTCATAGGAAAACAGTAGATGAATGTTTTACAGTACAATGTTATAATATATATAAGGAACAAAGTTTCATTAACATTTCCCTCCTGTTTATAACATTTAATGAAACATTCAGGTAACACTTCTAAGCAAAAAGGTAAAGCATATGAGTAAATACGTTTCATTCAAGCAGAAATAATATCAAGTACATTCAACATTACAGTCTTGTGTACCGGTGCAACACGTCTTTGTACATTTTCAGAGAGAACAGTCTTTGCCATAGTCAGAGAACAGGAACTTCTTGATTGTCAATAAGGCCTTTTTGACATTCTGACGCAAAGTGTTCTTTTTTCTTCTTGTTTCTTGAAGTATGTCAGCTTTGGTTAATTCTGGTGATTATGACCTTCTCGTTTACCTGTTGCTGTCATTCCTCTTCACACTAGGTCTTGTATGTGGGCTTTAAACTCTGCCAGAATTGAGACAAGCATCTTTTAAAGCAAGGCACCTCCCTTTGTAGTCTGGACTTTGCAACCACACACTGGGAAAAATAAACACGGGTGCTTAATCTCCTCAGTGCATTACAAGGTTCAGAGACATGCAGCAACTGTGGCGTGAGTCCGTCACTAATCATTTAATTCTGAGCTGATAACAGAATTTTTCTCCAAATTGTCTGATGTGTAAGTGTCCACTATAGTCAGGACTGTTCATGACTCATGTGGAAGCGTCAGCTGTTGTTGGAATGTTCACGACTTCCTGTAGTAGGTGAATTGGATCCAGATATTTCTTTGGCTTTGGCTGTAGTTGGAAGATTTGTCAGTAGGACTTGACAGGGCCTCCAACGGAATCCAGTCACCCAGGACACGCGTCAACTGAACCGCTCCTCTCAGGCATTCTGAAAACAGAAATGAAAAAGGGAGCAGTATCATGTTTTTCAACACTTTTCCCTACATTTTGCTAGGGTTGTTTTTCTCTTTTCTCCTCGGACATTGTTTTTAGCACTAATTTTTTTAGACAAAAACAGTAACAGCTATCATCATATCATCCCACCACTCATTGCTTGCTCTAAGTCACAATGACGCATGGCAATGTACATTTTGGGTAGGATTGATTTAATTCTTGAGTTCCACATGTTTGTCTGTGTCGGGTAGCCCAAATAAAAATGTTTATCACTGAGGCATTTGCCCCTTCCCCTGTCTCCATGTACACAAAGCACACACAGGGCTCTCTCTTCCTCTTTGCACAGAGACTGAGTCTCATTTAGACACACACACATTTTTTTAGGCAGGCCCTCCCTTTCTCCTTGCATAGAGACTGGGTCTCCCACACACACATGTATTTCATTCATCACATACAGTTTGTGGCAAATAGGTTGCTCTTTTGTCTTTTCTTTATTTCCATCATAACAGCATAACAATTGTATGCACACTTACTAAAACCCTCTTTTATCTCTCTTCCCTTACATACTTTTTCTTTCTTTATAACATCCATCTATGAGCAAGATACTCACATCAATCTTTACAAGGTTAATGCAGTTTGACATCTTGCCCTTACAATCTGTTTCAGTTCCAAACAATCTTTTTCCATATTTTCTCTTCAACTTTCAACAACATTCTCTTATTCATCTCCTTGGCCACCACCTTTCTCTTATTGGCTCTCTCCTTTTCTGGGGTGGGGACATTTGCAACGCCAGTGGTCATTCTGACCGCAATTGAAACACCCAGTTTGCGTCTTTTTTTTCTCTCTGGCACCTCTCTGTTACCCCTTCCCCATTGTTTCTTATTAAACTCTTTTTCTCTGCCTCTTTCAGCTGTCTGGAAAAGGTTCTCATTGTTGTTTACAATCTCCTCACAGGTTGTAACCAGCTTTAGGAGTTGAGCAGTTTGTTCCTCACTCTTCTTAAGGAGACTTTTCAGGAGATCGCAAATCTGTGACAGATAATTTTCAGCACTCTCCTGGATAAATTCCTGAAGCTCCTCTTTAAACTGTTCTTTGCTTATGTGTATCTTATCATTAACCATTTTACAAGTAATTTAATTTTTTAAAATACAAAATCAAACATTAAATTACCCAGTAATCAATTTAAAAGGGTGAATACCCCTTATTCCCTCCTGTTGTTTTAAAAAATTTACCAATTTAAAACTAGAACACTTCATGTGATGTATTCTAAACAAAACAAATAAGTCTACTCTGCAGTTGTAGACTATTGACAAACATAACAAAACAAAACAAATAAACAACCTGTCAAAGACTAACTCCCGGGATGAGAACCCGGCCGGAGTATATCCCCAGGCTAAATATAAACCTTTCAGAGCTCACAATCAACTTGCTTCTATAAAAACCGTCCAAAATTGAGTCCAACTCACAGTTCTATAAAACAAATGATACCTGTCTGAAAAAACGGATTACTAAATGATCCGTTACCATGATCATGTTTACGTGCACGGCAAGACCTTTTTTTGTGTATTTTCTCAAACACTACAAGTTGAGATATGTTTGTGCCTAGTGCATCTTCCCAAACACTACGATCAGTTATTCTCCCACAGATGGTAAAAACCAAGATAGAAAATACTGCCCAATAAACTAGTTTATCTATCCAATATCCAAGATATCAGAAGTTCAACAAAAACCATAAAACAAAACAAAACAAATCAGCTGTTTATATTCACCTGATTCGAAGAATGCATCGTCTCGCTCAGTTTTGGCTCTGGATTCTGTCACCCCTCCTCCGTCCAAGTCGAGTCTGGTAAATGGACTTGTATAGCGCTATATCTCCGTTTGTCCCAAAGCGCTTTACATTGTTTTTGTACACATTCACCCAGTCACACACACATTCATACACCGATAGCAGCAGCTACCACGTAGGGTAGGCTTAGCACTAGGGTGCTATGCTAACTAAGCTAACTATTGGGAGCAATTCGGGGTTCAGTGTCTTGCCCAGGGACACTTCGACATGTGGCGGGGAGACGGGGGATCGAACCTCCGACCCTGCACATCAGAGGCGAAATCCCTACCCACTTCGCCACTGCCGCCACTGCTGACAGCCTCTTTTGTAGCAATGTTCACTGGAGGTCTTTTGTCGAGAGTCGTGGACTCCCCCGTGCACGGTGCAGGCTCTTCTTGTTCAGAGGATCAGGATGTTGGATCCGGCTCACTTGAAGGACCATATGTTAAAGGAATTATTTTATTAAACAACCCAAGTGGTTCAATAAAGAGAATCTGAGTCAGGCCTTCTTGAAAGCAGGTGAAGTTGTTACATGCAACAGCAAATGCAAGGGAATCAACATGCATCACAAGTGTAGCTTACATGATTGAGACAACGAAATGAACAGATGTACAAGGTTTTATGCATGAAAAAGGTGTATGCGAACCAAACTAGGTTTGTGTGTCCAGGGTCCTTGAGTTTCTGGAAAATATGGGGGATGAGTTTTAATTACACTGATAATAAAATGATTCAAGTGCAAGAAGTCCTCGACCTTGGTTTGCATCTTGCTTCCCAGTATCTGTGTGCCAAAATTCCTTACGAGGCAGTTCTACTTCTTCAAGGCTAAACAACAAGTAATCAGCAGATGTTGTCCTAAATGCAAGTTTAGCAAAACTCTTTGGAGTTCTTTAAGTTTACTGGGACAAAGTTCAACAGGCAGAAAGCTGTTTGAGCATTAAAATATTATACAATCTTAAGGCAAATTAAATTCCGTTAACAGTGTGTGTGTGTGTGTGTGTGTGTGTGTGTGTGTGTGTGTGTGTGTGTGTGTGTGTGTGTGTGTGTGTGTGTGTGTGTGTGTGTGTGTGTGTGTGTGTGTGCGCGCGTGTGAGAAATTGTGTTCCGATTGCAAACTAAATATTCCAGTCAAGTTTATTTATAGCCCTTTACACAAGCATGTTTCTAAAGGATTCATATATCAAACACACTGCATGGAGCTCACACATACACTTCTGGGTCATTTGAAGTCTCCTGTACACCTGAACCCTACATTAGGGCCACCTATGACGACTCCACACGCAATCATTTCCATTTTTTTTCTTATTATGTGGCAGCAGTCTTTGAGGAGTGGTTGACATTTTATGTGCCCATTCACTTTATGCCAGATAGTCAGATGAGACGATCAAAGCCACCCTTGTGTCTTTTTGGACAGTAAATATGACGCTACAGCCAGCAGCTGGTTTGCTAAGCTCTGTAATAAATCCTGGAAACAAGAAGAGACAGCTAGGCCGGGTCTGTCCGAAAGGTTGAAAAACAAAATCAGCAACTCTTAAGCTCTGTTTGGGATGATTGGATTCTCTTTGGTGTCGAGGCATTTTACTTTTTTTCTGTAAATCCAGAACACCATGTCTACTAAAGGAATAGGAAAACACTGCTATTTTGTTCTGCTAAAACCATGTGAAAACAGAAAAATGCACTTGAATGGGCGTATAAATCTGAAGCCAATCCTCTCGAGATGCAGAAGTGCTTTTCTTACACTTCGATGAAAACAGTAATGACAGCTCACTGCCATCATGCACTGATTTTACCTTCAAAACACACAAGCAGGGGGGATACAAAAAACATACACGCACAAAGGTCTACTTTTCAAATACAACCCCCTGATTAGATGTGATTCTAAACGCTCCCTGGATCCTGGAGCCTCTTTTTCTTATTATTTTCTGTTCTTCCTACCACACTATGAAGCCACTCATCTTTTCCTGTAAATTGTTGTGTCGAACACCCAGGTCACACTCTCATGTTTTTTTGATTCAGCAACCGAAGTCATGAGAGGGCCAAGCTGGAGCGGCGGACTTGAAGCTCAAAATACCGAGTGACACTTTGCAGCGAAATGTAGCACCCAGTAGCCAGATCATCTGATGTATTTGCTTCAGGTTATCCAGGCTTACAGCTAAATGCACACAATCTCATAATAGAGGCTGCGTTCTTAACAGCAATTTAATTGTTCTCCTGGCTGCTGGCTGTTTTGTACTGTAAGAGCAAAAGGAAATACGGGAGAGTGGCCTAAGTTGTACCACTTTTTACTCAAAGTGATTTTAAAGTGAGGCCTTGACAGTTATGTCTCCAACTCAAATACGTACATATATTTCAGGATGTTGTGCATCCCTGGCAATAAAAACTTTGGATCTGGAATAAACTGTTTAAGAAATATAGCTTTCGGAAAAAAAACTTGTCTTGTGGCACAACTTGCCCCCGGTGTGGTGTAAGTTGTGCCACAAGAGAGACTGCCATGGGGTAAATTGTGCCATTGATATATAACTCATAAACTGTAATGCAAGACAAATCCTTAAGACAATGACTTATTTAAGGTTTATTTAAAGTAAATAAAGTAAATATTTTACAAAGATTGAAGGTCAATTTTCTTTAACAAGGCCTAGCAGATCTTGGTGGTTTTGCCTGCAAAGCTCACAATGACAAAGACACCATTATCATCTTTCTGGCCATCTGAACTCTCATCAGTGGTGTCGTTAAGTGGAATGGAGATGTCAGTCTCTTCTGAGCTACTGTAGACAATCACTTTCTTTTTGGTGACCAGCATATACAGCCATGCCACTGGCACAACTCTCAGAAATGTACTTTGCACTAGTTGCTCCGTGCTTGTGACTGCCACCTGACAAATGTGATTCCCCCTCCATTTCCGCCTTAAAATCAAGGCTCAAAACCCATCTGTACACCCTGGTTTTTCCTCCCCATTAACTATCTTACCTCTGCACTACTATCTTTGTTTATATTTGTGGATGTCTGGGCTTTATGTCTTTTATTTTTGTTATTGTTATTTTACCTTCATTGTTTACCTACTGAATGCACTATGTACAGCCCTTTGGACAGTGCAAACTATCACAAATGTGCTTTTATAAATACATTTTACTTACTTACTTACTTATAACTCACCTAGGCCCTTTGGCACAAATCACCCCAACCCCAGAATTTTGGATAATAGGCATGATGCAGCAGTTTAGGGCTGACATCGTAGCATACTAAATCACTAAAACATGTGTCAAATGTTTTCAAACTTGTCTATAATTGTTCGGACACAATAATCAAAAAACCTTGATCATGGAAATTTTACTTTGAAAGGCAAAAAACGTTTTTTTTTTTAGCTTAAATGTGCTTCAATCTTATTCCTTGTGTCTCCCTTCTTAACAGGATGAGTAAAATGGATGGCTCTTCTTAAATATGTGGTCACATTTTCAATTTCTTCCACGGTTTTCTAGAAACAAGGGGTGGCACAACTTCCCCACTGGCAAAACTTAGGCAACTCTCCCCTATGGTCTGTGTGAGGTTTAAGACAAAAGACATAATTAAAAACACAAATGTGTAGAGTTGTCTGTATGAGTTGGCACTCATGGAAATAATGTTTTTTTAATAACTTCTTTTATTCATATATTATGGGGCCAAGCTCCCCCATAGGGCCAGGTCTCTGCTTCCCTTGGGCTCAGAGGAGGTGAGCTGGCCGAGGTGATGCTTTTTTGATCCACACACCAGACGCTGTCTCACCTCCGCAGCAGACAGGCTCTTTATTCAGTGACGCCTGAAATTAGATGGTGCACTTTTTGGATGGAAATATGGTGGTGGTGATGGTGGTGGAAGTGGCATTTGGGGGGGGGGGAGTTATAGCCCCTGCCCATCATCATCTGGAGATGCACATATTCTGTCATCAACAACAACCACACAACTTTTCATCTTCTCCACGTGCAAAAGTTTTATTTTTTTCATTCCACCCAATTTCTGCAATATGCTTCTTCATTTGTGCAATTGTGCAGCCAGCCGGTCATGCATGGGGGAATGCTTTATCTGTGACACAATTGCAGCTCTTCCAGAATGAATTCAACGTTGCCAAAAAAAACAAAAAACATATAGCTTTTGCCTTACACTGTGATTCTGCATATGTCCATGCTGTTATCTTTAAACGTCTTTATCAGGGGTGAAAGAGCTGTGTAGGCTATACACTGAGGTCATGTGTGCATCAGCATCAGCAACCTGTAACTACACTTGCTTGATCACTTAACAGACTGTTCAGTTACCACACAATTAAACTGCACCCCTTCTCTCTCTTGCTTACTGTCTTTTTGAGCACATCTTCTTCTCAATAACCCTTTATACCCCCCTCCCCCCTCTCTCTCTCTCCTTTCAGTAGTTTGCTGCTGCAGCCCACCCTGCTCCGGGGCATTAATGGTACATGCCATTAGAAAGCCCATCTCTCTGTGATGGGAGGAGGAGGGGAGGGTGGTCTCAATCTCACACAGCAAGGAGGCTACTTTAGTCCCCCGACATAAGCACATTCGCAGATGTCTCTGCGCACGGTACACAGATCCGACGACGTCTCACCACCCATCACGACGGAGAAGCCCGCAACCCGTGTGTGAAGCGACGAGAGGCGGATTGGCGAGAGAGAGAGAGAGAGAGACTGTACAAGGAGCATCGCTGCCACTCCGACGTCTCACCCTCATGCGTCTGTCTCGGCTGGTGTGAGCGCAAGAAGAGGAAGAAGAAGAAGAGGAGAGAGAGAGAGAGAGAGCGAGAGAGAGAGCGGGGAAGGGAGGAAAACAAGTCCTAGAAGCGTGCGTCCTCTCCTATCCCATTTATTATTATTTTTACATCTTCATCATCCGAGGCATGAAGGCGGGTGTCAGTTGGCGCGGCACAATAAAAGAAAGGGATGCTTTGACTGCTGCCTCTCTTTCGACAAGCAGCAGCAAGGGAGAGCAAGTGCATGGGGACAACGCGGAGCAGGGATAATCGCAGGATTTCTGGAGTGAATGGGGATCCTTCTGCCGCATGCGCTGGGAATAGCAGTCCAACACTGAAGTCTCTGAACGAGGTAAACAGAAACAAAATATATAATGTGTATATAATAGCTTATTGATACCACTTTATCTTCCCATGTTCTCTCCGACTAGGCTATGCCTGGCCGGCGGGGTCAGATATAGTCTATCAAATCAGTTTTATTTGTATAGCCCAAAATCACAAATAGCATTCGTCTCAATGGGCTTTAACACTGAGAAAGGCACTTGAAAGCATGCACGTGAGCCTGAAAGAAAAGATGAACCCATTTCCATGCTGATCAGGTTTGGAACAGCAGTGGGAGATTGCCATCTTTGTCCCCGGGTCGCAGCGTGCAGCAGCAGCAGAAGAGGCACAGTGGAAGTGAAGGGGGGAATCTGTGCGTATTGCATGCTGCAGAGAGGCAGTGTGAGCTGGTGTGAGATGAGAAAGCCTGAAGAAAATAATTGCTGATAATCCCTATGATGAGCATTTTGGTGCTGAGATAGCAGCAGGTCACTGGAGAGATTTTTCTCTCAACTGGCCAGCAAAGCTGCTGCTGCTGCTGCATAGGTTCCAATTAGAATTTAGATTCAGTCAGTTCAGCTGATGAATGCAAATCAATTTGCATAGAATAAAAATTCAATCTCCTATGGTGCACTTCTAAAACATTTCCTGTGAAAGAAATCGGATTCATGGAAACTCCAAAAGAGAAGGAGTTGGGGGTTGAGAGATAGAACAAAACGCACTGTGTGTTTTCTCAAGCAAAGTCTGACAGAACACTTTCACATGGTGACCCTGGGGAGCCGTGCACTGCACTACCTTCCAGACAGAAAATAACAGCTTGTCTACAGGAGCAAACAAAAAAAGGGGCATTGGCTGGAGAAAAGGAAAGCTTGAGTCGAAGTTAAGTGGGCTGTACGTTCTCATTTCTGACACCTACCCAGGAAAACCTGGCTCTGTGTGAAAAGATGTGGTGGTAGTGGTAGGCTGTGGTTCTCTTGGCCAGCACAGGTGCGGCGGGAGCAGCACTGGGAAGAAGAAACAGCAGTGCATTGTTTCAACCCATGCATGTTCCGCTTGTCTTCACCAATGAGACGATGATGGCATATTTTGGCGGTCATGTTAATGTTGGTGTGCGTGGCATAACTAGAGAGAAAGCAGGAAACCCTGCAGTGCCACTGCCAACTGAGTGAAACATGCTTTGGCAGTATAAATGTTGCTGGATTCAGTGTTTAATTATATGTATGTTTGTGATCAGGAAGGATCCAAGTAGTCTCAGTGGAAAATCTTGCACAGTGCAGTTGCATCGCCAAAGGTCTGGGCTCCAGTCTGAGGTCCTTCCTCATGTGTCAATCCACATCAACCTGACTCTCCCTGGAAGTTCTGACTGGTCCAGGCACAGCACACTGACACCCATCATGACATCAGGCATAATGGGCAAAGATGCTTCCTTTCAAGCTTACATTTTCAGTGACTGTGTCTCAGTAGAAGGGCACCCAAAAGGAGAAAACAAAAAGAACAGAGGCAATATGGTTGCTGTCGTTTGCTGTGGAATTGTAAATATCAAAATACCAATTCAAGGTGGAGGCAGCAATTCTGGAGAACGCTTGAGGTAAAAATATTTTTTTGTCAAATCATTGAATATCTCCTCATGATCTGCTACTTGTCGGTATTGTGTGCACTGTAAAAAAAAGTCCTGTGTTAATACACAGCCTAGGCTCTGTAAACAAACAGGCATGTTGCTAGCTTGCCCCTGTAAAGCACTTTGAATGGCCTTGTGTCCGAATTGTGCTATATAAATAAACTTGACTTTCCTTGCCTTGCCTAGCTACGGTGGGCCCCCTTTGTTTACATAACAGTTTACAAAGCCTAGGCTGTGTATTAACACCAGCTTTTTTTAAGCGCAAAAACAGTATGGACATTATTGTGAATCCCTGACTCCACCTTTAGTGGCTATTTGATATTCTTCTAACCACCAAGCCAGGGAGTATTTGTGACATTATGTATAGGGAAATAACTCCAAAATTCTAGTTATAGCAGACTGTGTGCCTAATAATCCATACTGGGAAATACACAATCAAACACACAAAGGCAAAAGTTTCTTCCACAGACTAGTGTATGAACTGTTTCCCTATGCTCTTGTCTCCAACACTCTACATTTGTGAAGGCATTCAACACCTGGTGCCCGTTTCTCAGCCGACACTTTTCGCTCACATGTAATGAAGCCGCTCGTGTTCCCAGCTGTTTCTCACACGGGTGTTAGCAAGCTTCCATAGCGCTGCACTCTCTCTGCCCATGTATATATTTAGTTTCCGCTCATGCTGGCAATGTCAGCAAATAGCATCCACAACTCATTTGTGGAAGCATGTCATTTTGTTCAGTGTTCACGATTGCCCCCTCGCCTTGGCCTTACAATACACAAAGTGCTGAAGGTGCAGGGATACACGAACATTATGTTGTTTTGTTGCGATTTTGACACTGTAAAACCTTGCAGCATGAGTACAGTAATATAATAGAATAAAAAGAATACAATACAACATAACATAATACATATACCTCCCCTTTATACAAGGCATAGTCATAGCATAACATATTTAGGAATTCTAATTCTGTATGTATTTCTTTCTTTTAAGGCAAACAAATATTTTATTTATGCTTTACCAATGGATTTTAACCACTATAATTCATAAATCCAAATCACTTTTGGTTAACCAGGTTGTGAATCCACAATTGTGGTTAAATATGCTTTACTAGGGTTTCAATTCACATCATTGCAAGATTATACAATTCAGATAGGCTATACCTGTTGTGCATATACCGTCTTGAAGACATGCAGGTGTTTGCATGTCCTCATGTGGAGTCAACAACTTCATCAACTATTAGCTCAGCTGCATTTCACAGCTCATTGCACAGTGTAATAATGTGTATGGAGCCTGACAAGACGTAGGGATTAGACTTTGAAAAGCTATTGACAGGGCTGCAGATGTTGGGAAGCAGAGAGGGCGCTTGCGTGTAAAGCACGTCTACCTACACTAAAATGATCACTGATAAAAAATGTTTTAACCCCACTCCACTGCTCCACTGGGCAATTTTTTTTTTAAATAATTTACGTTTGATGTCTGTTCAATGCCTGCTGTAGGTTTCTTTTTGAAGGTAACAGAGCTTCTCTGCAGATTCAGTCTTGGAGCTGCCCAGCCTTAGGCGACGTAGAGAGAGGCATAAGCAGGAGACATGAGAATAAAACATAGCCTTTATTACATACAATAGATACTCAATATAGCTGAATAACCCACAGCATGAGGTGTATTCAGTGTGTTCTTCCTTACGTATTGGTAGATATTACTAGAGTAGTTCTAACAGAAGCACTCTCCAACTCAAGAACCACTTAAGCTGTGTACTAACCACTTACTAATAACCACTGGTTACAAATGTAAGATGCAATATACAGTAAGACATTTAAACAAAATACTAGTTTGGAATGTTTGTTTCTTGGTTTAGGGTTAACCCTAACACCAGCATTTGTATATATGCTATTTAATCAAAAGGATCAGGATATTGCATTCAAGTAAATAACTACCAAAAAAGTACCATGTTTAAAAGAAAAGTAAAAAGAAAACAGTTCAACTGACTGGCACCCATACCCACTGCATCCAACAGTTTTGCACCTCCTACAGCATCAACATGCAGATCATGCAATTTATAGTTACAGGTCCTGTTAAAACTGATAGACTGCTTAAGGTGGTAAAAGATAGAGAGAAATTGTGTTTTTGAAGAAGGAAAAAGCCAAAATGATTGGCCCTTTATATTATGATAGCCCGGGATGACCCAAACGCATACAGAAACCCAGGTAGTCAGTTTAGAACAATGTTTATTTTAGGCAGGCTGGCAGGACACTGGACGGCTGAATGGCGTGGCGAGCAGTGGCAAGTGGATATCCGGAACCTGCAGGCAGGCGAGCAGGAAAGGTGAAAAGTGAAAGGTGAAGAAAAAGAGGAGCAGAGTTAACACTAACTCCAACTGACATTTGGAAGAAAACAACAAACATACACTGTGTCTGAAATCGCGCACTTCTGTACTTACACTTACTTTTTTGAGTGCACTTTGCGCAAAACCGGAGAGTGTGCCAAAATGCAGTGCACTGTAAGTTCCTTGGTCGTGCACTCAAAACGGTCTAAAACTTGAGTGTGGAGCGATGGACACGTTCCTCACTCAATGGCCGCCATCTTGCCTACGTAGCGGAGAGGACGGTACATTAAAATCAAAATAGACGAGCTGGAAGCAACCATGGAGACAGACGCGCTCTACAAAAGTTAAATTACACATTGTTTTTGTTTTTCCGTGATTTTTTTTTTTTTTTTTTTAACCTTTATTTATACAGATAAATCCCATTGAGACCGGAGACTCTTTTTCAAGGGAGACCTGTTCCCATTCCCACGTTACCATTCACACACACATTCATACAGCGATAGCAGGCTTACTATCGACATTCACACGAGGCAAGGTGGGTGAAGTGTCTTGCCCAAGGACACAACAACCATGACACAAGTGGCAGGGCGGGAATCGAACCTCCAACCCTTTGATCATCAGCCGACCCGCTCTACCAACTGAGCCACAGTTGCCCCATTTATGTTCCTGTTTTGCCCCATTTATGTTCCTGTTTTGGCTATCGGTAACACAAGCAGAAAAAAATACCACTGAAGAAGAACCGTCAAAATGCAAAGTCATTTCCGGTAGGTGCGCGACGGCAGTTGGGACAGTGCACTGTAGAAATGAGAGCACTGCGTCTATAAGTAAGTGTACTGTAGGGATTATAAAGTGCACTCAATGTAAGTGTACTTACCTAAGTGTGCTATTTCAGACACAGCATAGATAATCCTGATCTCGGGTAATTTACCGCTCTGGTACGTAGTATACTCTGGCGCTGAATGACTGGAGTCCACAGGCTTAAGGGCCCGTGTCCACCTACCGCCTTTTTCCGACCGCAAGCGCCTTTTTTCAAATGATTCCCAATGAGAAGCGGCCACCTCGGCAAAAGGCGGCCACTCTGAGAAAAGGCGCAGCGCCCAGCGTTTTTTTTTCGAGCGTGTTTTGTCTTTTTGTGCGGCCACTTTGAGATTTGCAAGTTGAGTTTAACTTTTCAGACAGGCGGTGGGGACGTCACCGCCGCTTTTTTCAAAGGGCCAATCAGATAGTAGATCGTCGGGACTCGTCGCCTTGGCAACAAGGACGACGGAAGAGAAACTGCTTTTTCCGTTTCTGTTTACCCGAATCTGTACAAAAATAGTGACTTAAAATGACCAGAACAGAGGGAGGAGAGCCCGTTTGTGGGAGCAGATTAGGCGAACACTTGATTCGCTGTATTTTTTATCTCCTACGGATCGTTTCATGCGCACACGTCAGCCTACAACTTGCTCCGTGTGTTTTGCAGGAGCCGCGATAACTCCTCATCCAAACAGAGGATGGTGGAAAGTATTCTCTGTTTCATAAGACTACTCATATTAAAATGTAACGATTTAAATAGAAAACAGCAAACCTAAACAGTTAAACCAGTGTTGATAGGTCTGACTGACAGGTGACGATCTGCATTTTTTCTCGCCCGATCACAGCGCCCTCTCTACCAGCTCATAAAACGCTTGAAAAAAGCGGTCGAAAAAAACGCTTGAAAAAAACGGTTGAAAAAAACGCTCAGTAGACACACTCCCGAGCGCACAGCCAGCGTTTAACGCTGGAAAAAGGCGTTAGGTGGACACAGGCCCTAAGTAGAGAGGTCTGATTAGCCAACGATCCACACCTGGAGCAGTCTGCCCCGGAGTGCCGCCACGCCCACATGCCAACAGGGAGGTAGACACATGGGCTGTGTTCGGACTGCCATACTAGCGTCCTACATCCTACATACTCACCATCTATATACTGCATACTGTCTACTCAAAGATCCATTGTGTATGCGAGGTGCGTCAAAACGTTTTCAGTTGAAGTATACTCAAGCAATGAACAATTTCTTCTTCTTCTTGTAAGATTCAGGCAGTTTAGACGCTGTTTAGCGTATAACCGCCCTCTATAGATTAGATATTGAACTAGATTTTTACAGTCCTGTGTTCATCATCTGTGTTTTAGACCTCTTGTTTTATAAATATGTTTTGAGGCGGAGGATCCCTCCGACGCTCTCTGTCCGGCTCATCAGACAGCACTCAGCTGGCTGTGAGTTCAGCTGGACGAGCCGCGGTGTGTGGAACAGCGATCTGTTCTGATCTCTCTCCACTATCAGACTCACATCACTCATTTCACTTAGTATCTCTAATGTTGTTAGGTATTTATCTTCATCTCCTATTGTAAGAGTTTATGAATGACTGCACGTACAGTTGTCAGATCGCGGACCCCAAACAATGTCATTGCCTAGCAACTTGCTCGAAAATATTTAATTGGGCGGGTTGAATTGACCCAGTGCATTGTGGGGCGGTTGAGTAGGAAAAGTATACAATCGATTCATACCCAAAATCTTCCCGGAAGTTAGTACTCATCCGGGAATTTCTCGCATACCCAACCGTCACATACTCAAATTGAAGTCAAAATGAGTATGATTAGGACGTTAGTATGGCAGTCCGAACACAGCCATGGAACACAAAAAGGAGAGACATACAAGGGAAACATATATAGGAGAAGGAGAGACTGCCGAGCCGGGAGTCATGACACTTTAAGTGCAATAACATTTTTAAATTAACCCTGTAGTTATTCTCCACTTCTGGTTGCAAACTAACTATAAACCCTTTCCACATGCTTTTTGATTTTATTCAGATGAGGTAATAGCTTAGAGGGAGGCAACATCTAAATTAATATGTAAATAATATGTGTCTGATATCATATGTGTCAGATTGTATGTGACTTTGTTTATTTGACTTTGGCACATGGTGGTGGTCCCAAAGGCAGGGGCTTATAATGACCTGGGCACGTGTCCTTTTTTTAATGAACAGCTTAAAAGCAAAGTTATAGCATAATGAAAACTAGGAACAATCTGTTGGGCCTTGCAGCAGTTGCAACTGTACCTCCGTGGATTACACTCCATGGGGCAGTTAAAAAATCTGTCTGGCTGCCTATTAAGACAGCCACTATCCTGGCTCATTAATGTCATGCAGAGGAATTAGAATAAACTGTGCTCCACACAGACTGGTGCTGGCAGAGGCTCTCCTCTCCCGCCTTCTCTCCAACAGATTTCTCTGCCTCCAGGGACACAAGTTGTTTTCCCCCTGACGAACATCAGAACAGCTTGGGAGTGACCAGCAACACGGAATAATTAGATGTTCACTTCCTCCCCAAACTGCAGTATAGCTGTTGTTGAACTCACCCTGACTTGTTTTCAGCAATATCTCCAAAGGTTGCCAACTATAATCACTGCGGAGGACGCCGCCACTCACTTAAATTTTAAATCGTGTTTGAAATCCGAGGAGCATAAAGAGGAGCATTGAATATACTTGTATGTTTAATTTTTTGCTTTCCCATAATGTGCTGTGAAGGACCGTTTAAGTGACTATTGTTTTTAAATGTTTTATTCCAGATATTCATATATGTTGGAATCATACAATGTGAGGGTATGTTAGTGTCTCCTGGCCTTAGACCTGTTTGGATTACTTTTGATCCTGACCAATGTACCTTTTATAATCAAACTGTAGGAGGTATTAGTGAAACTTTCATATTTCTGTTCGGTAGAAAATCATTTGAAAAGCCAGGCCATCTGCTCGAATAGTACATTGTTGCTTAGAGTGGAGACCTTTGAGATGGATTTTCTCTTTTTGTTGATGAGACCCACTTCACTCAGGTTCCATCAGTGTCAAATGAAAGCTATTATGTATGTTGTTCAGTCACATATAAACCACTGTGGTGGTCAGAACAGCTACACCAAGAGAGAAGGATTTACTTTTAATTTTTTTCCTTTAAGGAGAATTGTATTGCAAACTAAAACCTATGCAGTGTTACAAAACGACTGCTGAACTAGTTGGTGTAAGAAAAAACATAATTATATCTGTCTCACATCCTTTTGATCGTATATCACACCATGTACTGGTTCAATCAGTGATGCCGCACGATCCTAATAAGTTGCTAATTTTTCTTAATTATTGTTTTTCTTCTGGTGATATAATCTATGTGTATTGGTGGTTATATGCTGCCCCCACGGGCATTAGGGACAGCTGGCAGAGTGGTATCAGTTGTGTTCAGATTCATCAGGCCTGCTGGAGATTAGAAGATGGAGCAGAGAGATGCTACTGGAGGCGTATGGAAGTAGCACACATAACATGCTGTACACCCCAGCCCCACAACACACACACACACACACTCACACACGCACACACACACTGTCTACAATATCTACAGGCACAATCACTAATCAAAGCTCCTGACCCAGCCCTGGAGCTTTACCTCCCCCACTGTCAAACCATATTCTACCACACACAGTGAAGAATAGAGGAAGAATACAGTGGAGAACACTTCCTAGCTCCCTCCTCCTTCTCCTCCTCCTTCCTTCTCTCTCTCTCTCTCTATCTCACTCTCTGATCTTCAGATATGTTTGTTGATTGTTAAAATTGCCTAACATAAGAGAGCAAGCAGGAGGATCTCCACTCTGTACTTCATGGCAATATAGTATGTGCTTAACCTATAATCAGGGTGGTGGAGATGGCACACTTTGTGTCTCATTGGTGTCGTGTTCAACGCAGCAGGAGCAGCAGTCACTTGGAGCTGAATCTGAGGCTATAGTGGTATGCTGTATGTTGAGCATGACAGTAGGTGTCTGAGGTCAGGAGGCTTAGGTCATAGGGTGATCATTTCACATAGTGACATAGGCCTTTCCTCCACATCACCCTGTCCACACAATGATAACGTGACCTGACAGTGTCCATGGTTATGTCATAATATAAACAATGTGACCAAAATCATTCTTAAGGCTATAGTGTGTAACTTATGTTGCACCCATGAGGAATTCTGAATAATTATGACAACAAAGCTGTCTGCGTAAGCCTTCGGTGATCACGCATGGATTTTATACCTTCTGCTGTTGTAACAGCCGCCATGCTGAGAAATACAGAGAAAGTTGGGTTGAGCTGATTTGACTTTGTGTCAACTCGTTTGGCGTTGGCTTGAATGTAACCGACATTCCTTTTTGATATGAAACATGTATGTACTATAACTTCAACATTGAATGCTGTCAGGAAAATGCGTGCAAAAAAAGTTGACCAAACTTTTTCATCTTTTCAATCTGAAGTTCATTGTTGTTATTATATATACCAGATTAGAGTCTATTCACAGCTAAGACAAATATAATAGCTCCCATATGAGGTTTTATGCTTTTTTTCTTTGTCTGCGTGATAAACTTCCAGTTTCTTCCAGGAACGGCTGTTGCAATTACTCGCAGATTAGGCAACAGTGATGGCAAAACACTCGGCACAACAAAAAAACTCCTGCTGTTCAGGCTCAAACAAGCTCTCTAAATGACCCTCTCAAGAAGCTTTATCATAAATCCCTGTGCCTTTATGGGAACTATAAGTGTATGTCCACCTTTGTAGGGGGAAAGGATCTCTTATGAATGCGCTGGGAGATAGGAACCTCTTAAACACAAAAGAGATCACCCCGTCACCAAGTGTTGCTCAATGTGCAGACCTAAAACATCCCCCATTGGCTACAGGAGCTGACACCAGTGCACATAATGGGAAATCTTATAGAAGAATCAATGTCTGGATCAAACCTTACCTGTATAGAACATACCCACATTACTTGGATGTCTTATTTGCATAGCTGCAACAGCAAATAAGACATCCAAGTAGGTTGTCCAATGATTCCCTCAAGCAGTGTACGTTGCTGAGGGAAATACACATTAACAATAAAAAACAAGGTGATTGGCATGTATGGATTCACATCTCTCTATTGCAACTATTAATCCATAGACTGATTGACAACATGGGTGGGTAAACAGCAGTAATAGGATTAAAATGGACAGCAGGGGGACATGGATATATAATGCTGTCAACAGCATGTTCAGGGAAAAATAACATGTCACCCAACATCTTCCTCAAGGTCATCATTGCTCGTTCACACCTTCTCGATTGATGCTTCAGTAGAACAATGCTGTGTTCAAGTTGTGTTGACTTGTGTCAGTGGCTATATGTTATGTAGATCCTGAGCTGGGAAATATGTTTTCCATACACAAGGTGTCAATTCTTTGTAATTGTTGTTATGCAAATGGTGATGCAATCTACAAAAGATGGCCCTGCATTATTATGCAGGGCCATGGTGTGTATTGGGCATCTATTGTCAGCACTATCCGGTGCTACCAAGATATAGGAATTCATCAGAAGGCTTAATCTCATTCGTATTGATCTTGATAAAGGACACAGGAACTGTTCTGGTGTCGTTATCAAATAGTTGGACGGACAGGAATTTTGTTTCTTGGTTGAATGACAAGGCTTAGATAATTGCTTTGAATGTTTACGTAAATGAGTTCCGTGAAATGTCAAAACCATATTTCGGATGAAAGGTCTGATGCTGGTTGCTACACTCCCAGTAAACTCAAGGAACAATTGAGGTCATGTATTTCACAGTGGGAGGGATTCAATTAGAGTCACTGTATTACGTATCAATAAAAATGGGTGTTAGTCCAATTTCTAGTGCTAACTCGGGTCATGAGCACACATGGGTGTGACCAAATAATGAAGATAGATGTATCTTTTTCCATTGCCGTTCATTTCGTGGTCTCATACATTGCATTGAGTTCATGCAATGTACACTAGTTTAAAGTAGACCTACAATATAGTAAAACTAGAGACCTAAATGCAACTGATCACTTCACCACCACAATCTAGCAGTGTTGTGTAAGCCCCTGCTCTAGACCTCTGTGAACAGCTGATGAGAGCAAAATAAGAATTAATGTGGGGGGTCTTGTGCATTATGGCTTCAATTTTCTAAATTATTTTTTTAGATCTGAAACCATTCTGATTTACTAATCTACCCGCACGAAAACATTGCTAAAACCATGTCGGTTTTTTATTTTGTATTCATCAATGCTGAATGTGCTGACCCCATTTTCTGCCATGGTGCAATCATCCCTGTTATACGGTATGAAATAGGATTGGCGCAGAGGGGCCTCTCTGGGTTCCTTATTCAGAGTTACTAGAGGTAATGTAATGAAGGCATGCAGTTGTGACTGCGTTGACTCAGCGAGATGCATAAACACTCATTTGCAACAGGGAATTACTCCGGATCAAATATGAATAAGTGATTTTTCCTGGTGTGGTAAATGTGTACTTCCAGACCAACAACACCAACAAAGCAAAAAGAAAAGAAAAAGAAAAAGGGGGAAGGAGCTCAAGTTAGAGCAAATATGCGAA
This sequence comes from Hyperoplus lanceolatus, assembly GCA_026929865.2. Classification (NCBI taxonomy): domain Eukaryota; kingdom Metazoa; phylum Chordata; class Actinopteri; order Uranoscopiformes; family Ammodytidae; genus Hyperoplus; species Hyperoplus lanceolatus. The sequence continues at coordinate 23,182,698 of CM049398.1, forward strand.
TCGTAATTCATTTTCATTCCACTTCACTGTTGAATTTAGTTTTGCTGGTATTATTCCAAATACTCAAATTATGTTATGCCAGAAATGAGTGAAATGAATAGAGTGGAAGTTTAAACACTTCAATGTATGAGACTGACTGTAGTGCGAGGGAGAAGTTTAGATGCAAAACAAGCCTCAGCATTTCTGCAGTACAGAGCTGCCAAGACGTGTTGTGCTTTGTGCTAAGGAATTGAAAGATATGACAGGCCTTAGCTAGCCTGTTGTTATTGTTCCTGCAGTTCCTTCCATGACACTTAATGTGTGCAGTGGGCGCCAATTACGTCTCACTCACAGTGTTGCGTCTCTGATTCACAGTGGCACACTGGTAATGAAGACAAAAGGGTCTGTGTTCCCTTTCAAGAATGCTGAGAGGTTGTTACTAATATAGGATTAAATCTGTGTTCAGATGTCCCTGGACTTTTATTAACATGAAATTATTTCTAGGAACAACCCTCTTGATCCCTCTGGCAACCGAGGAGTGGATTTGATGATTGGATATGTGTGTGTGTGTGTGTGTGTGTGTGTGTGTGTGTGTGTGTGTGTGTGTGTGTGTGTGTGTGTCTAAAGTTTAAAAGAAAACAAGGTGACCTCTTTTGGGCATCTACATGAAAACATTTATCGCCTTCCTGCTTGGGACTTTAATTAATAGTTTTATAAGAACAGCAAGTCTGACCTGCCTTTGCACCAGCGTTAATTTGCTGAGCGTCTCGGCTATAACAATTAATTACTGTGAACAAACTGTAAAAACACGGATAAAAAAAGGCTTAAACTGCTCATCATTTTTCATAGTCATTTTATAAGCGTTTATTTCCGTGTACCAAAGACGATTGTCAATTTATGAAAAAGGTGGCTTTAACAGTAATCTTTTCAAGGTTTATTGATATAAATATATTGATATAAAAACATGAGGAAAAACATATGTTGCCCCCAAATACTTTACACCTAATGCTAAACAGCAGGTTTGATATTTACTTCAATATGAAGTGCTGCAGCTCTAAGCCCCCTCAGGCAACATCTACTTAGCCTGTCCGTACCATCTGACTGCAGAGATGATTGCTCTGAATATTATTACACTATCACTATGAACATTCAGTATGTGGGGCTTATTAGAGTGGAAGTTGAACAATGATTTGTGCATTCACAGTGTGCAATCTGTATGCCCTCCGTGTTCATATAAAGGAAACTCATTTAAATGCCAAACACGAGTATGGCATCCTTGTCATACTGCTCCTGGGTGAACAATATAATGGGCTGGACATGGAATTTGATTCTGTAAAATGTTAGTTTACAATATGTGTATGCTACTGCAAATACAATCCAGTCATGGATAGAAGATAAAATACCAAACTGTAGCACATTAATGTTGGATCTAAACATTAGAAACAAAAACGCCTTAAGATAAAACATGAGTTGATGTCATTAAGTGTGTTTGTAAAACCAGCAGGTCGTTTTGTTGCCCCTAATGAATATTGACTATGGACTATATCAGTTATTGGCTTATCCACCCATACACACATTGGTAAGGAACCACTGTAGTAATTTTCATTACACTGTTATGACCCAAGAACAGTGCATTATAGGTAAGAACCCATAACTTTCAATGATGGTCTCTGAGCTTTTCAAGGATGACCTTTAATCTGCTAGACAGGTGGTTTCTGGTTGGCTCCGTCTGGTTTGGATTTTAAATAGATCAACATAACTTTGCATGAGGGACAGATCTCAGTGTCTAATCCTCGAAACTCAAGTACAACTTGAGAGAATTTCCGTGAGAATGAACGAGCATTGTAATCATTGTGTTCCCAACAAGAGACTCAAGGTAGTGTCTTAATTACATATGCCTAGTCTTTATCAAGTACAAAGCGAATGGAGCAAAAGGGTGGTTGCAAAATGACTACCATTGCTGAATAGATACATTCTATCCATGGTTATCTCCAGCAGCATAATAATAATAGTTGGTATTGCATGGTGATAATGCATCTATGTAATGGGGTGGTTTGGTCCAATATTCTGTATGGTGGTCAAAGCTGCTCGGCGAAATTGGCCACGGCTGCATTCGCTGCTGCTTTTGCCTGAGGCGGTAAACTGTAGCCAGCCACAGTTCGATGTTGTCCTCTGCTCCCCCCTCTGTCATCCTGGTATTACTCATGTGTAAAGCAACTGCAGTCAAGTTCAGAAAAAGCACATTTGACTCTAGCCGTGACTCCTTTCTGTTTTTTCTTTCTTTCTTTTTACCTCACTAATACCTTCTTTTGCATTTTCAGTTCACTGATCACATTTGGTTTGATATTTAGCTCATACAATGTGGGGAAGCATATGTTTGCTCAAGCATGATCCAATCAAAACAATACAATTATACATGGTAACACATCATATTAGTAATGCAAAATGACTAAATGAGCACGTAGTTGATTACTCTTCTAAAAGTTGCGAGTGAGCTGATTTCAGAATGTGTTGTAATCACGAGTGGAGTTGTGTGCCTCTTTTGTCCTTTGCCATCATGAACACCATGTCCATCACTTAGCATAATTAAAATCGGTTAATTTGAGTGAATGCCAATAGGCTCTGATGCTCGCTTACATGCAGTGTAGCAGTCGTAGCTAAAGATAACTGTAGACAGAACAATGTTCTCGCCGAGAAAAAAGGATTGAGTTATAATATGCAGTGGGTTGGAGGCCCCGAAACAAATGCCCTTGTGTGATTGATTACACGCTACAAGCTAATGAGATAAACAGAGCCTGAATCGATTCAGTCGGGCAGGAATCATGCCAGAGGGGCATACGCAGACGTGTGCAGTGGCTGTACTGACACGCTCGTGTTCAAAGACACTAGGAGATGTTTTGCTTCGAACAGACTGGCGTCTTCTTCCGCTGCTTCGCCCACCACTGCAATCAGGGTCAATGATGCTCAAATCAAATGTTTCCGAGATCTGTGAAGCTGGGTATAATAGTATACGTTCTGCTTAACAATCACTGCGAAGAAAACCTTTTCCGAGTCGAAGACAAACAAGACAGGTGCCGTGTAGCAGGCAGGTCTTGCATTTACAGATGGGCGTGGGGAAGCTACCTTTAATGGTAGTTATAGTGACACAGCAAATTACAGTACGGACATGGATAACCATAAGTCCGATTTAGGTGCTATCTGCTGAAGCGGCTGTGGTCCTTATTGTTTCAATGGCAAATGACAGACTCGCTGATATTCCAAGTGCTGTGGTTAACCAATTAAAACCGTCATGCTCCACGAACATGGCTGCAAGAGGGTAACCAGCACTGGACACCGTGTGTGATGAGCATGTCTGAGCTGCTTGAGTTGAATCAGAATGAATGCTGGGGCAGAGAAAGCACAGGGCTTTGAGGTGGTGAACCCATGCAGTCTTGGTCTCATGTCTCCTAAGATTACTGCTTCATTGCAATACAACATGCAATTTAGTTTTTCTGTTGAGCAATGCACCCAATTTGTGTTGCTATGGTTTCCTCATAACATTTGTGTCTTTGTGTGTAAAGCTCATCCTGTTGGACAGGTGCTGGTCTTTAGCCACAAGCGGTTTCTAAAGCAACTCCAATGCTTGTTTCAGGAGCATAAGACCTTCTTTACACTTAATACTGCAAATACAACAGAGTTGGATTTTGATGATGTTGTAGCTTCTTTTCAGAAACATGACATTTTTTGGAATCTCAATTTACCAGAGTAAATTGGAAGCCTTTAAATGCTTTTTTATAAGCATGACATCGGAGAAATATGATCAGACTCCTGGAACGACATTCAGAGGAGGTGCGTTTAATTGATTGCTTTGTGATTGTGTCACTCAAGTCTTGTCTGCACAACAAAAGATAAAAGAGGGCGAACCATCAGTCATGGAGGGGGGAAGGGGACATACAGTAGAGGAGAAACTGGCAGCATTGACTGCTTATTCTTCTCAGCGCAGGACAAAGGGACTGAGTGTCTATGCTGCTTTTGTACCATTAAAGACATAAGAAGGAAAATACAAAATTGAATCAGTGTCCAAATGCATGCAAATTAATTTGCCGTAGTGTTTGATCATAAGCCTTTGGGCAGGAAGGCAACAGGGGGTCGCTGCAATTCCTCCACATCACAGAAAGAGGTTGGCCTCTTTTTCATGTGATTCCAGATTTGCCCTGTGAAGGTGACATTTCCTTTAGCTGCAAATGATTTATTGGGTGTGAACATGTGTCTGCATGACTGTGTGTGTGCAGTATGTGCCCATTAGTCTTAATATTGTTTATATGCTTGACACACCATTTGCATAATTAACTTGAGAGGCTCTTATTTAATATATACAAGCACTAAAAAAGCTGGATGTCTGATTGTCAATGAGGTGTAATCAAAGTTAAATGTGAAATAGTCACATGTGTATCTAAATCTTTAATAAGTCCCACACCACTTCTCCAAGTGAATCATTTGCTAATGCAGAAAACCTTAATAGTGAGTTTGTAATTCAGTGATAGTAACACAGTTGATAGCATAATCATTGACTGCTGTTGTCGGGTAAATTCAAACTGGACTAGAATGTTCTCAAAACCCTTCGAACAACACAATGATCATAGAGCCTTTGGTTAAAACTACTTTCCAATAAAACTAAAGTTGCCGATTTCACAGTTCACAGCCTGCACATCGAGTTCACTGCACCAACTTGCTGATAATCAGCTATGACTGTCCACATGTGGTTTCTAACACACTGATTTCAAATACGGTGAGACAAAACAAGCTTTTACACCACGTACAAAGCAGGGAAAAGGGAGGAAAATCAATATAGCTCCAGCCGCGGCGTATACTGCAAATGAAAAGCATGCATGACACGATAATGATTATGGATTTCTGGGTGTGTGACGTGTGTGGCTTATGTTTTATTCTCATGCAGTGCTAAAAATCGGTATATAATGTGCTGCAGAATATGATTGACGAGGGCACAGGACAGGGAGTGTATTACATTCTGTGACTTCCATTACAAAGGTGTTCATTCACTGAGAAAAGGGCAGAGAAAATAGCCACCTTTGTAAGGTTTTGGACATATTTTTTTTTTCAAGTGGATAATTACCTTAATGCACTGAATATACTGTGATGTAAATGGGGCTTTCTCAAGTGTAAAAGACCACTGCCAGAGCTGCCTGCTGCTACTCTTATAGCTAGTCATATAGGTAAAGATTCGGTGAAGACAGAATATAGATGAACTTCAGTCTTCTGTTTAAACTGTGGCTAAGACGTGGCGTGAAATCCAAACACTGTGTGGGAAAGACAGCGAGGGATAAAGAGAGAAAGAGCAACATTACAATATTTACCATGCTGAGAGAAGCGGGATAGCAGCCGTGAGATGTCTCACATTGTCTGTAATCAGGAGGACACCCAGTCTGCATATGGCTCCCCGGTGTGCCTTTGTGTGTGTGTGTGTGTGTGTGTGTGTGTGTGTGTGTGTGTGTGTGAGCCTTTCAAAGCAGTGCCTGTGTGTGTGTGTGTCTGTGTGTGTGTGTGTGTGTGTGTGTGCGTGTGTGTGTGTGTGTGTGTGTGTGTGTGTGAGGGTTACGCAGTTGCATGTTGGATATACTGTATGTGTCTGGTAAAATAGGTTGCGTCAAATCTGTTAGCTGTCTAGGATGCTGTTACTAGGGTGATGGCCTCGACAACAACTATACACTTGCATTACACAACTCCACCCATGATTTTCAAGTGAATGTGTTGTGTCCATATATTTTAAAGTAGATCTGCTTGTGATATCAATACATGTTGTCATTTGTTTATTGCATTGCCAAAAGCTCTATAAGAATAAATCCCATACAATTTTGCAATATACTGTATATATTTTTTAATAATATATGTCAGCTTCTCCTATTCACTGTGCGTCCAAGCCCTTGGCCTTTATCATCATCATTACCTCATTGTAAGGCTGACACAAATTAGACAGCCAAGACACATAATCGTCAGTCTGATCATAGCATATTTATTGGTTGATTGATATTTATGGGACCTCGCTGGCTATAAATATGGGTCACACCTGCTTTTATGTATGTGGCTGAAACATTGTCGCTGTTGCGGATGCTGTGAGTGATTGGAGGACCTTGTTCCATAGTTGCATGTAATTCTGAGTTTGTATGTACAATACTGTATATTGAATGATTTAAAGTCAAATTGTAAAAAAAGCTGTAACATATATCAGCTGTCTGTTTTGATTTGATTAGAAGGAATCAGGACTAACATTTGCAAACTTTCTAGCTTCTACATTCGTACAATACAAACTTTAAAACATGATGGGTCCTCCCAAATATTGTTATGGTGCAAACCAACAGTAACCAACACTTGACTTGTGGAGAATAGAGAAAAAATCTTGTGCGTCAACGTTCATAGACGAACCGGGAAATCGTGAAACTACAGTGAATGCTGCTGGTATGACTTTCAACAGAGTATCAGAAAAAATAGGCGAGCCTCCTGAGGTGAAGAGGAGCGTGGCTGCAGAAGCGCCTCCGACGGGGTCGGCAGGGCGTAGGAGGTTGGATGTGTGGCCGCCGTAGTGTGTTAACCCAGTCGCCGAAAACAAAGTCAGACGCAGACGCGCAGTAGACGCTGGGTGTGTGTCCCAGGGGTAAGACCTCGTCCTGTGAGAAGTACATAACAGTCCACGATGACATGAACATGGCCCGTTCAAACAACCACTCTCCAAACCCTTACCTCGGAAGATAAAAAAAAACATGGCAGAGGTATTGCTGCAGCGAACCAATTAGGTTGAAATAGTATCCCTGAGCTGATTCAAAAGTCAAATTCCCTTCTCACTGTGACCATTTTAAGTGTGAGTTTGAGTACTTTTTTCGCACCATTAGTCCTTTTGAACTGTAAGCTGCAACAGAGAAGTTCCATTTTCCACTTTCACTTCAATGCGACTGCATTTATTTTCCCTTTGTGAAGCTCTATATGAAATACATAAAGATTGTTCTTTTGTGCTCTGTCCCCATTTCGGTCACACTGAAGAGACTTCAATCTCACTTTATGTCTGTCTTTTCACTTTCACAATTCGTCATTATATCACTTTATCGATCATTTAACATACTATTTTCATTCTCACTGCATCTTGGGGGTGGGTATCCTGATCTGCATACATAGTCCAACATATTTACCATTAAAACTCTAGGTGCTGGCTGCTGAAACAAACAAATGATAGACGGGACAGTGTATGACCATGTCTGAGGCAAACTATAAGACATGAGGAGTCAGCTTCTTAAATGAAGCCGTGTCAATGCTCTGGTTCGAGTCTTGGGCTTTGATTTGTCCTGAATGCTGTGTAATGAGAAGCTAGTGAGGCTGCATCAGTCAAAGGGCTCAGAAGGTTTCAGCCATTTAAATAAAGAGGAAAGGCTATGCCCTTTAACGCATGTCTGGTGCTAAGCTTCACAGCAATCTGATACGTGCACCGTGCTCAAAGTAGCACCGCATAAACCAATCTTAGTGCAGCAGGTGGGAAGGATGTAAAATGCTTGTGATTTTCTCAGACAACAACATAAAAAAACTGCCAGACAATCAAATACAAATACACTATTGATCATGAAGTTAGTACAGCATTGCCGCATTTACAGACAGCCTCTCATCACTGGAGACATGCATCAAAGCATTCGGCTGTGCTAAACACCCAAGCTCGATTCCATGGTGTTCTTTATTGGCAACAGGCAGAGAAAAATTGGATTGGTTGAGATGGTGCTGGGAGTCAACCAACAGAACACTTTCCCCCAGAAATTGTAGATGAGACAAAAAGATACAAAGAGAGTTTCCCATACTGGGCATGTTCTTTAGGTGCATCCCATGAGTGTGATCAAGTTTGTGTAGCGTCTTTACTTCATTAATCATCATTGGTAACTAACACCTACATACAAGTGGTCAGAATAGCCAATGATAAAACTAGAAAAAGGCTAAGAAATGCCTTAATCAATGCCATGAACACTAATAGACCTTGAAAACTGGTATTCATTCTGCCAGCACTGACTGAATCCACACATATTGTTCTAGCTTGGCAGGAGAGGAAACCCCTTTATCAAGAATCCCTGTTGGTTCGAAGGGAGAAGAAAAGACAAAGACAGAACATTCTCCTCCGGCTCGGATTAGCACACACAGCACGTACGCCTAGAGAGATACAAACACTGCATTTTTCTCGCGGCCCAAATTATGACAGTAAATGTTCACTCAAACTCAAATTTGCCCAAGGTAGCATCTCAAGGTTAAGAGAAGCCAATGCGCGATGTCTTTATTCTGTGAAAGAAAAGGCTTACTTTTTAAGACCACCTGAGCCGTTTATTTTTCTCAGCAGCACCAACCTATCCATCCACTCTCAACTCTGTGAGGGCCTCCGTTCTGCCTGAAGGCATACTGCGTTGATGCTAGACACAGTGTCAGTTGCAGAAGCTCTGCGCAAAAAACCTCTTGTGAGTCATTGTGAACCACGCAGGTGTGTTTACCCACATGGCATCACCTTGACACAGGCACCTGTGATACTGCTTGAGCCGTAATGTAATTGCGACACAGTCTGGTGTTGGGAGGGCCGAGCGGAAGCAAGGGGATGGGCTGTCAGGATGGATGGACAGAAGGCAATATGTCCAGACTCTATTACTGTTAATTGAAGTGGGACGAAAAGGAGGGATAGGGGAAGGCAGAGAGGGGAAGATAAAGACAGATTGGAGCAGGGGGAGAGAAAGGTGGAGAAACTGTCGTGATAGTAACCTTATCTCCAGATGAATCTTTGCCGGTATGTGGGAGGTTAATTCAATGTCATGTCATGGTCCATTCTGCTGTCTCATTTGGGAGATAGAGGAGAGATGGGGGGAAAAAGGCAATTTGTTATATTGCCTTTATAAGTATTTATAGTTTTAAATGTATAAAATCGAAAAGAAAGCTTATGCTTTTCATCTTGAAAAAGAAGTGCAGTCGTCGACTCTCATAATCCTCTTGTTTCCAAAGTTTCAGCATAACAAGCTCAAGAAAATAAATGTGTTTTTATCACGTCTCATTTTATGGAGGGATTGCCAAACTATCTATAGATTATGATGCATTAATCCAAATTACATTTGCAGCAAGGGCACTCATTGCCCAAAGGTGCTAGACAGAATAAGCTAGCAACATAAGCTTAGAATCTCCAGCGCTGAAAGGCGGAGAGGAGATGATAGCCTCATTAGTGCCCCACCGCTCCTGAGCAAATATGATGTCTTAGTGTTTCTGCAACTGCTGCTGCAGCAAACACATGTGGGGGGCTCCATTTTCTTTTGTATTGAAAATGCTCTGTCAAACCTGTGCACTTATACAGTTGTCATTTTTGACTTATCTGCGACACTTGAGGAGAGGCTGAATGGGCAGGACAAGTGCATCCACAGATCAAGTAACTAGAGGACCACACATATAAAATAAAAGTCTGAGATCTGGCAAAGTTGCCATCCAAAGACAGGAGTCTGACAGATTCTGAAAATGTTTCACCTGGGAGCAGCTTGTATTGCATTTGTTGTTATTCTGAGCAATATTTCTTAGCAATAGTTTGACTCAACAACTTCCATATGTCAGCAAAGCTATGAAATACTTCAGCAGTAGAGTATAAGTGACATGCTCTCACAACCGGCTTCACTCTAGGGGCAAAATGTCTGCTATCATTCCAGCAAAAAAGATGTATTGTGAAGAATGCAAAAACCAGCGGGCACAATATTGATTCTTATTCACTGGCTTCCATTGGATTCCACTATTACCTCCACTACCAGAGGATGAGTCCCTAGTGACATAATTAGTACATCCTATCTTTTTTTTTTTGACAAACAAGGAACTTAAAAAAGTGAGCATCAATACATGTATCATGTGGGCCACCGAGTCCCTTTGTGAAGAATAAATGGAATGGAAAAGTAGGTTATAGGAACACTCTGCCGTCCCTGATGCACATGCATGCAGATGTACAATACTAGCTGAAAGTTGAATCAACCAATAACCACAAACAAAGCCCTCCTAGTAGTGTCAGAACTCTCTAAAGCCTTCCCAGCAAGAGTTGTTTGTCTTTAAAATGCTGTACGTCCAAAGAAGTTGATGGATGGCCGAGTAAAGGACAGAAGTTCCCACTCCATTCATCAAAAGCAGACAACCTCTTGGGGCCTGGTGGCACAGGTGACAAATGAGCAGCCAAACCCCTGCTGGGGGGGTGAGAAGGATTGGAGTGCTTGGAGAAAGCCCTGGCTTGGTCAAAAAAGTTATAGTTGATCCATATCTGCTCCCATGGTTGCTTATTATGCACAGGGTTCATAAAATGCCTCTGAGCTTTTTTGTCTTGAGCAATGAATTCCATGACAAATTGCTCTTTGCACTTTAAGCTGGATTCAATAGGGTCCCAAATTGGTACTTAACAGTGTGCAGTGAGAAAGAGACAGATGCGGCGGAAGGAGGCTGTGGAGACTTGTGTGTCGACGTACAGTAAATCACATTGTTGCATTTGCAGGCAGCAGGGAGAAGAGATTCTATTTGAAGCGGTGTATCAACAGGAGGCTTCAATGCGTATTGTTAGAAGTCTGTTGAAATGAGAGAAGAGAGTGCCGGGTGAAAAGGGGGAGAAAAGACACATTAACTTGAAAAGTTTTGGCCGAGAAATGGGAATAATACACAATCCTTTCAGAGCCCTGAAAAGTCCTTTGAAAAATGACTGCTTATCCTAAGTCACCCATTCTGCGTGCGTGTACTGAGGAGTAACTGAACATTTGAACTCTAGTGGAGCCACTCAAATAAAGGAAAATGGAGTCTACTCTGTGGAAATATACTCAGAAGACAGATTACTGTATTAAATTAAGTGCTAAACGGTAAAACTGTCTATTCTTCACATTTATGTTACAGCTTAACGGAGCCTGTAAAAACGTAATAATACATTTGGGGAAAAAAGATGATCATCTAGGGGGACTTTGTGTCTTCTTCTTTTTTACAACCCTATACAAATGTGCCCAGAAATCTATATTGTGATACAGTTGCAAACAAGTCGAGGTAGCATGAAAATGCTCTGTTAAGCTCAGACAGAGATGGAGGCTCCTCCTTGCAGTTAGAGACAGTGTTTCATCTTGCTAGAGTTGTGTTGGTCAGTCAATATTTGGATTATGTGTCTTGGGACATAAAACAGAACAGCAGCATAGGGATGCACTCACTTTGGGTCATATCATATTCAAGGGCACCTTGGCTGTGATGGATATGGGTGCTGCAGAGTCTGTTTATTTTTCCTCCTCACCTTTGCTACTACAGCTACTGTAAGCGTTCTCATTGGTAAATTTTCTATCACCATGCCTTAAACATTTAAGCATTTAAACTAGATACACCACGATATGTCACTTTCATGTGCTCTTCATCTCTGTTGCTTGGCAGTCTTCCCTACAGTTTTGCCTTGTGACTGTGTCTCGCGATGCCCCTTGAAAGCTAATTGCGTATCTTTCTCTTTTTATTTTACAACTCAAAAAGCTATATATGATTCATATATTTACTAGCTTGGCTGTTGTAGACCTCAGCTCCCCGTAGTTATCTTAAAGCTGCATTAATCACTGTTCTATATCGCTGGCCAACTGGGTCAGTCAGTGCTGACTCAAAGCAAGAGAACAGATACACAACCGCATTGCTAGATTAGAAGAAGTTATGGCCCTGCTTTCATATTCAACAGACATGTAATAAAAGGATTTGCCTTTATTATTTTAGTCCAATAATCACTTTCTTTTGAGCTGTGTCATGGTCCTAATGCTATGGAAACATGTTGTGGTATTTAGATGGCTAATTATGTTCACCAGCTAGTTGGCACAGATGGTCAAAGAAGCTTTGTTGTTGCCTTGTCAGAATGGTTGGGTAAAATCCTGTACAGTAGGTTCATCTAATAACGGGTGTTACGGAAACTGCTGAGATTAAAACTTAAACAGATTAAAATTTCTGTAGTGCCGATGGCTTCTTATTCTCGGTTATTCTGCTACTATATGCCACACTTCTAGTCTGGAAATCCAGACCCATATTTAGAACAATATAGGGTCTGGCCATGATTAATAGACCTTCCCAACTCTAGGGGCAGCACCTACGCGTGCATTTCAAATCCCACTGCACACAATTGGAAAGCACTACAACCAATCAGAGCAATGAACAAGGTGACATATTAAGCCCTGTTCGTTTAGCGAACAGCGAGGTTAACTGGTAAATTAAACTTTTGCTGTGGTCGGTCGACAAAACAGAACATTCCTCTTTCTTGATAATGAAAGATTTGAGTGCCGTCTTCCAAATCGTTAAGTGTCGAGGCCACAGCCGTCTCAAACTCAAACAACATATCCGCAGCCATCTCTGTTGTTTACTATCACGACTTCGACTGCTTCTGCAGCTTCTTCATTTGTTTTATGAAGACTGACATGCAAATCTTGTTTGGTTTGTTGTTTGCACATGTTATTGATTTTTGCTGAGTGCTCAGGGTGGTAAATAATCACGCTGGATATATTGCCTTCGATGCAAGTTTAGCTTTGTTTACCAAGATGGAGCTGTTTAATTGCCCTTTGTCCTCAAAGCAGTGCAGCTTCATAAGCAAATGTATTGGACTTGAGAAATTTGTTCAGTATAATTGATATTTTATCTTATTTGAAAAAGATTATTAAGAAACGTCAGCATAACATTGCATTCCGCCCCACAATTAAATTATACAACCTCTCAGACCTCTAATGATGCAGCTGTGTTTCTCATTTAACTGAAATCAACAGTGATCACGAGCTCCCTTGGAATAAAGGAAACATGACAGTTTTGTGCTTCATTGTGTTTTTTTATGTGTGCCGACACAAACAGCCAAGGAACGAGACTATAGGACATTCGCCAAAGTTAACCGAAGAACACACACTGGAGCTTTGGACTGTGTAAAGTGCGCTACAGCTCAGATTCAGGGGGATTTTATACATGCCTGAAAATGTTCCAGCATACCCTCTCTTTGTTCTTCCTTTTGTCTCACATCTTAACACAAACCTTTAGTTTTTTTGTGTTGCCTCACAACCTTTTCACTTCACAGTTTTAAAATCAATATTAATATACACCCTTTTTTGGAACTGCCAATGCAAAGTGCTTCTTTTTTTTAAATTATCAATTAAGGATCAAACTATTCAAAATATTCTGAAACACTTGTAATGTGAAATGAACAATTAAATAAGCTGTGCATTAGTGTTATGGGGGAGGTAGTCACATATTGTATTTCCTTCTCCTTACCTGCTGATACATGTTTCTGCTAAATCTAAACCTAAATATTGTGCGGTGAATGTTCTGATATGAGGTTCGCTGCAGGCACAGAAATGTTGACAAGGCACACACCCCAGTTTCCCCTTCGGGATCAGATGAACGAGTAAGCTTTAGACCTCCCTGCTCTCCAATTCAATGTCAGTCACTCACGCTGGAGCCAGTTTTTCTGTGGTAACACTGTGGAGAATACTAGGTCTCACACCCACCGCTGTAGTACATCCTATCAATCAGTTCATGAAGCCGCTTTTCTTCTTTTCTTTTCTTTTTTTCATTTTTCTTCTTTTGCCTTGAGCGAGCGTTACACAAGGTTGAATGTCCACAGGGAGCCTCAGTGGATATGGAGGCCCGGTGTGACAGGTCAGTTCTCAAATAAAGGTTACTGCTGCAACGCTTCAACACTAAATACATAACTGTTTATAACTACATTAAAGCAAGCATTCACACCCATTTGAATACATGCGGATGGAGGTAAAGGAAAGATGTGAAGTGCACGGTGGATCGGTAATAATTGGATTCAGCAAGATAATCAGAATTGAAATGTCTCCTGCCATTAAACTGTTCAGTGAAATATGCATATCAGAGGATTTATATTTTCTTACATCAACAGTTTGTAAAAAAAAAACGGTATACCTCTGAAATAAATCCAATAAGCTCATATTTTTTTTGTCATACCAGTCAGCAATTAGACCACACTCCTACCTCCAATGTTTGCAATTTGATCTGCTATGTCGACATATCCCTGCCTTCATTAGAGCGGCTGTCTCACAAAAACACTCAATTAGAATAAGGATAGTCTTTAATGGCTGAAAAACCCAGCCGGCAAGTGAGACAGAGGCAGTTGCTTCACATGGACTGAGCTGACATACGTATTGCAGCTCTGCAGCAATTAAGTAGAAGGAACAAAGAAACCGATGCAGAGTCATTTTTCCCATGCAAGCTCTCCGGGAAACTGCCAAAGGAATTGAAAGGCATCCTTTGGCGCAAGTCATGGTTCCTCTCATGGGTTTGATCACTTTGAGAGCGGCTGTAATGGCTCGCAGGCCAGAGATCTCCCATCTGACATAAAGCTTTATGTTAGAGCCAAGAGCAAAGATCGAGACTGGCAGTGGCCCCCCGAGTGTATCAAATCAATTAACGGACCTTTCAACAATCACCACAGGGTGCTTCTTTTTTATGCTTTGTTTAAAGCTAATATAGTGTAGTAGAAGCCTCATAATGAAATTATATAATCAATTTAAGTTGTTTGCAATAGACTTTTTAGCCTTTGAGCAAATATAGCATGAAGGGAGGATACAATATGCTGAACTGCAGTTTTAAAATGTTTACATTTTTTTTTGGGATATTTTCTTCATAGTCCTTTTTTCCCTGCTATTCAGTCAATGTACAGAAAATGTTGCCTTGGCCAAGTGTACATTGCACTGTATCAAATCAAGATGATCAAGATGCCACTGTAACTGCCCGCAGCTTCAACTAACGACACCCTCCACAGTCACCAACGTGTTGTTGTGCCTCTGGAGGAATATGGATGCAGAGGTCAACATGCCCCTGATTTAATGTGAAGCAGTGGCTGGGATAGCACTGAACCAACCATACAGTGTGCTCTGTCAGGCCTGCTGAGGTAGGATGCCTAGTTGCTTGTCTCAGATCAGATCGGACCTGTCAGTAGAGAGTCATCCTGTGAGAAACACGCTGGCGCTCATGCAGACTCTGTCACAAGCACATACTCCATCTGGTGCGTAACTTTGAGTTAACGGCACAGTGTCTAAATGGAGTTGGCGTTTTTCAGAATAGACTTGGTAGAAATGGAATATAATATCCAAGTATGTTTAAATAATTGTACAATTGCTTGAAAATAAATAAGTTGCTGTTTCCTCTATTAGCTAAGCATTATACAGTAATTCTATATTGATTGATTGATTGATTTTATATATAAAAACAAGAACAGCACTCTGTTACATTAAAATACATAAAAAGCCAGGGATAAAAACACAAAAAAGCCCGAAGGCTTATTTCCATTGTGGTCCCTATACACAAAACATACACAAAATGTACACATACATGAGATACACAATCATCTACATTCAACCAACCCAACCTCTCAAAGTGGGAAGATTCAAGATGAGTTCTCGTGGGGAGGTCAAAAATAAGCCTAACCAATTTATTTTGCGAGGTCTGAAGCTTATGTTTCAAATGCACCGTGACGCCACTATACCATGAGCCACACACATAGTCATAATAAGGCTGAATTAAAGCTGCTGCTAAAATTAACATTGTTCTTTGATCCAGAAACTTTGAAATTATGTCCAAAACGGATTCTATGATTTAATTTGGTGATTGCCTTTTGAGCCTGACCTACACCAGATAAGTTACAATCTAAAACACAGCCAAGGTAACTGACTGATTCCTTGGATGTAATTTCAGAATCTCCAGCTAAAACCTTAAAATCTGAGGCTTTTTTCAGTTTAAGTTTTGATCCAAACAATATGGACTCCCCAATATGGTTTTCCCCATGTGAAGTGATGGTAAATGTTAAACGGTAAATGGACTTGTATAGCGCTATATCTCCGTTTATCACAGACTCAAAGCGCTTCACATTGTTTTTGTACACATTCACCCAGTCATACACCGATAGCAGCAGCTACCACGCAGGGTAGGCTTAGCACTAGGGTGCTAAGCTAACTAAGCTAACTATCGGGAGCAATTCGGGGTTCAGTGTCTTGCCCAAGGACACTTCGACATGTGGCGGGGAGACGGGGGATCGAACCTCCGACCCTGCAGACCAGAGGCGAACTTCCTACCCACTTCGCCACTGCCGCCCAGAAATAATAACTTGTTGTCAGACATCCACCTGCTAACAGTTACAAGCTCTGCCCAAAGTGTTCTTTCAATAAAATGTTTATCTTTGTGAGAAACTACCAACACAGAGTCATCTGCATATAAAAAACATTACAAGAACAAACAGACTTTAGCTCATTTATATATAAAATAAAGAAAAGTGGCCCCAAAACACTCCCTTGAGGAACCCCACAGAGCACAGACCATGCTTAGTGGTTGAGACATTGTACCCCCAATGTCCACCACCTGCATTCTATTCTCCAGATAGGAGCCCACCCATTTCAGTGCTAAGTTACTAAAACCCATGGCTTTCAATTTATACAATAAAACGCAATGGTCAACTGTATCAAAGGCCTTCTGTAGGTCTAACATGACCATGCCAAAGAAGTGACCATTATCCACCTCTTTTTAATGAGATCAGTTAGAAACAGTAAACAGGAATCTGTAATATCTACGTAAGAGCAGGGTGCCCCCCCTCGGAGGCTGTTATTTTGGACTGCCATGTTTCTACAGTAGCGCAGTACGTAAAAACCTAAAGGCCTTATGCGTTTTTATATACAGTGGGTGCCGCACACACTGCAACTGTTGGAAAACGAATAATAAGTACTAGAATAAATAACTAAATACAACTTCATCCACCGATTCACCGAACGGGAGGGGTATACACAGAGGGATGTAATCTAGATACACCTTAACTACAAACTGCACCTTAATAAGATAGATAGATAGATGTTCATAAACTCAAAATACGAACTCAAAAAAATGCAGCTGAGTATTGCATTGAGGCGGCTGTTACATCTAAACCTTATGTTCAGGTCATGCTATTTGTCAGACGATGCCGTGAGGGAAAACAGTTATCCACGTCTGCTTGTCCAAGCTGTGCCACACCAGTGATCCAGCAAGGACATCCATGTTCTTCCTAATGCCTTGTGTCTCTCTAGGATTACTTAAGCCCTCTGTTTTATCGGTAGCGGAGCCCCTCAATTTCCCCAAGCCCATGTAATTATGCAGACTAGGAGTATGAACTATGTGATTGCGTTCCACGGCGGAGGCTATATTACCTTTTTAGGGTGTCAAGGGGAGTACCTTGGGGGGAGCAACACGTAATTGCAGCTTGCACAGGATTCAATTGTGAGGGAGTGTGTGAAGGGGATTTTCTTATTGTTTGCTTGACTGCACTGGCGGTCACAGTC